>PVJD01000678.1:0-375763 GCA_004026545.1 Mormoops blainvillei
GCTCATTCTCTTTCTTTCTCTTTCTCTCCCCCTCCGCCCCCACCTCTCAGCACTCAGACAGCCAGGGCAGACCGCTCAGAGACTGTAATGATCCATGAGAAGATTAATATTAACCCCAAGAATAAAAATAATGAGTGGCCAGCTACCCAGGACATTCATACCTGAGAGAGATTTCTTCTAAGTAGGACAATGTGCAATTAATGAACAATATCTTCAATAACACCTTTATAATAAACAGTGCTCAGTTTCATGTAAGTGTATCTGTAATATTTCACAATAAGAGCTATTGGCTCAATCTCAGTGCCAAATCCATTAAAAGTCATTAATCAGAATATACTGTACCGAGAGCATGACTCTCAAATGACCTGACTTGACTTAGTGATAGATTTTCTACTACTTCAAACTGTGCATCCACCCAGCAAACCTCTGTAAGTACTATTTCTCTCAGGAGAGCCTGCTTTCGAATGCTCCCTAACTAGAAAAGCAATACTGAAGACCTGAATTTCGGGCGAGTTCCCATGTCAGTCAGAATTAGGTGCATTTTCCCCCATATGATGTAAACGACTATATTTATCAGGTAGAATGTAAAAGAAGAGAAAAGTGTCTGAGAATATAAAGAAGTACATAAATATAAATCCATACATACTGAGTTTACCTTAAATCTTACATGTAGCCAATATATTGGGGCCAGGGAGAAAAGTAGACAATGGGAAACCTGGATCTGTGGCAATAATTTTTCTGATTATAGATTTATTTCAGCCATAGCATATTAAAACTTGCAAAGCTTTGTTTTATTTATTGGAGCACAAGGGGGATATTTAATGATCTGAGAACACCAAATCATACTTTACTACTACATTTCAGTTTAAAACGCCACTTTTGGCACTGCATCTGATATCAAAATTGCTACTGGGTTGAGGGTGAAATAGTCTACTCCTTTTCTCCAGGATATTACTTTTATTATGATCCAGATATGTCAAATATTGGGAGTATAAAAATCACTACCATACCTTCATTCTTTAGACCTTGAAGAAGGGTAGAATTGTTATTATTGTTGTTTTTTGCAATCTCTCCAGTACAATGTAATATCGTATTTGCCATCTTGGTGGGGGTACTTTTTTTCAGAGCTTCCTTTTAGCCTTCCCCACTATTTTAACTTTTACGTCACAAGCCAAGGACCCAATGTAGCGGCGGTGCTTGTTTACAAGATTTTGATCCCACTTAAACTCTGGGGAACCTGAAACATGATTTCCCTTTTTCTGTGATCCCAGTGGACTGTGAGCAGGACCTCAGCCAGGACCCCAGTTTTTTCTTGGTTTCTTTATGTCCCCACATTAAAAAGTGTCTGCCACTCAGTGTCCATGGCAGCCTGGATCTGTGGCCAGCAGTTCACAAAATGCTTGGAACTCCCCACCCTCCTAGCATGCAGTTAACTCAAGCATGTTGTCATAGGTCCACTTGAGGACCTACTGTGGGGATCCAGAGTCTATACCTGTGATGGAGTTTTGTGGGATTCTTTTTCCTGGGAATCCAGTCTCTCTGTTAGTCACTGGATTCTGGGTCAAAAACCTGTCTCCGGTTAAGAAGTTGGTCAAGGGATCATAATATTTTATTGGGTTCACTGCCCTCAGCCTCCTAGCCACTCATCTTTAATTTTTTATGATTGTATAGATTGAGTAATGCCCTTTTATGCACCCATCTAAGCCACTAGAGACTCCGATTTCTATTAAATATATTTCTAACTCTCTGTAAATCAGTTCTACTCCCTCTTGGCTACTGGGAACTTGCTGAGAATTAAGATAATTGTCCCTGCCTAGTGCTGAAGCACCCTGGACTTTGGGGGGTTGGAGATTTTATTATCCTCATTGATATCAGCAGCGTTAATTCTGTCATGCACTCTCCTAGCATCAAGCCCGGGAAATAGAGAAGAGATACCAGTGATTTGGATGCCCCACCCACCTGCACAGTCACGGTGCTGTACTCAAGTCTTCCTGTTGCACGTGACTGTGCATCTTTACCATGCATCTGAGCATTTAAATCCTTTTTACCATTTTCTATAAAATTCTGCTATTTAAACCTTATTTAAAGTGGTTTATCACAATTACCATGCTTTTTAGGAAATAATTTTTAACAGGTCACTCTTGCTCCACTGGCCAGCTACACTTTACCTACCACCAATGATAAGGTCCTTACTGCCAAATAGGTGGCAAAATGCTTCAACTCCAAACCTTGTCTTATTGTCTTCTTTATCAGAAAATGTCGGATAATCACCGTTACAGCTTTGGCCCCCGCCCCAAAAAACAGACTCTGTGTTGAATCCAACCTGCAGGATGATGGGTGAGGCGTGTCCAAGGGGCCCGCACCTGGGGAAGTGGGAGAAGAAAGCAGTAAGAAAAAGGGAGAACTTACGCTTCAGCGCAAGCAGAAGTACATCCTTGGCCGACCCACAGAGAGTAGTTCTAGAGCCATAACCCCTCCGAGCTGTCGCAGGATGTCACAGGACGGCCAGGTCTTTACACTCACGTGCACATGCTGCAGACGCTGGTTTCCTTTGGTGAGATGGCTCTCGGTGGTTGAGCCAGCCTCCAAAGCCACTTCTGGGGCTAGTGTTCTCAGCACCAGGGGTAACAGCACTTAGTGAGCTGCGACCTGGGAAGTTAATTGCACTGTCTGTCACAGCTCCTATTCATAGACTTTGGTGGTGTTTTGTTTTGTTATGAAAAGGACAGACTGCTTCTTTTTAAACATTTTAATGCAATTTATTGGCGTGACATTGGTTAATAAAACGATACAGGTTTCAGGTGTGCCTTTCCATAATACCTCATCTGTATATTGTGTTGTGTGTTCACCACTCCGAGTCAAGTAAGCCTCAGTTTCTCCAAAGTGAGGATAAGTAATAAACCATGTGGCAGCTGTATAGGGAATTTAAGGTTCAGCCTGATCTTCACCTGCGAGCTTAATTTCTGTGCAATAAGGTGTCCAATATATGTATGATTCTTCTTCATATCATCTTATAAAATACCTACTTCTAATTATTTATTGCCTTTTACATTTTAATAATTAGCCTTTCCATATTGATAAACCCTCTTTAATAAATACTTATGGTGTTAATCAGTATTTTAAAGAGAAATTATGGCCTGATTTATTTAGAATATTTAATAGGATTTTATCAAATAATCATGCAAATATATACGTATTTATCAAGTACTTATTATCTTATAACATATAGTATGTTGTTATCAGTGACATTACTTTTTCCAGTGACCAGCACATTAAGAACTTGGGCCGTCACTCACTCACTGTTTTTTCTTTACCTCATATTGCCTAGGTTATTCTTGCCATGAACGTAACTATGTACACCATTATGGTATAAAAGAGGGCTCACTCATTGTTTTCTTTTATTAAGTTTTATGCTTTCATTCAATAAGGCTGTTTGAGTGCTTGATATGATATGGCTTTACTGCTGTCGGTCTCAGCCCGTCACTACGGATCCAAAGTTGAAGGAGGCAAGTTCCTGTTCTGGATGACAATAATGCTGTTATATTCTGGTGAGAGAGACAGACAGGCAAATCATCAATAGTAATGCCCTCTGATTAGTGATGTGATTTAATAGTAGCCATTCAAGATATTTTCCTAAAAAATATAACTGATTTATACTTCCATAAATCAAAACATACCTGTATATATGAACCTACATTTTATCAGTTTTACCATTTGGAAAAAACATTTAAAGATTTCCCAGTCTTTAAGTATTTTTTGAAATGCATTGAAATCGTATTTCTTCTATATGTAATTTTTTAGGAAAGGGTATGTATTTGTCTGAGTTTACTGAGTAAAACAATCGGGAAATTGGTTTTTGTGTTAATTTATACTGTTGCCTACCCTTCCGAAAATTTTAAATGCAATTATATTTATATAGTATATAAATAATATATAATATAATTAACCTCAAAACAATTTTTTATCACATTCAGTTTCTTAAAAATTGGAGAATGGAGTGAGATTTTTTTTTCAAATTCAGAAATAAAGGATTTCTCACACTGAATTATCCAGGCATTCACTACTAGCGTTTTGTTTGATTGTTATTTTCAATTTCTTGAAAGACAAAACATTCCTCCAGGAATAAGTGTCCTTATGTCTTTAAAAATATAAGACATTCCTCAGCTTCAGAGTCCGCACAGTTAACGGTTGTCACTTTCTACGTATAATCTAAATTCTCACTACTTAAATCTACGTATCTCTAAAGGTGTTTCTTCTTATTTGCCCTAGCTCTTTTCTCAGTCTTGACTCTCATAAAGCCCTCCTCAGTGCACTGCCACAGCTTCCAAACAGGTCTCTCTGCTTTATTCTCCCCCTCCTTTAGGGGGAGATCTGTACATCAGATCATACGCAGCTATGCACAATACCTTTGAGAAACTCTGTGATCTATGGACAACATCCTTATACTACTATATAAAACCTTTCATAATCTGTTGCTTTCCCAAAAGCCTTTCTACACGAGTCCCGAAGTTGAGCCACATTAAACTATCAACAGCCTGAGTTCTTACCACATTCCCCCACTAATCATCTAGGCGATTTTGGAACAGCTACCTAGTATATCCATGCCTCAATTTCCTCATTTGTAAAAAAGACTCATAAGATGTATTTGGCTCATAGGGTTTTGGAGAAGAATAAATAACTGCTACTACCACTGACATAATAATAATGGGGACAATAACTATAGCAAATATTTGGTGAGCAGTGACTTAGTGCCTGATACCTGATGCTTTTCTAAGCATTTTATATGCCTTTACCCAAAGTTCCCCAAATATTCAATTGTCTGTCATATCTGATGCTTTTTTGACAGGTTATGTTGTCCCCATCAAGCAATTTTCTATCCTTTTCTGCTTGGAGAATTTCAATACCTCTTTCACAACACATTCAAGCATCTTTTACTCTGTAAGGCCTTGCCTGATGCTTTGCGAGGTGCAGTGAGAAACCCCTTTTCTCTGATCCCATCCTGTTCCTTTTGTTTATCTTTTTTCTCTTCACATTTTGTTGGAGCTACTTTGTTCAAGAAATAGACTACATGCTTCTTAGAAAGAAGTATTGTCAGTGCCAAGGAGAGTGCTTAGTGTAATCAGTAATGTATGAATAAATAAGATATAGAGCCCATCTTTTCAGCAAATATTGTAAAAATATCTTTATTTTTGTTGAAATTAAGAGAAAGACAAGAGAATGGTCAGTTTTTGTTTAACAGCTATGATCTAGGTTTCATCTGAGAAAAAATCCTCGGTGATCGCATGTTATTCTGCTAGTTGCCTTGGATTCACAAGGTAGCATTTCACGGAAATTCTGAGAAGTCACACTGAACAAAAAATTGCCCCTAACAATAAGCATAGACTATCTTTGTACCTAATCACCACCTCAATTTTTCTATCTCTTTACTATATACCTTCCATCCTAAATAAAGTCTGAGTGCGAATATAATACTTTTTACTCATTTTGATGCAGGATGAAGTTTATAGAGAACAAAGCTCTGTGGTGCACCAGATGACCAGTTCATGGTCAGTGTTGTCTCTGTTCTCCAAAAGATGTCTAGATATTGGTGAAGGAACTTCAGGCATTGCTCAAACATTGTATCAGGAGAGTATATTGGTGTAAAAAAAGAAAAGTCAACATGGAGTTTTTAAAATTTTTAACAGCACTTACCCATTTACTAACCAGTGTTGCATCTGGCAATCTATACCCAGAGTTATACTAGCTCATTAGCGCACAAGGATGAATTCATTAAACATGTTTAGGGAAGCACTGTTTGACGAAACTGAGACAACCTAGGTGTATATTATTAGATCAGGAACTGGATAATCAAAGGTTGCTTTTTGTTGTTTTGTTCATTTATCTTACTCCTCGGAAACATAGCCTGTGCAGTCTCTTGTGATATGTTTGTCTAAAAAATAAACCCAAGGATAAACATGCCAAGAAAAGAAAATTTCTCAGTGAAATCTTGAGCAGCTTCTCAGAATTTTCATATTCTTAGGCAAGATCCTTGATGTGCAAGAGGCAGTTCCACACACATCACATTTTAGTGCACAGAACAGCGATTTTTCGGTCTTTTTTGTCTCATGGCACACATAAACTAATTACTAAAATTCTGCAGTGCACCAAAAATTATATTATATATTTTTTGTGAATCTGACAAAAAATAGGTATAATTTTGATTCAGTCATACCAGACAGCTATTACTGTGTTGGCTGTTGTCATTTTATAATTTGACAATCTAAAGGAAGGCCGTCAGTGGCCCTAACTGAATAGGCAGGTGTTGCATGTTTTAAAAATTCTTGTGGCGCACGGGTTGAACATCACTGGCAGGGAATAGCACCAAGAAAGGAGCAACCTGAAAAGTCCAAAGATATAATACTGAGAATTTGGGGGAGTAGAAAGTGAGGGGAGGGGAGAGAGTAAGAGAGAGAGAGAGAGAGAATTTTGCCTCCTCATAACAAAAACTCCAATCTTTATGTCTACGTCTAATTAGTACCCGTGTAACCATGGTCCACATTTAGCATCCTTCTTCTTGGGAGAAGAACAAGGTAGAGGAGATGGTGAAAGGGAATCTAAATTCCTGGCTGAATTCAGCAAACGCATCATTTACTATCACTATTAGCATGTGGTTGATTGAGTCCATGAGGGTCAAACTCCTTTCCTACATGATCAATTCCCATTCCTGGTATTGGGGGAAAAAATAATAGTTTGTAGTGAAAAAAAGAATACCCTGAAGGAACACACTATTTAAATTCTACTTAATCTCTATTTTTCACCATAAAGTTCTCTTCCCGTCTCAAGTCGATCATCCTTCACTCTTGTAGATGGAGGGCTCTACCAGGGTTTAGGACTTGGGTCGATTCTTTAAAAAAAATTTTTTTTTTAAAGATTTTATTTATTGATTTTTAGAGAGAGGGGAAGGGAGGGAGAAAGAGAGAGAAATACCAATGTGTGGTTGCCTCTCATGCGCCCCCTATTGGGGAACTGGCCCTCAACCCAGGCATGTGCCCTGACTGGGAATTGGATGAGCGACCCTTTGGTTCGCAGACCGGCACTCAATCCACTGAACTACACCAGCCAGGGTAGGACTTGGGTTGAATCTTGACAAACACAGGCCATCAGAATGAAACGAATCCCACAATAATTAAGCCCTCTTACATTTAGCATATGTATTTCAAGATGTGTAAATGAGGGATACTATTCTCTAGCAAAGAAGAAGTATCTGAAAGTAATTCATACCTGTGGCGGGCTATATGTGGAAGAGTGAGGATAATTCAAGGAAACTTCTATTACATTAAATAATATAATTGATCTAGGAAGAAGAAGTATATTTCAGGTCATTATATTTTATCACAAAAGTCTATACTGTTGCAGGAATTATTGTGATCAATGCTAATTTTGCTTTCTCCTGGGATGACTCCAAATTTCTATTATCACTGCTTAAGGAATGTTAGATTCTCTTAATAGCTCTTTATCTTACTAGGCTTGACCAACAATAGACAGTAAAACAGAAGAGAAATATAAATTTATGGTAATGACTCTGAATATCGATATATATATAACCAAGTAAGAACACATCTTAAAATATTCTAATGAGGTTTTTAAGAGCTTGGTTATTTGCAACATAATTAGATAAACTCAGCTAAATTATAAATCTTTCTCAAAATTTTATTTCCAACTTCATATATTCCATTAAGGAGACAAATACAAAAAGGGTGAGTTAGGTCTTTCATGATGAAAAGAAAAATCAATTGCATAAGTAGAGGTTGAGGAGCATAGGATGTAGGGAAAAACTCTTCTAACTTCCTCAATTCTCACTTGAATAGTGCCTCAGTCTGACCACAAGAGTAATCAAGCCCTGATGAAATTAATATAATCCCCGGGCTTAAACCAAGTTAATACACTGTCATGTCATGTTGAAAGTATTGCCAGTGCAAAATAGTGCAGCGAATCTAGATGCCATATTCGGAGAAAAATAATAGGAAAGAGTGGACATGAGAGTTAAGTTCAAACTTCAGGTCCATTGTTTGCCTCCTGTATGACACTTGGCAAAATTAAATAATTGGCTCTAAACTATTTTTCTCTGTCTATGCTATTTAATTTCTCTCTCACAATGAACACATACAGACATCAGCTCCGATGTCTGGCAGTGTAACTGTGAGAGGCTCTCATAAGGTGGTGTTTCTCCTTTCAGTGCATTTATTCATCTCATGGGAGTGCTCTTAGCTTTATTTTTACTCCTTTGAAAATATGCCAGCATTGAACATTGTGGTGCAGTAAGAGATTTTAACACCATGTTTATACTTGTCATAATTTCTAAGGTTTGTATCCTTTTAAGAGCTATTAGTAGCAAGAGCTTGCGTAGTGAGTGACACAGTTACTTTATAATACACCGCTTGAGACGATATTCCTGCAGTGATATAAATTTATTAATTAACATGATTTAACAATTACTTTTTAAATTTAACTCATCTAACTCAGATTATTAAATGTATCTGGACAACTTTAATAGACATTTCTCCAATTGCAAAAAAGATCCCATATTATTTCTTCTGAAAATTCATAATGGAGTGTTTTCCAGGAATAGTAAAAGGTTCTCCTGGAAAGTACTGTGTAGTGAACAGAATGACTGTGTTCGGTAGGTCATATTTACATTAATTAACAGCATCAATAAGAGCTAATTGACACCTGCGTCAGTGATCTGTAATACTAATCCTAGAACCCCACTACATTTTGAGAGCGTCACCAAGAATGATACATGCTTGAAGTATGTGTGCCTGTTTATTAAACATCTAAACCAAATTAAATTTGTTAAAACATTCTAGTGTACCACATGTCCATTCTTCCTCATTCTCTAGGCATTTCTAGAATATAACTTGCATGTGCAATGCACGATATATAATGCGTGTAGCTGAATGTGACATGATAAAATAGATTAAATAATTACAACATGTAGTGTATGGTTTGAGTTGTTTAGACATGAGTGTGTTTTCTTCTTAGGGGAAAAAAAAAATTGAACTCCAGAAACAAAATTAACTGGACCATCTCTGTCAATTTGACAAAAAACTATGGTGACAGACTTTAAAAACCTGTTTTACTTTTAGCCAACCCTGAAATCAAGGCACTTACTTTTGATAATTCCATTTTAAAATATGTTTGCAGTCAGAAAGATTTAAACGTCAAAAACAATTTTGCACTTTATGTATTCTGTTTTGTGCTTCTAATAATTCTTGCATGCTATTTGATAAATAATAAGTGAATTTTCTCTGGTATAACCTAGAGTTAATTCTACTTATCAATTAGATTGAAACATTGTTTATAATTTTGCAATGTAATTAATTTGTAAACATATTTAACACCACCTTATATACTTATTGTCCTGAACATTTTGTTGTATTTAGAATTTTGATAGTTTTCTAAATAATTTTCTTAGGATTAGATTAAATATTACTCTCTTTATCATATTAGAAACAGAATTTTAAATACCGTATAGATTTCCCCAAACAACACAAGATTAATTCCCTTGAGTACTCTGTTACATACTGACACATTCATATTTAGGGATGTGCAGACCTGTATATGTGTATAAATATAAGTGTAACATTTGTGCTGTAGGTAGAGTCTGAGATGGAGGAAGTATAATAATTCTAAATTCTCTACCTTAAATATTATGTTTTTCTCAAAAACTACACACACACAATAGTAAATCTGTCACCTGGTATTGCTTAGGTAAAAACTTTGACATTGCATAGCTCAAAAATATTTTGAAAATAGGCCATATTTATCCACTACCTCTATGTCTATATTTAACTTTTAAATTATGTTAAAAATATCTTGTAATCTGTGCCTGAAAAAAATTATCGTCTTTGAAAACCTTGATCAGCAGTTCCCGCATTGGGGATATGATAATTGTATCGCTAATAGAAATAAATAGAGAAAAGGGGAAGAGGATTTGGAGATAAGGTAACTGGCCTTAGATGTGGTAGAAATAGACCTGGCTTAGAAAGCCAGACATTATTTTCTGCCATTTATGCTACAGATGGGTTGTTTGATCTCATCAATGTCACTTCTCTGTTCTGCCTCAGTTTCTTCATATGTAAGAGAAGAGTATTAAAATATAAAACCCCTCTAAAGCACCAGAATTTTTGGTCAATGATTTATGATTGGTCAGTAATTATATTTAATGGGCACATGGGCGCATTGTTTCCATTTGTCTCCAACCACTTAGTAAGACCTTTGAGTCGGTTGCATCATCATGGTTAGATTCTGAAAGATAATCGATAATAAGTAGAAATTGCTAATGAATCTACCATACAACCCATTAGATATTTTGCTAATGCAACAATTTTAAACTAACATGATTAATAGTATTCTTTTAGCATCAGGAGATTTGATGAAGTAAGCAATATCCCTCCTCCAAAAACTACCTCGACTTGTGTAGCTCTTATTTTATATATGAAATAATTCATATATGTATATACACATATACATGACATAATTTGTCTGCGTATGTGAAAGACTGAAAGCATCTTACTATCCCATTTTACTTTCCGCATCTGGATACAACTCAGGATGGGGGAACATCATTGAGCTTAAAATTTCTCTCCTATTCAGCGTTTTGGTTTTGCACTGTGTTCCTGCTCAATGAATCCTAAGGCAGAAACTATGAGCTGCCTACCCAGTGACCTGTCTTCCTTTCACCTGCACCAGCTGAACCAGGTTTGATTTAAGGGAGCAACATCCCTGGCTGAAAGGGTCTTTGGTCTCCCTTGTAGCTAAGGTTGACCACGTGGCCTAACTCTGGCCATGCGGTCCGGGTTAAGTAAAGCCCTTTAAAGGAATACACTCAGTAGACATGCAGCTTTTGCCCTGGCACCCCCATCGTTCTTTAGGGCTATAGCGTAGATATGATGGTCCCCTCCACATGGTCACATGACCTACTCCTATGTTCTTTAGCCATTGAACGAACAGTTGCTTAACTCCAGAAGTCCCATTACCTGAGAAAGAAACAATAAACTTCCATTCTATTAAGCCAAGGTAAGGTGTTTTCTTTTATGCCACATGAAACTCATTCTTAAATGATGGCTACATAAATGATTGATAGGTGTATTTGATGAAGAAATAAAAAAGTAGAATATCTAAATAACCTCATAAACACAGGAAGTTGTACATTAGGTCCTAGATTTTGAGTATATTGGAAACATTTTTCAGACACAACACTCAAGTCCAGGAGAAAGAAAAGGATATGAAATCATCATAAGCCATTCTGCAGCATAAAATTACATGTTTCAAAAGTTCTACCACCAAATGTAGGTGTTCAGAAAGAATTACAATAGAGAGGGGGAAAAAAGGACAAATTATACTTCATCACAGTTCTTTTTTCTCAGCCATGCTTGGTACTAGCACACAAAGAACATGATAAGCACGAAGTTCTGCCAAATTAGAGGATAATCTTTTAAAGTAATTAGCACTCAGACAGGCATCCACAGTATTGTGTTTAGAACTTTACAGTATGGACCATAAAGAGGA
Source organism: Mormoops blainvillei (assembly GCA_004026545.1). Lineage (NCBI taxonomy): Eukaryota > Metazoa > Chordata > Mammalia > Chiroptera > Mormoopidae > Mormoops > Mormoops blainvillei. The sequence goes on from PVJD01000678.1 coordinate 11,551, forward strand.
AAGTTTTTAACTTACCCATTTATTCAATGCATATTTTTAAATGCTTCTAATTCGTTTAGTAAGATTCTTAGAACTTGAGTTAACATGCAGTCTTTCAGATTCCTTCAGTGCCATATAATCAGCTCTGTATGGAGTTCATATAGTCATAGAAGGGTTTCTTTGCATGATTTTGAAGCCTGCTAGGACAGATAGCTGGGATCCGGTCTTGTCTGTTCAAGAAGTAGATAACTGTTGGGGGCCAGTTTTCACTCTTTTGAGTTTTATTTTCTTTATATTTTAAAATAAAAATGATGATGCCATATTTACAAGATCCCTTTAAGCTGAGAAGGTTTAGCCTATGTAATTATCACAATAAATTTCCAAATGAATGTATAATGAGAAAAATCAAAGAGTTAATCTCTATGAAGTACTACTAAGAACTCAAAATATATTATTAAAAAACTACCAAACGTGTTATTAAGGCCAACCCACCTCGGTAACCCTCTAAACATCTGGAACTCTAACTTAATAATACCAAAAAAAGGAACCTCAGGGGATTCCTACTGGAAAAGTGACAAGAACCCACTCTTATATTTAGGATCACTGACTTATTGTCATTGTTATTTTTTTACTTTTTCTATTGCCATTTGTGGTTTTTTGACATTAGGCTGGGTTTGAGAAATGTTTGATTAAATTAATTTCTTGGTTATGGGGCATTTTATGATTGCTGATGCTTAGGTGATGAACTTGTTTCTCTTCTTGCTAATATCTTCTTCCTCAACCCCCCTATTCCTCTTTCTTTCTCTCCTCTTTATGATATAATTTGAATTCATATAATTAGAATTCATTCTGTGAAATAAAAATTTAAAATTTTAAGCATTTAGTAAGTTTAAAATTCAGGTTCAGGCTGACAAATCTGGCGTGTGGAATATTCCATACGACATCTATTCTGCAGTCTTAAAAAAGGAATGAATGCTGTAGTGACCAAAATCGATGCATTGGCAGGATCCTGCCCCCTGTGGAGGCTCCAGGGAAGAAGATCCCTTCCTTGCCCCTTCCTACCTTCTGGCGGCCCGTGGCAACCTTGGGTGTTACCTGCTTGTAGAAAGAGGGTCACTTCCATCCTTTTTATGAGGAAACCAGTGATTGAATTTAGGGCCCGCTGCAATCTGGTATGACCTCATCTTAAACGAATTACACCTTGAAATACCTTATTTTCAAGTAAGGTCCCATTCTCAGCTTCTGGCTGGACCTGGGCTTCAAGAGATTGCTGTTCAACCCACTACAACCTCCCATTTCTGAGTTTCAAGGCAAGGGTCTTCCAAAAGTGATTAACAAGCCTTGTTCTCCCTTGTCTTTTTCAAGCTGAAACATGGTATTAATGTGCTTCATCAAACAGAGTTACGACCTCACAAGCACCATGATGTTCTATGTATATGTGTCTTCTGGGCTCACAGTGTCCTTGGGCCAGGACACGATGGTCCCAGCTTCTAAAGAGCCCCTAGAAAATACCGTCATAGGGGTGTGACAGCATACTCGGTGACCTCAACCCTAAAACTTAGGTTCATTCATCCTCTGCAAATGACCCACGTGAAATTCCATTTTCTCACCTAAGCATGTTTCATTCTTTCCTTGGTCTTCCAACCTATTTCACATTCTTCCCCCTGTTTCCTCCTGTATTTTTTGATCATCTCTCAGGTAATCACACAAGTGAACTAGGAGCTACTGTGACAGCTTCGATTTTCTGCCCAAAGTGTACAATGGAAATAATTTTATATCACATTCTGTGTTATAACAGATATCTGGGCACCAGTAATAAGGCTACCTTATGGTACCTGAATCTATATTCTATGATAAGAATTATGGCCCGGGCGATGTGGGGGCTGCGCATCACTGATCTGATGGATGCGTCACGATTACCTTATAATAATAGGTGTTAGCACCACCTATTATAAAAATGGGGAAAATGGAGCCTATAGTTAAATATTTTGCTTAAGATCACACATCTAGTCAATTGCCAGATTGATATGGGAACCCGAGCATTGCACCAAACGTACTGTTAACCCATAACGCGTTCTTCTTCTGAAATTCAAGTCAAGAAGGTTCACACCCTGACCAGGAGCTATTCCATCAGCTTGAATTCAATAGACTATCAGGTTCCAGTTGGATAGAAGGAGGCAGAAGTTAATACTGCTAGTCATCACCATCCTTCTTCCAGGACGTCTGGAAAATGATGACCGTAAAATCTTTGTGGTATCTTATTCGCAGGATTGTTTATGTTACGTAAGACATCCATAAATCGGAGACATGCCTTCATATTCTGTTTGATTTGCACCAGCCAAAGCCTGAGTTATAAAAAATAAGGAATAAAACTGTTGTTCTCTGTCCCTGTTTTTAGCTTTAGAAACAGATTCACCGGTCCATGTTTATCCCCGTGGCTAAAGAGCTGTGATTTCTGGCCAACTAGAAAACTTGCCATGTTATTTCAGACCCCCAGTTGCTTGCATACTCAAAGGTCACTTATGTATCCAACATCTCCTGCAGCATTGGAGAGGTAGCCTTTGTCAGTGTCTTGGCTTCTGCGCCTACTGCCATTAAAGACAGAGACCCTACCACCTTCCCTTGAGCAAGTGGCTTTATGCCATGACCCAAGATTGAGCTTCTTGAATGACCGATCTGTATCTTCTCTAGCAAACAGTTGGGCTTCACAAGAACCTATGCCCTCTCTCAGTACAAAACCCTCCCAGGGAGCCACAGTTAACCAGGAGAAACACACACTGTCAAACCCTGCCCTGGGGCTGTTTTTATATTGTCTACAGTGTGGTTTCTGCCTGACCTAGGAAGTAAGACACAATCTCTTCTCCTAGTACTTTCAGTTAGTAGTTGCTGATTCTCCCTCTTTCTGGTTGGTTAAAAATTCAAAGAAAACTCGACTTCCAGATACGTGCTTTCCCTCCTCCCAAAATAAGCAAAGATGGCTGATTTGTCCTCCTGTCCCTTCTCCTTGATCTTTTCTCACTGCTGGTTTCCTGTGTCCAGTTCCTTTTCCTAGATATTTTTGTTTCCACAGAGGGTTAAAACAACAATTTTATTTGGCTTATCCTTTTGTGGGTCAGGAACTCAGAGGGCTTGCTTGTGTGGGCAGTGATTCCATTAGTTTCTGGGCTTTATCTATCAAGTCTCTAGCTATTTACCAAATCCCTACCCCTCTCCTTTCTTCAAGAATCAGACTTGCATATTTGTATTTATTGCCTCTTCTAGTCCATTCCATTCAAATAAGAAACATTTTTTCCTCTTGCGACCTCCTTCTCCTTTTGAGTTAACGATTTCCTTATTTATGAATTGATGATTTTCTCATCACCTTTGCTAAGAACATTGCAATTCATAATGGTCTCCAAAATGGAACCACTTCAAACTCAATCCAAATTCATCAGAATTGTTTTCCTAAAGCAGCAAAGTTGGAGGTTCCCAGTGGGATTGAACTACCTGTAACATAACTTGGCTTAACACATTTTCTCTCCATCCTCATCTCCATCTTCTCTGTCCCTTTGGTTCTGCCCAGTAAACTCTCTGGCCCCAAGTCTTTGTCTTAGGCTCTGCTCATGGCAGAACTCTAACCAAGGTATAGACGTATTGATTTACTGGAGATAATCCTAATGCGGGCCTGTTGTCATAGTCACTCTTTGACGTTGCTTGTTTGGGCCAAAAGTAGCCCAATAATACTCACTCTGTTTTGAATGTATAATAATAATAATAATAATAATGATGATGATAATGATAATGATAATAATAATAATATATTTAGAGGATCTATCCCAGACTTTAAAAATCAGAATACTTAGTGGTGGGGTCTGGGAGTCTGCATGTCAGCAAGTGTATCTAGTTGTTCCAATACCCATTAAAATTTAAGAAAAATTCTCCTGAAATATAAAATAAGGCTGAACTTCTCTCCTCAAATACCTATCAGTATGTTCTCTCACTGACTTATATCTAAATCTCTGGCATGTTGTAGTAAACCTCTCTGCAACTCGGAGCTTCCTTTCTGTTTTTATTCTGTAACCACTTTTCTCTTGAATAGCATATTCATTACCAACAGAATAATTGCCATTATTGCAGCCTTATAGCCTCATAGTTTATTTAACATTTCTTCAACAGGAAATAATCTTGAGCCCCTTATATATTTCTCCCTTATGTTAAAATTCTACCCATCCATCTAATCCCAAGTCAAGTGTTATGTCTCCTATTACCAAAAATGTTATTTTTTTTCCAGTGGGATTTCAGCTCTTCTTTATTTTTCTTTCACGCTATTTTGCATTAATGACTGTTAGCCTTTCAAAGGTATACTCCCCTCGTAATAAGTTCATCGATGATTACTTAAAGGTAGTGACCACTTCTAATTTATCTGAATGACCCTCAGAATTCCTCTCACACTGCCCTACCAATAATACTTGCTTACAAATAAATGTTTATAGAGTAAGTTAAGTTTAGTAGTGTGGGATCATCCATTTGGGTTTCTATTACACAGTTAAAATAAAAGATGAGCAGTTGTCCAACAGCACATTCAGACATGGCTTATCTAGGTGTCCATGTGATGTTATTGGAGATGGTACTTCTCTGTGCATTCCTTATTTCTGCTTTCTCCTGTGTTGGCATCTTCACCAGGTTTCAAGAGATGGTCCCACAGGACTCCAGGTTTATATCTGGGTTTCATATAGTTCTGGCAAAAATAAGAACTCTTTCTTCTTCTATACAAGTCCTTGATTTGAGGTATAGTGATGTCAATCTGACTATATGCCCATACCTAACCTAATCCCTGTGGCTAAGGAGATATGATGATCCGATTGGACAAAAGAGATTACGCTCTCATCCCTTGAACCAAAGATGGAGCATGCTGCTTGCCCATCATGAGAACTCAGAATTGGAGAAGGAGATAAATTAAGAAATTCAGAACGAATAAATACTATGTATACCAGAAGGGTAGGTGTCTACTGAGACTGGATCCTGAAGGAAAAGGACACTCCTGGACGAGGACGCCACAGGGACAGTTCTCAGCTATGAAGGAGCCAAGCATGCAAACTGTCAGGAGCTCAGGATGGTCACAGCAAAGAGCACATGTTTGGAAGTATCTCAGAAGAGGCTGAGAGATGACTAATGGGTCTCATATTCTACAGAGAAAAAAAAAGTCTCCCTTGTTTATTTTTCTTTTGAGTAATATGCATTAAATAGTTCTGGTCATATGCATCCATTATCTATTGCTGTTTAACAAATTAGAGAAGAACTTAGGGACTTAAAATAACATACAGCTATTATTTTACAATTTTCTTGGTCCACGAATCTGAGTATGATCTACAGGAGTCCTCTGTACAAGGGCACACGAGGTTGAATGTAAATATCAATCTGGTTGCATCCCTTTCTGAGGCTCAGCGTCCGCTCTCAAGCCCATTGGCTGTCGGCAGAATTGGGCTCCTTCCTGGTGATTGTAGGACGGTGGCCCCCATTCCCTAGCAGTCTATTAGTCAGGAACTACTCTCCTCCCCTGGGAGCTACTTGAAGTTCCCTGACCTGTGACCTGCCACATGCCGCTAACAAAATATTTGCTCATGCAAGAGAATCTCTCTTTAAGGCTTTCTCCAGACTAGGTCAGGACCACTTAGAATAATCTATGTTTTAATCCATTTAAAATCAACTGACTTTGACCTTAATTACACTTGCAATATCTCTTTACCTTTGCCATATTCTACTAGTTAGAAGCAAGTCTCAGATTTGACTTGAACTCAAGGGGAGACAGTTATAAAAGTTTGTGACTCATTGGGGATCACCCCAATTCTACTGCATCCACCACCCCACATATATAGATATATATATCTCAGGTAGTTTGTAGGTTCTCAAACTTTAGGGTGTACGGAAGTCACCTGAGGTACTTACTAAGTCTACAGATTTCCAAGCTAAGTCTTCAGTGATTCCGATTCAGTGTATTGAGAGTGGAGCCGAAAATACTGCTGATTAAATAAAAACCTCGGTTATTCTGATGTAGCCTGTCCTAGGAAAACCACGCTTTCCAGAGTGCCTGTGTGTGTGTTAAAGCCTATTAAAGGCTCTGATGTGCCCTTCACTAGAAAAATAAATTTATCTTTAATTCAGTATTTCATAAATGTAGTTATCCACAAGCATTTTAGCAGCTAATAACTCTTAATGCCTGTTGTAGACACTTTTGGTGCCCTTCCCGAGCCTCCCTGCTGGGCTGGTGCCCCATCTCCCAGATACCAGGGTTGTTGAATATACACACTCACAGCTTCTAGAAGGCTCCCCGCTCAGATATGTCGCAGGTGTACTGGAGCCAGCTCACACCAGCTTGTGAGTGGCTGCTACGCACTTCCCAACTCGGAACTCTGCATCTGGTGGTGTCAAGTGGCGCTAGCTTGAGAACAGTCATAGAGGAGCATTTGCATCATGAAAATTGTCAAAGTTCACAAATTAAGGGACCTTTCTGTTTGAGAGCCAAGTTCTTTTTTTAAATATATATATATATATATATATATATATAATTTAAGATTTTATCTATTTATTTTTAGACAGGAGAAGGGAGGGAGAGAGAGAGAAACATCAATGTATGGTTACCTCCCACACGCTCCCTACTGGGGACCTGGCCCACAACGCAGGTATGTGCCCTGACTGGGAATTGAACTGACGACTCTTTGGTTTGCTGGCTGGCACTCAATCCACTGAGCCACACCAGCCAGCGCAGAGAGCCAGTTCTTAAATGTTTACCTGAATACCGCTGGTTACGTTTAGAGCCAATGACTGAGCGTGTGGGAGTGCAGGAGTCCAGTGCTTTGGCCCAAGTGGTACAAACTTAGTGGCACTCTTTCCATTCCAGAATTTCCTGTGACATCAGGCTGAGGCTGGACCCCAGACAAAACCACAGCTTCACTTTGCTGTGTCGCCTTCCCTGTCTTGTTTCCCTCAGTCCCCTTTCTGTTTAGAGCTCTGCTTGGTGTATTGCCCCACCTGCTCAGAAATTCATATCTTGGGATCTTCTAGGGCACTAACCTGAGGTGACCTCCTGTTGGAACTAATGTCGCACACAGCACTTTCAGAAAAGCTACAACAGAAGACTCAGAGTTCCGTGTCTGTGGCAGGCCATCCTCCGCGAGTAAAACGGGCGTCAAGCACACCTTTGTTGATCTCAGAAAGAGCTGAGCAGCGTCCGTATCCCATTGGCCTGTGGATATCTTGAGGGTGGGGAGTTTGCCGCTTTCAGTTTTCTCCGGATCCTTTAAGGTCCTCGTGAGCATTGTGAATACACAAAATGTGTTCTCAGACTGTTTGGACGATGCCTGACAAGGGCTTGCAATTAGGCTGGAGGGCGTATTATTTTAGAGCATAAGACTCTTGTGCATAAAACCAGATTCAGTTCCATCACGTATTTGACCTGGGGCAAGCACGTTTGTCTATTTGCAAAACAGACATTAATGCACTTACTTGAAGTGTCTATTTTGAGGATTACCTCCCTTTGCAAAATGGAATAAATGCATGCAGCTCAAATGTTTTTGTGAGTATTCAGTGCGATAAATAGTGTTTAACTTGGTAACTGGTGCTAAGATCCTTAATATTTACCGGGCATTACAGCTGACACAATGCCTGGCACATCGTAAGCATTTAAGAAATTTCCTTTGAAACACACATTGTTGCATATTTAGATAACAAGGTAACTTCAGTATGTTTCAGAGACACAGTAATCTACCTGTAGTTAAATTATATTCCTTTTTAAAATAACCCAAAGGTGACCTCAGATCCTCTGTGGAAGAACGCAAGGCATTGAATAACAATAAGTAGATTTCTACAGGCAATATTGTTGGTGATTTATTTGGCCTAAGAAATAGTGAAAAAATGCAGAGAGAATGCAAGCACAGGAACCAAGCCCTAAAGAAAATGCTGTTTTTATACAAAAGTATCAAAAGTATCAGGTAAAAAAATGGTGATATTCTTATTTTACTCTATCAGGGAATCTAGAAAAAAGTTTTGTTTGGTTTGTGCCATAATAGGCCAGTGGAAAGCGATGTGGGCAGCGAGAAATGGAAAGCTTCTCCCACACACACGGGCACGCACATGCACGCCTTTCTTTATATATTCACAGAAGTTTTCAAATGCTTGAAGCCACGTTGATATGTCAAGTCACATAGAGGGCATTTTCCCAGAGATCAGGGCAAAGAAACATGGCCATTTTCCTATCAGAACAGATAAATCTCATCCCAAGAGGTGTTTAACAAAGCTGCTTGAAAAGGAGGTAGGAGCTAGGAGCTGCTCTCTGTTGCTTTTAAACAGAACTTTTTACAGGTAATTCTTCTCTTGGCAAGAGACTTGAAAGCAATAAACAGGATAATCTCTCTCTCTCTCTCTCTCTCTCTCTCTGTCTCATCTCTCATCTCTACCTCTTACAATGATTCTCTCTGAGGTACTTAATTATATTACCATAGTCAAGTCTCCTGAACTCCCAGTGTTTTATTACTTCATCTGAAACCATGAGGATAAAAATAACATACTTCTAAAAAAGGGAAAATGCTGCAAAAGGCCTGAAAAGAAATGTCCCACTCATGCTCGGTATGATCGGCCGCTCCACCTGCTCGCTGACCCCCATCTCAGACACCCTGGGACAGTGTCTGTGAGGCGCACGTTGAATTCGTGTTTGCTCTGCCAACTGGGAGACTAACCCTAATCGGCCCCCTCCTTGAACATCTCCTTGCGAGAAGAGCTTGCCACAGCTATTCACCTTTGAGCATCAATAGAGCATGTCATGTCTTAAGCGGGCCAAAACTGAGGCAGAGATTTGTTAAGTAAACAATGCAATTTTTCCTCTAAAAAGTAGAACCTGAGTTCTAACTCAGTCCTGTTATATACTATTCCTGGTCACACAGTGGTTGCCGCACAGTGAGTCTCAAAAACTGCCACTAGACGTGAATTTAGGCAAAGATGCCTAGTACCGGTATCTGCTTTATTCAGGAGGTAGGCTTCGGTTTTTCAAAGGCAGTGTCTTCACTCGGATGTGATCCCATCAATTCATAATTTTCATGGGGGAGAAAAAAAAAAGCAATGGAAGGGTGGGTGTATCAATGAGACCACCTAACCTGTGTGCACCATTTTCTCACAAACTCCTTTTTTACCACAAGGGACTTTATTAGCCAATACTTTTTTCAGATAAAGAAATAAAATACAGAGCATTTAACAGACTTGACTAAGATCATACAAATATGTAGAGGGCCTGGAACTTGATTCATGACCTCCGTCTACCTCTTTGTGATGATATTTGTATTATAGAATATTGCTCTCAATTATCCTTCAGTATTTTTCTGGGAAAAATAGTGCTCAGTGATCATGTCACCCTGATGGATTATATAGGCAGAGAATATGCAGATTTTGTGAGCTTAATATGATAAGAATGTACTCTCCTTTGAACAAGAAATTACTGAGTCACTCATTTAACATTTTATGATCTGGTATCAGAGCTATAATAACACTGAAATTTTCAGGCTAAAGAAAAATCATGAGGGCAATAATTGTGTCATTTTCAAGATAGTAGGCTATTTCAAAGGCCCCAAGCCAGATGTATTTTTACCTTTGATCATATAAACGTGACAACAAGTTTTACCCTGCTATGTGCTGATATAATTATTCTTGCCCTCAACCCTTCTCTTCCTCTTCTCTCTGCCCCCTTTCTGTTTTGGAAATGAAGGCATTCAGGGCCACTTAACATTTCTATAAACAGATCTCTCCGGTTTTGTCCCTGGAGTCCGTCTGCCTAGAATACCCCCACCCACTTCTTCTCTACCCATTAAACAGGTGCATTTGTTTTAAGTAGATTTTTTTTAGATGCAGTGTGACAATCACCCAATTCTAAATGTATTAGACAACAAAGAGATGTGTTATGGTATATAATCATAAGTCTAGAAATAGTGTTACAAGACTGGTTAAACTGTATTGACTCTATGGTTATCATCAAGGACCCAGATTCCTGCCCGTTTCCTAAGGAGAATATGCCGAAGATAGAAGCAAAGTTTTGTCAAGGTCCCAAGATGCATGTCCCAGCTCCAAGTGCCGTATGTCGCCAGTGAGAAACCGTTCTTTCTTGAATATTACAGTAAGGAAAACCTTCCCCAGAAGCTCTTTTGCAGCTTTGCAATTGGGCCTCATTGTCCGGAATGTGATTCATGTCAGGACTTCAGTCTGTCATTGTTAATGGCCCATCCTGATTGGCTTAGACGAATTCTCATTTACTTGCTGAAGCTGGGAGTGTGGTCGGAACTGCCTGTCCTGTAGGTGATTGAATCAACTGTAGTCCTTTAAACGACAAAGAAGGCGAGATGGGGTGGGGAGTACAGATCACTATTTGGGTAGGGAAGGAAACATTTTTGCCCTTGCATTTTATAAAATTAAGATATCAAGTGTTTGGTAACAGAAGGAGGTTTGACTTTGGGTGGTGGGCACACAATGCAATATACAGATGGTGTGTTATAGAATTGTACCCTTGAAACCTATATAATTTTACTAACCGATATCAGCCCAATACATTTATTTTTTAAAAGAGTTGTTAAATTTTCTGTGAAGTTCTCTCTAGTCAGACCAGACAAGGTTAATGATATTGTTTTCTGGCTTACATCTGAAGCTTATACATACCTTTACTGCTGTAATTATCCTATTGTCCTATATAAAGTAATGCAATTAAGTGGGGATCTCTCCTACCAAGAGAGAACTCCTCATGGCAAAAGAGCTGTTTTATTCATCTTTATAGCCATGGCACCTAACAATGACTGGCACATAATTGGTTCCTGATAAATATTTTATTAAGTATAATTGAAAAGTAATTCTATGTGTAAACATAATTATTTCTAAATGCAATACATCATTTATGATAAAAATTTAAAAGAAAATTGGACTGTGCTTAAAAAGAAAGCCACTTCTATACAAATATAAATGTTAGTTAAGAAATTGTACCTACATGGGGAAAACACTGCAAAATGGGGAGAGAAGGGTATATAGACTTGAACTTATGGTGGATGGATGAATAGACATGTTATAACTCAAGAATAACCAAAATATTAATAATAGAATCCAGGTAGTATGAACATGTGTTTATTATTAAAGTTCTCTCAAGTTTTCCACATATTTGCAGTTTCTCATAGTAAGTTCTTAGAAAATGAAATATTTGAACTTGTTCTTCAGTTATAATTGTATTACCTATTTGAGGAAGAGAAAATATAGAAAAACAATTGGTTAGTCAGAATGATGAGACTGAGGGGTTCAAGGTCTGCTTTTCTATTTGGCAATTTTTACCATGTGGTTTGGGTGAGGTTATTTTATATTTCCAAAAAGAAGCCACACTGCTATACAAATGGCATCTGAAAATATAGAATGTTTTTGGTTAAAAACTAATTTATACAGACAAAACTATATTGAAGAAAGTATATTTAGCAACAAATAAAAGTCTAACACAATTAATCATACAGAGAATTGTCAAATTGCATTTATAAACCCAGATCCAACATCTGCATTTAATCGCTTTTATAATAAAAGTCACAAATACGAGAAACTGTAGAAACAAAATGGGCGTAGAAGATGCTTATTATATCCAATGTTTTCTTTTTCCCCTAACTCAGTTTTTTATTATATAAAAGACTCAAAGTATATTAGTTTAATAAACATTTATTGATCATGTAGTGTATTCCAGCCACTGCGCCCCTCAAACCTTGAATTGTGTCTAAAATTCTCCATCTGCAGGCAACCAAGGGAAGAATGAAATTATTCAATAAGGCTGAGCAGTGAAAATTCCCCTCTGTCTATTATTATTCTTTTGTCTTTTAGAATATGAGACTGACATCCGGCCAGTATCAATTCTATTTAATTCTCTCCGGTCTATTTATTCGCTGATGGCACGTGTCACTCTGCACCTTAGAGCCAAGTATAGAATTTGCCGACACCTGGAAAGCAGATGTGTCCAGCTAATGGCATCTCCCTTCTGCTCACTGTGACCTTTCCAGTATGAAGGACACATTTCTGCAGCTGAGACTCACCTCTAAGGTGGATGCAAGCCCCTTCTGGCAGAGGAAATGAGGTTGATAATGGGAAAGTGATTCCACTATAAAATTAGTGCCACAATGAACAGACTAATGACAGTGATATAGGCTTGGGCTAGCTCAGAAGAATACGTTCACTCTGCATCACACCTGTTCCTGGCACACATACTTTTCATTTTGTTTTACAATCTAAGTGTCCTCCCATCCCCTGGATATGTTTTCTTTGGGGGGGGGGTGGTGTTTGGGATTATAAATAAGAATTTGTAAAAATACATATAAGTGTATATATGTATAGGGAGGTGAGAGAGAGAGGCCATTGCTGCTAATGATGATAGTGATTGTATTAGTTTCTAGTTGCTGCTGTAACAAAATACCACACACTTAATGGTTTAAAATGATGCCAATTCATTGTCTTACAGTTCTGGAGATCAGAAAGATGAAATGGATCTCAGGCTAAAAATCAAAGTGTTGGCCTACCTATGTTCTTTCTGGAGGCTCTAGAAGAAAATCCTTTTTCCTTGTCTTTTCAAACTTTCAGAGATTGCCCACTTCCCTTGGTTCATGGTCCTCTTCCCGTCTTCAAAGCCAACAATGGCTTGCGGATCTCTCCCACATTACATCACTCTGGCCTTACTCTTCTGCCTCCCTCTTCCACATTAAGAGAACAATTGTAACTGCATTCAGCCCAACTAGATTATCAAGGACAATCTTTTTATTTCAAGGACATATGATCAGCCACATAATTCCCCCCTTGCCATACAATACAACATATTCACAGATTCCATGGATTGGGGCATGGGTGTGGCCAGGGCTGGTGACCTTCCCACCACAATGGTTGGTGACGACTGTTGCTCTGTGTCTTTTTTCTCCCTCTCTGGGGAATGGGATTTGCTGAGCACTCAAGTATCGGGCACGTTACTGAACCTTGGACCTCTTGTCCCTTGTTTACAGTACATTTTTTCATGGGATAAACACCTCTATAACACAATTTTCCCTTTCAACAGATCAGGAAACTGGGATCCTGAGGACTCATATGTTTACAGAGGGAGGATGATCATTTTTATCCAAATTCCCTAACCATAAAACCATCTCTAGGCTTGAATCACTACATTATAACCCATAAACCTAGCAAAAAAACAAATATTGATTGCTCAAATACATTTGAACTCATATTTGAAAATAATAAAAAAAATACAAAAATATTTGAACATCCTCAATGGGGACGGGAAAACAAAATTCTTGGAAGACAGTTCTGTGGAAAAGACAATCTCCGATGTGGACTGGCAAGTTGTGAATGTCTTTTGTCTCCTTGAATGCTGATGGCAGGGGAACACTGTGGCAGTTGAGCTAGCGTCCGCATTATTACGTCACTACTTAATTCAACAGTATTAATTCAGCCTAACCTATATGTCAAACAGAGCATTCATCCTACAAACACAGAACCAAAACTGTTCAGGTTTCTGGCTATGCGGAGCTTACGATTGATTTGGGAAAACAAAAATGAATCAAACGGCCAAAGTAGGTCTGAACTTTTGACCCCGGTATGTACTATAAAAGGGGTAAACATGAGAGAACAGTAAAGTGGAATTGATCAGCTTGGGAACTGAAGACTTTCCTGAGATGAAATTAGAAGACCAGGCAGGAGTTAAACATGCTAAGGTGGGCAGGTGGAGCTTCCCACATGAGAGGACGCAGTGGCCAAAAAGCCAGAGAGGGGGAGAGTTTGGGACTCTCCACTGGAAGACAAGTATGAACGGAGGCCACGGAGAAGGTGGAGCATGGTGCAAAGTGAGCCGGCAGGCAGAGGTAGGCACAAGGCATGTCAGGCAGGGTACACCCCTGTACCTTCCCTAGAGGACACAAATCACGCCAGGCAGGCAGGTTTGCCCTCAGCACAAAGGTGTTTAAGACCGAGATGCCCATGGGCATGTCATCACGTGACAGCATTTCCGGACGGTCTAGGTTGCTGTCTGTGCCGGGTGAGACCCAACCTCTCTCTGGGAACCATCTGGCATACCAGATTCAGAGCAAGGCTCTCGTTGTTTCAGATCATTTTATTAAGTTACATCTTGAAAACATGTGCTCCATCCCATGATGCCGAGCTCTTGTTTGACATGGTTACTCCCCAGGGAGAGTGGGCCTCCGGGGGCGTCGAAAGAGGCCATATTAATCACCTAGGTAATTTACAGCTGTCGTAACGTAATGGAACCCCAGAGCCTTACAGAGTTAGCTTTCACCACGTTTCAAGAGGGGAATGATGGTAATTAAAAATGGCATTTCTAATTAGCAAGAGGTTAATTAGTGAGAGGCTGGGAGGACTGAGGAGCCCAATTCTCCCATTTCCCCGTCCGCTGCTCCCTTGCAACAGGCTACAGGGCTCTCTACTGGCCTCTTACCTGCAGGGTGGCCATGGACTTTGAGGCAAGTTCCCACATTGGGCTTCACTGCAGTGTAACTTGTGATCAGGGGAGCAGCCAGTGTTGCCTGGGAATCTGTCTCAGTGTTTGGCATGGAAGAGATTGAATGATCTACATGGACAATTCTGGTTCAACACAATGGCACGGTCCAGCGAACGGAGAGGAACGGGTTTCTGAGGAGATTTGCCAATGCACTTTACGAGAATGCCCCGGCCTCTCTCAGAGCCTGTTTATCCTTGTTTTACAGGCAGGCAAAGCTATCGTGACTGTTTTGAGCGGCACCTTGAAAGTGAGTGACATCAGATTAGCAGGGGAGATAAATGATGACTAGCAGATGTTCTGACAGTAGGGAGAAGTGAGAGTTAAAAGACAAAAATAATTAAGAATAAACTCACAAGCGTCAAAATAGAAAATAATCTTTCTTTTAAAAAGAAAGCGGCAAAACCAGCAAGAATTAATTTAAAAAGGGAGCCCATCCCTATTCCAAAAGTCAGAAAATAGCTGTGCATCTCTCTTTTGGCACCTAGCTTATAATAATCTCCACCCATATTTTGTCTTTTCAAGATGACTCAGGTTTATCATCAGATTTATTCTCATCTGTTTAATTAGGATGAAACATTTTTCTCTAATGTTTCACGAACTTGGCTATCTTCTCAATCATCAAAAGTTTAACAAGGGAAAGGACTATGGGTGTATGCGTATGACATTGTATGTCTGTACAGTGTAGCATAGCATTGCTTGTCTTCTAAATTATCAAAGATTTGTCGTGTGGACAGACACTATGACTCCCTTTTGATGAGTAAATTTTAGATTGCCTAAGTGGCTTTATGCTAGGTAAGACATCTTTATGTTCTCCAAAGGATACATACATACACTCTGTAAGTTCAAAAAATCATAACTTTAAAGGCCAATGAACATTTCTGTTTTTTAGGACAAAATACTTTTTAGCATTACACAGAATTCATGGAGGTTACTGGGTAGCCAATAGAAGAGTTTGTGAGGAGAGAGGAAGATCTATCCATCTATCTAATGACCCTCTATTTAGATCTAATTGGGGAAAAGTGTTTATGTAATTGTTTTGAAAATTATTTGAGTCAATGCTTAAGAGAGGGAGAATTTTAGGTGAAGGAGCTGCTATGTGTCAGCTACTTTATATCCATTATCTTAGGCAACCGTCACCACAACCCTCACTGGTAACACCAGCCTATTTCACAGATGAAGAAACCGAGGCATAGAGATGAAACCCTTTGTTACACATCAGACCACTGTATCAGGTACAGCCAGAATAAAAATCCATGATTGAGGTGCCTTTGAACCCAAAACCATTCTCAAGGATTATGTTTATTAATGCTGCCGTGCATGATTAACAAAGACAAATTTACCCGGCTGCAGATTGTCAGCCTTACTAATTTTGTTTCCCATGTTTCTGCTGAGTGCCAAATTATCCTTGACACTGGTGGTTTGGGGGGACCTTATTCGAAGGTTAACATCTTTGTGTCACCGTTGCACATTGTTGTCCGAAGGATACAGATAGCCATGACAGATCCCTTAGTCATGGATTAGAAGAGCGATGGCTATTTTTCCACGTCCAAAGATGGTCCTGTGGCCATTGTGTAGTTCCCAGCCCTCACCCTCTCTGACTACCACCCCAATGTGCTTCTTCCCAGGCGAAGCTATTAATCGTTAGTGATTCTGTTCGTGTTCTATTTGCTGCCATAACACATATCCACAAACTCGGTGGCTTAAAACACCACAGGTGTCTTCTCTTACGGTTGTTCGATAGGTTGGAACTTCAAAACCTAGTGAGTCTCATCAGGCAGAAATCAAGGTGGTGGCGAGACTGTGCTCCTTCCTGTACCTCCAAGGAAAGAATCTGTGTCCTTACCTTTGTCTGCTTCTGGAGGCCGTCCTGGCTCCTTGGCTCTTGGACCTCCTTTTCCACCATCCAGGCCAGCAACACTGCATCTCATGGACCTTTCTTCTTTAATCACGTCTCCCTCTGATCGTAGCCTGGAGCAGATTCTTTGTTTTTAAGGATTCATAAGTAGATTGGGCCCACCTAGACCACCTAAGATCCTCTCCCAGTGAAAAGTCCTTCACCTTCATACATCTTCAAAGCCCCCTTTTCCATGCAAAGTAACAGTTTCATAGGTTCTGGTATTGGGACATGGGCATCCTGAGGGGTTGTTATTCTGCTTTCCGAAGTTAGTGGGGTGTGTCAGACAGTTCATCTGCAGAGAGTAGTGTATGTACTGGGATCATGATGAATAAATCTGTAAAGACAATGAATTTACCAGAAACCAAGAAAGAAGGAGTCAGGTGGTTCCAAATTCATACAGTAGCTTAATCAAGGGCCTGGACCCTTCTGTCATGTCCCTGTACTGTGCTCTGGGTGACTGTCACACGTAGGCTCTTGCCTAGAAATCGCAAGGATGCTGCCTCACCTGCAATACCACTTTCTCATACAAAAAAAGTTCCAAACAGGAAAAAAGGACAGTGGTCTCCCAAGTAGTTTTTCCTCACACATGTTTCCTGGCCAGGATGAAAGAATAATCGGTCTCAGAAACACTCACAGAAGATATTATCTTCTTTATGCTGATCCAACTGATTCATAAAGGCCACAGCTCTCTTCACGAAAGAACGATATGTATGTTATAACAATCATGATTCACACTTGCTTTCCTAGAATGTTTTTCTAATTGATTCCTGACTCACATCAGTTTCTGTTGGCAAGAAATTAGGAGGGAAATGGTTGTAGAGTGGGTAGCCAACAGCGTCTGCCATGAGGACGCTTTGGGTATTATACCTATGTTTTTCAAGGTTACTATGGCAGGAAAATAAATAGCGCTAAGTTACCAAATGTCAGTTGTTAGGCAAGAGGTAGGCCTTCACTGAACAATTAATGGAGTTCTAATTCACGCACTAATGTGATGTCCTGTTGTTCTGGATGAGTTAGCCACGATCACATAAAACATTCCAACATAATGTTTTATCATATGATATAAGATAATGCCATGTGTTACAATAATGATCATTATAAGACTTATTAAACCAGTTAATCATGTAGGCATATATATAGAGAGACGATACACTGAAATATACTTTTCACCTTGCCCTCAGTAGTCCAATAAAGATTTCCATTTCTTATATAACCTGCTCTCATATAATTGAACTAAAGCTTGAAATAAAACTGATATATTCACTACATCTTAATAGACTCTTAAATTTGCTGAGGGATGGTGGAAGAACTCCTTGTATGTCCTGTCCTAAATCAGTGACTTCTCAGCATTGTAGAAGGAAGCAGTGAAGAACAGGGTGAGGGGCTGTGCGACCCAAAGGCCAGGCCACAAGCCTTGTCATTAGCGACTTCTGCACGCTGTTGCATCTCTCTTCACTTTTGTTTTTCCACTATGAACTGGGAATAACAATAATACTCTCATTTCATACTGATTAAAGAAAGTAATCCTAAATGCACTTAATAAAATTTCTTTTTAAAAAGTAGGATCACACTACATATTCATTTTTATTTCCTAGAATATAAAATAATTGCAAATATCAGATGATCATCCATGGACACTGGAGGCAAAAAATCAAAAACAAAAACAAAAACAAAAACAAAAAAAAAACACTACAGGAAAGTGATTCCGACCAGTATCTTGTGATTAGTTAGCTGCAGATTGAATTGCCCACTCTCTTACTTTATTAATACGGTAGTCTCCATTAATTCACTCTAATTTGCAAAATCTCAGTTTTTGTGTTTGTAGAATAGGTATAATGACCATGCCTACTTCTTCAGATTATTCTGGGTGTTAAATTAGTATGCTTACTTATAACAGTGCCTGACATGGAAAAACCACTCGGTATTAGGTGCTATTATTTATATTAATAAAGGATGGAGTTGGAGAGAATGTTTTACTGAAGAAAATTATCATTGTATTCCCTTCTCTTCCAGGCCAAGTGAGGGGGTGCTTCTGAAAACAACTTAGACGGCTGGCATTTGAGAGGCAAAGTATGCCATCTCTAACGTCTATTAAAAAATGCCAACAGTGAGAAGATAAAACACTAAGTTGTTGAAGTAAAACAGCAACAAAGAGAGGGAGGGGCTGTTGAGGGTGGGCTCTGCTACAAACTTCTCTTCACGTTAGAGGAGGTTTGCAGGAGCCAGATCTGTCTCACCTTGAAATGGACCGAGCCCAGGCATGCTCTGTGCAGAAGCAAAGTGACTGAGCACAGAGATTGGTCCCTACATGGGATCCATAAGCAGCCATCTGAGCAATTTCAGGTGGGGTTGGGGGCTAAGGGACCCATAAAATAATTTACCTTAATAAGAACCAGTGTTTTCATATGTGCCAAATTAAGAAGTTTTCAATAAAAATTACAATAGCTCATGGAAAAAATATTTCGACCTCTTCCTCATGTCTCAGCTCTACTCTAGAAAGAATTAGCTGCCTAAAGGTAGGGATGGGAGAAACGGGTTGAAGAGAAAAACTAGGTGAACATACAGTTGAAAGAAAGAAAAAGAGAGAGAGAGAGAGAGAGAGAGAGAGAGAAAGAAGAAAGGAAAAGAAAAGAAAAGAATTAATGTATTACTCTTAGACTCCTCCCAATTGGCTGACCCTGGATTTGAGGCTAGATTTGAAAAAGTAGAAAAAATAAGTTGACCATTCAAATTCATTTTATGAAATCTTATTTTTTATTAGCAAAATATGCATTTTAAAATATTGACTATGCCAACCTTGAGTGACTCAAAAAGTAGGCCAATAAAACACACATGTTGCCTTTGGTCTGCCCGGTTGCAACTCCTGAATTAATATTTTAGGTTCTGTCCTGACTTTCAGTACCAAAGTCCACAGGCCTTTCTTTGTTTGCAAATTCTGTTGAATCAGGGACTTGCTGATTGTGGGGAAATTCTAATACCAGTAAATAGAATAGAAGGGCAAAAGGGTTATGCTTCTTTTTCTGCTCTGTTATCTTAGATATTCTGAATCATTCCCCAATTCGAACACCAGTTCTAAAACTTAATGGGTAATAGAACAATTTGCTTGATTTATCTTCTAAAAATTGCGGTGGCATTTTTACTCTTTTACTGAGCCATTTCACTTTGCCCTTGGGTGCCAGCACAATGTGTCCTTTAGATATATAAATTTGACCCACTGGTTGAATAGAGCATTTCTTTCCCCATGAAATAATGACTTCTATATTAACCACTTAAGCCTCCAGGCAAGTTACAGATCTTCAGGTCTTTATTAATGCAGGGCTTCCCTACGGCAGACGGATGTCAAGTATCATACGTTCATTGCGAAGAAACCTCCTCATGTTGGGGAAGTCAGGTGCCCAGTGATGGCATTGTTCCTCCCTTTTCTCTTTGAATGACTTTAAAATCAAGCCAATTTTACTTTGCAATGGAAGAGATAAGTAAGACCATTTGCAGTAGTCATAACTTTCCGTGATGTTATCACAGCCCAAATAGGAAAGCTAAAAGAGCGCTGGCCTAGGAATTAGTTGATTTTGAGTTGGAATATTACATTTGGTATTGAAAAGCTATGTGGTTCTTGGCAAGCCACTGCTCTTCTCCCAGCTCGCTATGCATTTTATATGAGGTTAATTACCAAAAAGAGAATGGTGGTCTGGGTTCTAGTCACCGGCATATATTAGGTTTATAATGAGTTCCTTTTCTTTTATATTTACCTTTCATTATATCAGAACACAGGCATCAGTTATAAAAGTATAAAAAATAAAAAAGAAAGAAGCTGCCATTTGAAAAGGCTCTTTGACCTGCCCATAGCAACCAAGGCTCAACTACAAGAGGAGGGTATACTCAGCCCATACAAATGGTGCCCCTCGAGTACCCAGCTTGGATACTCGAGGGGAGGCTGTGCCACTGGACCCTACAGGACACCGACTACATTAGGTCACACTATCAAGACATGGAGTCAAAGCAGCTCTACCTAATGCATAGAAATAAACACAGGGAGGCTGCCAAAATGAGGAGACAAAGGAACATGGCCCAGATGAAAGAACAGATCAAAATGCCAGAAAAAGAGCTAAATGAAATGGAGATAAGCAATCCATCAGATGCAGAGTTCAAAACATTGGGTATAAGGTGCTCAAGGAACTTAGTGAGGACCTCAACAGCATAAAAAAGATCCAGTCAGAAACGAAGGATACACTAACTGTAATAAAGAACAACTTACAATAGTAGAGTGTATGAAGCTGAGAATCAAATCAATGATTTGGAACATAAGGAAGCAAAAAAATAACTAATCAGAACAACAGGAAGAAAAAAGTATCCAAAAAAATGAGGATAGTATAAGCAGCCCCTGGGACAACTTTAAGAGGCCCAGCATTTGCATCATAGGGGTTCCAGAAGGACAAGAGAAAGAGCAAGAAGTTGGAAATCTATTTGAAAAAAATAATGAAAGAAAACTCCCCTAATTTGGTGAAGGAAATAGACACGCAAGCCCAGGAAGCACAGAGAGTCCCAAAGAAGATGAATGCAAAGAGGCCCACTCCAAGACACATCATAATTAAAATGTCAAAGGTTAAAGATAAAGAGAGAATCTTAAAAGCAGCCAGAGAAAAGAAGTTAGTAATCAGATGGTTATCAAATGGGAGGAGGGTGCAGGGGAATGGTGAATAGGTGAGGGGATTAAGACATACAAATAGGCAGTTACAGAATGGCCATGGGGAGGTAAAGTACAGTATAGGAAATGGAGCAAAGGACTTATACACATGGCCCATGGACATGAACAATGGTGGGGGGATTTCCTGAGGGAGCGGGGGTGCCGGGTAGAGGAGGGCAAAGTGGGAAAAATCAGGACAATTGTAATAGCATAATCAATAAAATATAGTTAAAGGGGAAAAAGAGGCTCTTTGAAAGATGAGGTTCCTTATTGCTGCCTCTTGAACTTCCCCATTGCCACGCTCTCTTCATTCTTTAAAAGTTTTAAAAAAAATATTTGCTGACCTAGCACTTGGGAGACCTCACAGTTCTCAGGATGAATGTGAGTTTCTGTACGTACTCAGCTGTGTAAGCAAGAGCATATAAACTTTATCTTGAATTCATAGTATCTTGAGCTATCATATTAAAGTAAATATACCAAACAATATTTTTATGAGGATGGAATAATGTAATAAAAGAAGGAGGCTGGAGTACAGACCAAGCACTTAGTGATAATAGTGACTTCCATTTATTAAGCACTAAGTAGTGCATTAAAAGTGGTGGGCATTGTAAATGGGGATTCCTCCTGGTAGCTCACAATTGTGAATTTAGAGTAACATAAAAAGAGTAAGGTAGAGAATTTCATCACAAAAAAAATGAACCTTTGCCATCAAAGTGAGTGAGCAGTGGTCATACCCTAATTATTTATACCATCCTTAATCTTTGATTTTTCTGAGTCCTCATTTCTTCATCTATCTAAGAGGAAATAGAAATCCACTACTTAGTTGACAAAAATATCAAATAGGATTCAATAATGGCCATGAGAGAGAGGTTTTACAAAGCAGGTCACTGATGGAAAGTTCCCCAGTTGGATAGTTCCCTTAACTTCTACTCCCATGCTTAAAGGCACCCCAAACCCAAGCACAAGACCTTCATTTCCATCTGCCCTATGACCCTTCCCAGTCCTTCCTCTACCTCTGCCAGTGTGGCAGTGGCTCAGCTCACTTAATGTGATGGAAACCTGACAGCTTGGCTCTCCACGTTTCCATCAGGATTTTATCCCCTAATGGTTTATTAAACAATTTATTTTTAAAAAGGCAGACCTCTCCATTGATAGCATGTGGAGGGATTCTATTCTTAAATAACAGTATTTTTTATTCATTTTGTTACTTAGGAATTTATTTTAAGAAACTACTCTGAATATGGATGAGTGTTTCTATAAAAAGACCTTCCTATTTTTTTTTTAATAGCAAGGAATTAAAAGTGTTCCAGAGGTCCATAATAAGATTTATACATATAAATTATTGCCATAGCATATGATAAAATACTAGGAAGTCATTACAAGTAATATTTTAGAAAATATTTCACACATAAGAAAGAGGTAATGACAAATATTTTTTCTTTATTATTATTCTTTAATGTCATCTGTGACTGAAAATATCAAGGTCAGTTTTCCTCACCTATATATCACGATGTTGACGGTGGATGACTTACCTACCTAAATCCCAGTTTTCAAGAATTAATTGCCTTTGAATTTTTCTCAACTCGAAGAGCTCTGGTCCCCTATATTTTCATGTATATGTCTTGACTATCTTGCCGCTGTCACTAGCAATTCTGCTTCTATAACCAATTGTAAAAATACCCTGAGAGATCAATAACACATTACAAATTTGTAAGTTAGATTTTTTTTTCCAGAATGAGTTACACTGATACTTTCATTCCAAGGATACTTAACTGGTCCTTTAGTATTTAGAATGGGAGAAAAATGTAATATATTCCCAGAAGCTGCTATATATGTCAGGCTTGAATTTTATAGGAACTTCGAAACATAGTTCAGACCAGTATTTATGCTATCATTAAATAAATCGAAATGTCAAAGTCTTTCTATCTGACTTATCATGAAATCCAGCTTTAAAGGAGGTGAATGGTGTCATTGATGAGGATGGCAAACACGTGTGGACTTACGGATTCACAGTGCTCTCCTTACAAGCAGTGGGACTGAGGCCGGAAAGATAAAGCAACTGGCTGTTGCTGAGTGGAAGTCCGAGCCACGGGTCTCCAGTCCAGGGTCCCTTACATTACACTTCCTCCAAATTTTTCAAAATTTCACCTGCATTTGCGGAGGAAACCAGAGAAAAGGATCGTGTCAACAAGCAGCTGCTCACATACCCATGGGCTCTGTTTTCACAGGTCAACTTGACCTCAATTATGGCCTTATTTCTCTCCGAGCATCACAGTCTCCCTCGTAGCTCTGCCGTGGAAGTCCTGCTGTAGGCATTCGGTGAAATTTCTGGAAAATATATACAAATGAGAAAAATAAAGATAATACATAAAGGAATAAATGAGATTTTACTTTAATAATTGGCCTTGGCCTGAAGATATTGTGTTTCTGTGGGAATTCGATTTAAAAAAAAAACGTTTAACCCTTAACCCCAGATTTTTAAAGAAAAACAAAAAGAGTAGTGATTAAGGTAGGTCAACTTAGTAGTCACATTTTTTTTAAATTGGTCATTGACCATTTTGTTTTTCAGATAAACTATTAAATCACTTTAAAAAAACTCCAATTTCAGAATGCCATTTACTAGAGAATTATGTCAATATTTAGATTAATCCGGAAGAATTGGCTCACTTATGTTGTTTCACATTTGGAATCATGTATTATCTCTGCAATTAATAAAATTCACTGTTATATTGCTGCATAAAGTCTTGTTTTATTTTTAGAACAAGATGGTTAAATTTCATTAAGCTTATTACTAAGCTTTATTTCAAGATTTTTACGTTTTATGCGTAGTAAAATCTTGTTATTATATAATCAATTTTTTATTTTTGGTATGTAACAATGTTATATTTTTAAACAAACATTTTACTAGTGTAATAGTCTTTTCCCAGTGGAATATTTCTGTTTATCTGGTAGACAATCACGTTTTTAGCAATTGTGTAAATACTGTTTTTGCCTTTCTCCTCCAGCCACTCATACAACCATGTTAGTAAGCACCACATCTCAAGGAAGCCATAGTTTTTAATGATTTTATAGAAACCATCCTGAGAAAACTGTATGTTTTTCTATCCAAAGCCTCTGTGGCCACGTGAACATTCATAGGGCTTGTGCTACATCAGAGCTTATCATCTACTGAAAATCTCAACTTAGTGAGAGATTTCTTTCAACAACGGAAACATGATAATAAGGAAAGTTGTTTCCAAGGAAAGATAAGGGTCCAAAGTAAATTTCATTGAATCTAGAACACATGGAAATGTATCTGTCCATTTGCTAAACATACCATTTGCAAACCATGTGCTGTTCCAACAGAGTAGCGGACATATGCTGTACAGAGACACAAGCGAAATGCCGTACGTGCCTTCAGGCTCTGGGCACAGGGGACCCGTTAAAGACAGTCTGTCGAGGGTCATCCATAATATGGCCTCTCAACACAGTGGCACAAAAGTATAATCCACATGGCTTTAAAATACTACGGGCGGTTTTTGTACCCCATCTTGAGAAGATAGGATTTAAGTGCTCTGCATTGGGGCCTAAATAATCTGAGATTCAGTACCTTTAAATAAAAATAGACTCTATTTTTTGTGGGGGGCAGTTTGAGGTTTATAGAAAACTTGAGTAGAAAGTACAGAGAATTCCAACAGACTCCTCACCTCACCATCCACTCAGATTTATTACCTTTTTAGGGGGAGGGATCAGAATTAAGTTTGAGCTTCTTCATTGGAAACCGAACAGTTCAGAAAACTTCTTTCCTATGAAACGTAAACATATAGAAACGGTGACGTGTTTTCAATATCATTATCACACCCTTACACATGAAACATCTTGAAAGACCAAAGGAAGTGTTAATGAAACTCTAGAATTCTATTTTCTCCTTCTACTACATATAGGGAAGAAATATATCAAAATACCAGCAAGTGCTTAGAATTTAGAACATATAAATAAAGGTGTTGATTTTGTTGCTCTTTACTTTTCTAATTTTAAGAGTCCTTATGGTATTAAAAATACTGCTGGAAACTGGCACTTGTTAAAAAGAAAGGCACTTAATGTTAAAATAGCCAATAACTAGAGCTTCATAGAGAAGAAATCATGTTTAATGTTCTATTTTAAACTATTTAACCAGATTCTCCATCTTAGACAAAAATATTTTTCCGTTTAGATCCAATAGCCATGATAAGAACAATTGGTAGTTCTTGCATAGGAATTTTATAATGCAGGATAGAGATGTAAAGAGCAGAGATAACAAAAAGAAGAACCGACATTTTCCCTGTTGATTTTATAGCAAACAATCCGTACATTCTTAGTGTGTGCTGTGCCAATATACTGACATACACTGAATTTAGGAGTTTACTCAGTTGCGTATTAGTCTCCTAAGGCTGCTGTAACAAATTACCACCAACTGGATGGCGTGAAACTAAGGTACTTTATTCTCGCACAATTCTGGAGACAAAGTCTGAAATCAAGGTGGCATTAAGATCATGCTCTCTCCAAAGGCTCTGGGGGCGAATGCATTCCATGCCTTTCTCTTAACTCCTGGGGTTAGCCAGCAGTTGTTGGTGTATAGAATTGTCCCTCCAACCTCTGCCTGTGCTCAGTGTGGCATTCATTCTCCCTGTGGACACCTGCCTCTGTGTCTCTTCTGCTCTTCTTCTAAGGACACACGTTATATCTGTTTAAAGCTCCATCCTATTCCAGTAGGACCTCATCTTAACTAGTGACACCTTTAGGACCACATGTCCAAATAAGTTCACATTCTGAGGTTCCAGGAAGGAAATAGGTTTGGGGTACACTATCCGAGCTAGTACAATGTATTTAGATAAATTTCATACCGTTTTATATGTTATTTTAGAGAGACCATATCCTCCTCCCTCAATTCATATGCCAAGGCCTTGAACCCCCAATGTGATAGTATTTTGAGGAGAGACTTTGGGGAGGTAAATAGAGTTGGATGAGTTCATGAGCGTGGGGCCATGTGCCTGCAATGAGGAAAGGCCATGTGGGCATACAGTGAGAAGGTACGTCCTTCCCGGGAGGACACGCAGAGAACCTTCACCAGAACTGACCTTGAAGGCTCATCTCAGACTTCCAGCCTCCAGAACTGGGAAAAAATTAATTTACATTATTTACATCACCCAGTGTATGGGTTTTTGTTTGTTTGTTTTTTTTAAAGACTTTATTTATTTATATTTAGAGAGGGGAGGGGAGGGAGAAGGAGAGAGAAACATCAGTGTGCGGTTGCCTCTCACGCACTATCTACTGGGGACCTGGCCCACAACGCAGGCATGTGCCCTGACTGGGAATCGAACCAGCGACCCTTTGTTTCACAGGCCCTCGATCCGCTGCGCCACACCAACCAGGGCTATGGCTTTTTAATTTTTCTATGGCTGCCTGAGCCAAGACATAGATTATCCATATTTTATAAATAAGAAAACCATCCTACCTGCCTTCGTGGTTATCGGGGACTATATGAAAGATGTGTGTTAAACTAAATCTATAAAAATACCGGACTGTTCTATCACTAGCTCTAGGATGTGTTCTAGGCATTTGCAGATAAAGAAGAACAGAGCCCTGCACCCAAAGTTGTTGAAGCCAGTGTTCATAATGTCCCCCAACCTCAGTTTTCCCACATGAAAAAGACACTGAATTGTTCCCAAAAGAAGCAGTGAACATTAAGAACATGATACAAAAAATATTTGTCACCTACTTGATGCTTCGTTGATGCTAAGTCCCTCTGCTGCTTAAATATTACTATTAACATAAATAGTAATGTAGTTTTTGCTTTGTATGTGGTTTTTTATCCATTTGATATCCATGTACACTTCAAAAGGTAGCATGTTTATGATTTTAGTCTTGAATTTCAAAACACATTGCCCAGCCTAATGGCATTCAGTAGTATCCCCACTGCTTACAGGTTTAAGTTCAAAGTGTTTATATTGGCATTTATGGTACACTATAATCTAACCCTCAGGTAAATTTTACACATCACTTACTAAAATTTTTTCGGTCCAGAAAACCTAAGATTCATAGTACTCCTCAGGACTCCCTATACATCTTCATAATACATGACCCCTCTAACGCCCTCTCCTCTAGCTGAAATGCTTCCTCTCAGTGGAATGTGTAGCATGCGTTGTACAATCATATTTAACACTGAACAGGGCAACTATTGTTTCTTTCTTGGGTTTTGGGAAACTCGGACAATTAAACAAGAACTTATAATGCCATGAGGGCAGGAGAGGGGAAGCATGGCATCCTGGGAGTCAAAATAGGGCATCTGATCGAGGCTCTGGGGAAAGTGTACTGACGTCTGATCTCAAGGAGAATGCACTGGGAGATGGACGGAAAAGCAGCAATGATCTGTGCGAAGAGGGCCGTAGGTGTAAAGTCTTGTACACGAAGAAACCTGACTTTTTTTTAATTGAAAGAAACTTATTCTGAGCAGAACCAAAGTAATCAAAGTATTTATCAATGCGGATGCCTTCATTTTCTGTGTTAAAGTTGCGTATTTCTTCTGCAGTCGTGATTTTTGTCTTCTTGGCTTTTAAAGGCAGTCCTGCTTCTGCTTTGGCGCTTCCTTTCTTCGCTTTCATCAGAAGTCCTGTCCAAGCTTTGCCGCACTCTGCCCGCAAGATGGTGTCATCTACGTGTCTTAAATTATTGATATTTTTTTCTCCATCCCCATGTCTTCCTCTGAGTTTAACCAGTTTTTAAATCTATAAAGTGCTCTGCATACACATTAAATAAACAGGGAGATAGAATGCACCCCTGTCTGGCACCTTTGCCCGTAGGAAACCATTCTGTCTCTCCAGAGTCTGTCCTGACAGTAGCTTCCTGTCCTCAGCACAGGTTACAAATCCAGATGGCCAAGTGCAAAGGGACACTCATCTTTTTTCAAAGCAACCCATAGCATTTTTATATTCCACACAGTCAAAGGCTTTACTGTAGTCTATAAAACACAGACTGACCTTCTGAAATTCTTTGGAGCACTGTGGTCTCCAAAGATGTTCCCACTTAGAGTTTGAGTGCCACTTCCTTTTCTGAATCTAGCTTGAACCTCCAGGATCTCCTACTCCACAGAAGGGAGTGGAACTTTGTTGCATCATCTTGAGTGTCACTTGTGTGGGACATCAGAGCAATGGTCCTCTCGTTACTGCCCTCCTTGGCATCTCCCTTCATGAAAATTGGAAGGTATATTGCATATGTCCAATCTATAGGCTGTTGTTCTGTTTTCCACATTTGTCGACATATTCTTATTAGGATTTCAGCAGATTCGGTCTCTGTGGCTTAAAATAATCCTGTCAGTATCCCATTTACCCCTGGTGATTTCTTTCTTCCCAATGTGTTCAGGGCAGCTATCATTTCACTTTCTAGAACTGATGGTTCTTTCTCAAGGTTTTTTGTCATCCTTTGGTCTCTCCTGGATATATTTTCAGTACACTGTTTCCACCTTCCCTTCATTTTTGTCTTGGTCAGATAATGTGCTTTCTTGATGATCATTGAGCATTTCTAGCCTGTTTGAATTTCCCTTTTATTCCTTGACTCTTCTGGTAGAGATCTCTCATTTTTTTCTCTTTTATTGTTCTCTTCTATCTCCTTCCATTGACTATTGTAATAGTTCTTCTACCTCGACATGATAGTCATCGAAAAACTGCGTTCAGGGTTCTCATCCTACTTTCGTCAATACCTACTTTTGCCTCTCGCTTGTCTTTAACAATTTTTAGCATTTCTTCTGTTATGCATCATGATTTTTATTTCCTTTCCCACATTATTTTAAAAGCATATAAACCACTAAATTATAAAAAGCATGGGGAGTCAAATTAAAGTTTACTACACTGTATTCTAGATCCCTGAGGAGCTATGTTTTTCTCTAATTAGTGTTTAACTTAGCCAGCATCTTCCTTACTGAGGCCCTAACTGTATTTTAGCCTTTTCTTCAATTTTTTGCTCTCCATAACATACTGACGTCTACATTATTTACCAGATGCTGTTATAGTATTAATGAATACCACAGATTTTTTTGAAAAAAAACATAAAATCAATTTTATTTCCTTTTAGTCAATCACTTAGTGATCATAGTCCAAAGGCTTAGGTTAGAAAAACCCAAAATCAGCACACTTTCTGCAACAAGAATGAATGCTCTTAAAAAGCAGATGAGTGGGCCAATTGAATGGGCTAAATGTATTTTTCTCCCTCCTCATTGAAGAAAGGCAGGTAAACAGCTGAAACTCTCAAACATTGCAAGAAACAATTTGAACCACCATAGTTCACCTTTCAATTAAAATTCCCATTTGATAAATGAAAACACACCCTCTGGTTTGCAACCAATAGAAATCAATAAATCTCTGTGATATGGAGACCAGTGAGTCAACATTATAGACAAGGTGTTTGCATAAGTAGATTAATATCTAAATAGGGCCCCGATAATTTCTCAAATGGGACGGTAAGCCTAAACAAACACAAATAGATGAAATATAATAAAATATAATTTCACTTTCCTCAGAGAAGAGAAAAAGTGCTAGACTAAATTAAACAGAAGGATATGATTGAGGGTTTGCGTTAGAATTAATAAAAGGAAAACACCAATATCCAAAGTTGTATATGCCATCATAAACTTTATATCTGTGGTACTTAGATTTTATTTGCTCTCTATGCCTGCTTTCTTCCTGAGATTTTTTCTCCGAGTTCAGTTATATTGGAAAGTAAGATTATATTGCTATTGATAGTTCATTTTCCTAGTATATAATACCAAACTGGGTTGCAATATCTGACAGATTTATGACTATTTGCTGAGACATATTTTATAAAATGGCAGAATAGAAGGCATTTTTTTCCAATCTGCTCTCTGTAGCAAACCTTCCTAGAAAAAATAGTTTTTAAGGAGGAATATATTGCATTTTTTTTCAAAGTCTTTTTTGGTCTGTGGCAAAAGATATTTCTGAATAATATGTTGTAAAATAATCTATTTCAGATGAAACACACAATTCATTGTTTATCCTATAGAGAAAGACTTCTTCCTGTCACTGCTAAATGTGTGAGTTCATGGGTATATAAAAATAGAATACATTTGGCAATGAAAGTTACAGGCTGATTGATGACACTCATTGTCAAACAATTGATAGCTAGTGAGGAATTATAGCGACCTTGTAGTGGAGCACAAATAATTCAGCAGCCCCTGAAATATGTTAAGCAGACTAGTTTCCTTCCTGGGGTGCCTGGGTCACTGACATGGGGGAAATGTATCTCTTTAATTTCCTTGGTGGGGGGCGGTGACTAATCACCTCCAAGCAAGTAAGGGATTTGGTAATTTCAAGGCAGTTCCTTAGGTTGCATAATGGACTATATCAGCTGTGGTCTCAACCAGACTTGAGATCAAATTGGGAGTTTACCACTTATTAGCTTAAAGAGCTCAGACACACTTTAATTTTCTCTTCGATAAGAAATAAAAATGCATCTTTCACAGATTTGTTGCAAGCATTGGACATAATATGCTTGTGTGAGTGGATAACAAAACTCTTAGCATTGGAATGTACATCAGAGGTAGAACCGACAGAATTTTGAGCCAAAAGGGAATGAGACTTCAATGAGAAAGAGCCATCTAGGATCATGCAAAGACATGTATTTCTTTGTTTTATTTGTTGGTGCTCTTAAGAATTTTTTACAAATAGAAGTAAAGTATATCTTTAACTGTTTTTGACTCCTGTTTGGTAAATGGTGAATTTGGAGATGGAGTTTATGCAAATATGTGTCTACTACTCAGGAGACAAGCAAGCCAGGGATGGGGGGAAAAACAATGTGAGACATCAGCCTCCAGATGGGGCTGAAAACCACAGGAGACTTCGAAGTCATTCCCGGTGGGAGACAAGATGCTATGAGAGGTGACTCTAACTGATAATCTTGCGTCTGGAGAGGCCATGTCCTCACTCATGCTCAGGGACCTTGGTCAAGCTCCTTCACAAGCAGGAGCCGCACGTGCCTACCCAGGGTGGGCAGGTGAGTGGCTCAGCCAGTGCAAACCACTAAGTACGGAATGAGCCTGGCACTCACTATGGTGACAGAAGTCATTTTTAAAAGGGACTTCATCTGGAAAGGATGGGATTTATTCTTACAAATCAACTGTTTCTGAAGTGCACTGGGAAAGTTATTTTTTGAGCGTTCATTTTGGACAATGGAAGGCAAACTTTGCATTGGTGAAAAATTCATCTCTGAGAAGCTGTCAGTGAAATAGACTGTATCATTGGAAAGCACTGATCACACCAAGCTTGGCAGTAGGAAAGGAAAGGTGAGACCCAAGTTGGGACTCAGGGCAGAACTTTTGGGGGCCCTTAGGCCTATGTGGCCTCTAAGAGTCCTGTCGTGAAGTTTAAGGAAAATGATTTTAGTACTAGTCTTCCATCTAACGGAAGGCTTTTATTAAGCAGCTATGATAAGAACTCTGCCTGAGTCTGAAAATACAGATATTACTAAGATTCTTTAGGGGCTTAAACATTAAGCCAGTGAGAGAAAGACAAGTACCATAAGATTTCACTCATACATAGAACCGAACGAACAAACTGAACTAACAAGCAACACAGAGGCAGAGTCATAGATGGAGAGCAGGCTGGCAGCTGGGGGTGGCAGGAGGAGTGGGGGGATTGAGAAAAAATGAAAAGAGAGAAAACTCACAGACACACAGTGTGGGGATTGCTGGGGGGAGGGTCTGGGGGAGGTGGAGGAGGGCATGGGGGGATAAACGGTGATGGAAGGAGACTTGACTTGGGGCGGTGAACACACAATACAGTGTACAGATGATGTGTTGTGAAATTGTGCACCTGAAACCTGTATAATTTTGCTAGCCAGTACCACCTCAATAAACTCAATAAAAAGGAAGAAAAGGACCAAAACAAAACCTAAAAGAGTATGTAAGACAAACTCAGGTGATTCCAGCAAGCATACAATTTTCTCTTTTTAAAGAAGGTTGCACAATCCATCTAAATGTATCTGAGCGAGAGGCAGCTCCGTCAGATCTATGGGATTTCTATTATTCTCTGATGCCCCCTTATTTAGAAAATGGTGTGTGCAATGTATGTTTTCAATAAAACTCAACAAAGTTCAACACATACTTTGGCAGCAAAGCTACCACTGAGGAAATTGAAATGTAAAAGGAATTTGGCCGTAAAAATGCTTGCTGAAAAAATAAATCCAATTGGCATCTCTAAAGTGCTCTTCAAAGAAAATAGTTTACATGCTTAGTTGGTTTTTTTTTTTCCTTTTCCTACATAGTTTGCTATCTCTTTCATGGGTAAAATAATATTTTTACAGTTAATTGTTTTTCAAGAATCTTTTAAAATCTTTTGCTTCTACAAGAACAAAATATAACCAATGACTATTTAATAGATGATGACAAGTTTTTTTTTCTTTTTACTTTCATCGTATTCAGAAATAGTTTGTCTTGCTCAAAGAGTAGTATTAGGAGCTCAAACTCGTATGGCAATGAATGCAGCAATTATAATATTAGCTAATACTTATTGTGTATTTGGATGTCCATGGACCTTCGCTCTATGTTACATGTGCAGTGTCCTCTGGTTGGTTGTTACAGGGATGAACTGGGACTTAATTACTATCCCCACTTAATAGAGGAATAATATAGAGGCCAAGAATGAACAGGTGACTTTCCCATAAGCTTCTGGCTTATAAATGACTTTCTCCACCCAAAGTGATTTTCCATAATGTCCTAGCGACTCTCATTTGGAAATTAACTTACTTAACTAATTTTAACTTTTTATCAGAAGATTTTTAAAATAGCAAGTGCCTCCCTTTGGCTGCATAATCTGAAAGGCCAGTATTCACTGGAATACTTTTTTTTTTTTTTCAATGAACTGTGTTTCAAATATTTTCTGTTGTGACAGATACTATTTTCATAGTCCGCAGTTGACACGGAATGAGTAAATGTTCCCCAGGGATCTGGGAAATTTAACACCCTCGAACTACCATTTCCTCATCTACAAAAAGGTGGTGAAAATAGAAGTCATCTCATAGAGCTGTGATTGGGATTGAGTTAACAAATGTTACGCCCCTGGTAGAGTGCTGGGGACGTTGCATATGCCCAATAATGTTAGGGTCATTATTTTTTCATGTGGTAGGAGATAAAGGACAGAGCAGTTAAGTAGCTTAATTAATATCAACCAATTAATTGGTTACATGGCCGCAGATTGTTTGGTGAGTGTTTAATGTATGTTATCATCGCTCATGCTCACAGCAACCAGTTTAGGTAGAAATGCAGCCCTGTTTGATGAGAAGCTGTTGAAATCCAGAGAGGTTAAGCCCAAATCTGATGACTGGTGTGAACCAGAGCGGGTATGAATTCTGTCTCTACAAGCATGGCAATTAGGATACTTTCTGCATTAAATAATAGGCACCCCAAATCAGTGGGCTTGAACTCTAAGGAAATGCATCTGTAGACATCACTGCAGTTCTAGGCAGAGGTGGTCTTTCATGGCTCACCTGATCCAGGGGCCCAGACTTTATCTGCACATCTCTCTCCTTAGTCATCTTCCTGATATCAGTGCCGTGTTTGGTTGGGAAGTTTGTGACTTTCCGACAGGTTGAAACCTTCCTGTTCGGATGCGACAGCGTGTGTGGAGAACATGCCTCTCCTAGCCTTTCAAGCACTATTCACTTAAGGCAGGCTCATTGGCCCTTGCCCATTCCTATACCATGCCTGTGTCCTAGAAAATAAAATACGCTGATGAGCTTTAAGCTTTGACTGGACCTTAAGAAGAAAACTGTGATTAACACACACACACACACACACACACACACAGAAATAAACAGACCAAAAATTATGAGATATCAATGTTTGTGTTCAAGAAGAGGTGTTGGTGGAAGAGAGTATGGGGGGAATAAATGGTAATGGAAAAATACAATTAAAAATGAATTTTAAATAAATAAGAAGCAACCAAATTAGTTTACCAAATGGGCTTCCATGAGGACTGATGGCAGATGGTCAAAGCTGCCCTCATCAATGTGGAAAAATGTGTCCGGTGTGCCTTTGCAAATGCAAGATCTTTGTTCTCACCTAGTTTGTAAAAGATATCTATTGATTTACACTTGCGATCAACCTTTTTTCCAGGGAAAAAATGCTGCTTAGCAAATGTACATTATTATCAGGGATCAGAAGTAAAATTCAGAGGTAAAGAGAGGAGGCTTTGGAATTTGCTGGACTGGAATTAAATCTAGACTGTCACATAGAGGCTAAATGGGTTTGCACACATTCCTAAAATACTCTGTGCTATTTGTTTAAAAAAAGGATTAAAAACAAACAAGTAAAACAAATAAAAACAACCTCAAGTTTGCTGTGAGCATACTATGACATGATACACAAAAAGAAATTTAATCCGGTGTCTGGCCCAGAATATGCAGTCCATAGATATTTTTGTTATTATTGTTAGTAATATTACTACTGAAGTGCAAGTTTTGTCATCAAAGAGTTTTACTGTCCCACAGGAAAAAGAGATAGCAGTAACAAATAAAATGCATTACAAGGATATTGCAAGCATTAAAAGGTGTAATTTTGCAGTATTTTCTCCTTGAGGGATCAAATACTTCACAGAGGAGATGAAAATAAGTTGTGCAAGAATATATACAAGGTCCCCCTCTCAGAGAGAGGAACATGCAGTGAGCCTTGGGACACAGGGAAACAAGCCGATTAAGTTAGACAACTTGTAGCAAGAGTGAGAACACCGGCTTGCCTAGCAAGTCTGCTCCGTCTCATCCAAAGCAAAGATGTTCTGGTGCAGACCCAGCCCGAGAAAGGAAAGGTGACAGAGAAAACAGATTTTCTCCTTATAGTGTGTCAGGGAACTTGGAGTGGATTAAAGCCTCATAGAAAGGCTTGATAGCTTTTTTGACAGAGCTAAAACAGAGCTGGGAACCCATGCCTTTAATACGCAGGGAAACCAGACTGCTCGGCATCACAGCTGTCGAGGAGGGGTGGGTAGATTAATGATACGGTCCCAGGTGACATCTTAGAGCAACAGCAGACTTTCTGTCCTGGGCAGGCTTCCAAATGGCACCCATGTTATCTTCACATACGGCAGATTCCTCAGGCTCCTGCCAGATGTATATAATGTCAAGAGGTAAGCACACAGTAGGCATGTGTATTTACTAAATCCCTATTTATATATTTACCCAAGTTATTTATTTACTAAATTCATATTTACTTAGTGACTTATTTATAAACAATAATGCAAGATGGGTTGTGTAGGGATTTGAAGAACCGGTTATGATGTGTTTGATGTAGCGCAATATTTCCTAGGTAAATTTATATACTGTCTCCAAATTACCTGGCTTCCGTTCCATCTCCCCCCACCCCACCCCACCCATTTCATGAGGAATAGAACAGACAAGGGTCTGGGAGGTTTAATATAAAAGGACAAGAATGTAGGGCCAAAAATGGAGAAGGAAATCAAGTAATGGTATAGGTGAACAACACCGAGTGATCTATATCCTTGTGTAAAGTTGGTGGGAAAGATGAAGCTGTGCTCAGAAATTGTAAAATGCAACCAACCCAAGCGCAAAAAGACTGCTATTGACGAGCAGTGGAGGCGCTGGCTGATTGCCCCGCCCACCCCATGAACTCAGAGCAGGGAAGATTCCCTGAGAAAACAGGATCCTTCACAATGTGAATATGCCAGTGCCATCGTCTGTTTAAAGCATCTAGTAACACCTGTGACCTTCAGGATGAAAATCAACATTCCTTAGCAAGACATACATCTCTTCAACTCTTCTCATCTTTCTTCTCAAGAATATCCCCGCCGCTGCCCACCCGACACCGGGGATCCTGTGCTCCGGTCATGCTGAATTCTTTACAATTACCCAGAAGAACCGTGTGGTTTCCCACTTCCTTATTCTTGAATTTGCTACTTTAGCTGGCCCATTCATTCTCCTCCTCACCTGCTTATTTGTCGAGATGTCTCAGAATCACCCTTTCTCACTTCTTTCTGACATCGGAGCTGAAATTTCTTCTCACGCCAAGGTGGATGAGGTATTTACTCCTCATTTACATTCACTCATTGATTGCCTGACTCATTGATTCATTGGCCCACTGCTCACTCTTTACAAGTCACTGCCAGTGTCCGACTGGGAGAGCTGTTAGTAACTCAGCTCTTTTCTTATAGTCTGGCGTCCTCTGCTTTACTTCCTAGTCACTTATCATGTATTATTTTAATTGTCTGTCGGCACTGGGGAAAGACCATTCCCTGGGAATTCTTTTTCTAAAAAAAAATTTATTAATTTTATTGTTGAATTATAGTTTACATTCAAAATTATTCTGTATTAGGTTCAGGTGTCCAGCTTAGTGGTTAGACTATCGTGTACTTTACAGAGGGGTCCCCCTAATATTTCAACTACCTGCCTGGCCCCATATATAGTTATTACAATAATATGAACCGTATTCCCTATGTTGTAATTTACACCTGTGACTATTCTGTAACTACCAATTTGTACTTCTTAATACTTTCACCTTTTCCACTCAGCCCCCAACCCCCTCCCTTCTAGCAGCCACCAGTTCTCTGAGTTTGTGTCTGTTTCTATTTTGTTGGTTTGTTTATCTTGTGCTCAAGACTCCACCTGTAAGTGAAATCATGTGGTATTTGTCTTTCCCTGTCTGAGTTCTTGAGAACAGGAACGTTGTGCTATTCACTTGGGTGCTTCTAATGATGCCCTGTGCCTGGATTATAGTACAAACCAAAACAATTTGTTGGGAAAATAAGTGTATGAATTTACACATAAAAATAGACTCTGTTGGTTTCCTAGGGCTACCCTAACAAAGTGTCCCAAACCAAGTGGCTTAAAACATTTCTGGATTAAACAGAATGGATTATTTCAGAGTTCTGAAAGCTAGGGGTCTAAAATTAGGGTGTCATCAGGGCCATGCTCTGCCTGAATAGCACAAGTAAAGAGTCCGTTCTATGCCCTTCTCTTAATTTCTGGTGTCTGCCGGCCGTCTTTGGCGGTCTTTGACTTGTGGCTACATAATTCCAATCTCTGGCTCCAATGTCACATGGCATTCTTTCTCCTGTGTGTGTTGATCTTGGTGTCTCTCCCCCTGTTCCTAAAGGACACTGGTCATAATGAATACAGGGCCCACCCTACTCTAGGGCAGATTTGCATTGTTTATGTTTTGCAGAAACAGTTTTAGAAAAAATATATATCTACAGGGTCTGGCAGAAGTAACGCCTGCTTGAGTGTGGTTGGTAGGGTAATAATATGGGTATAATTGTTTATAGTTTTAATTTGAACATTTCACCTATATTGTCATATGGTGAGTTTGAGTGCAATATTATGTTACAGAGCTACGTGCTTATGATTTTGTAATTAAAAAGGGGTGTTATTTGTGCTGGACCCTGTATATAACAGGTGAGCAATCTATCTTAATTTTATTCTAATATACAGTGAAGAGTTAAAATTGGTAGTCATTACCCTGCTTTCTTGCTTTCCAGATTATCTAAATTGGAACAAGAAAAAAATGACTCTTGAGAAAGTGGTTTGGAATAAGAAGATGGTGAATGAGGTTCACAAACTAACAGTTGTCAATGAAATATATTCTCTGAGATACTTTATTGCAAAGCACGTGATGAAGGTTGTAAACGTAAATCATTTCTTTTTATATGCATGGTAGATATACAGATAATGTACACACATATAGATTAAAAGAGTTAAATTATGTCGTTTTTTCAGGCAAACACTGGGTGTAGTTTTCTTCTTCTTGCCTCAGTCCTCCCTCCATTTAGATTGTCCTTACACTAGTCTGGAAATGCCCCACTGAGCTACGAGGGCTGTTGTGATACTTCAGTCATGAGTTGGGATTTGTTGCATGGAGATCGTGATAAGGGCCCATGATGGACAAGGCCAGCAGTGAATTGCAGATTTGTCTGGGGCCCAATCAGTGCACTCCAAACACCTTATACTGTTAGAGGTAAAGGGTATCGTCGACTTTCCTGGGATGATTAATCTCTTCACTTCCGGTGCCAATTTCATTTGATTACAAGTAATAGCTTGGGATCCTTTTCTTCGTAAGAATCCTACGATTGTGACCAATCTCAATGTGTATTATTATTAATTAGCATGTCTGGTATGTGTTAGGATTCTTCGGATGCAAGTAACAGATATTGCTTCTGGCTGAAAAGGAATTTATAGTGACAGTATAAAGGAGCTCACAGAATGGAAGGGACGCTGAAGAACCTGGTCAGGAACCAGGATAATTATAAGAACCCTGGTAGCAGAAAGTAAGGGGTAGAATTGTGATAATTCAGCAACGGTAAAACAAAAAAAAATTCTGTGTGTAGATAATTCTTCTGAAGATTCAGTGCCCTAGGAGAGAGACATTGAGTGCCCATGCCTTTGTTATTCACTCAGTCCTTATTTGAGGGGGACATAATGCTTAGCAGCAACTCACATCCCCCAAAAGGAAATGCAGTATTATTACCAGACAATGGGGTATTGTTACCAGAGCAGAGAGGAATGGGTAATGTGAGGCCGGAAAGCCAGGTAATATCCAGTGCATGGACTTGAACAAGGGAATGGAGAGCACTTCCCATTACTTCCCTTCTCAACCACCTTTACAATTGAAGAGTTAAGCCCCAGAAGAAGGCATTGAATTGCAATTGGGTAAAACTAAACTTAAAGCCGGTTCACTCTTCTGTTAGAGTCACACAAATAATGAATTGTGATTCCTCTTGCAAAACACTGCCACGTCCCAAGAGGACCATGGCAGCCCAGGAGCAAGTTTAGGTAAGAGGGGACCCTGATTCAGTACATTTAACTCAGTTGTTTACCAGCCAGAGTTTGAAGTCAATAAACATTTAGACTCTCTTATGAAGTGCTAAGTTTTTTCAATGGTATTCTCGCTCAAACAAACTCATGATAAAGAATATTAATGTGAGCCCCTAAGCCATCCTCAGGCTTAAATTATATTGCTTGTTAGTATTAGAATCAAAGCTATAAAAATAACCCAAATAGAGATGATAGTGCCCATGGTAAAGCTGAGTAAGAAACAGATATCATTTAGAAATGTTTCTTAAAGTCAAACTCAAATTTAATCATTTTTACCTTGTACTGACTGGTTTAATATATATATATATATATATATATATATACACACACACACACACACACACACACACAAATATACATTTTTTATTTTATTTTATTTTTATTTTTAAAGTATATTTTATTGATTATGCTTTTACAATTGTCCCAATTTTCCCCCTTTTGCCCTCCTCTGCCCACTACCCCCTTCCCTTCGGCAATCCACCCTCCTTAGTTTGTGTCCGTGGGTCTTGTGTATAAGTTATTTGGCTTCTTCATTCCCTATGCTATCCTTAACTTCCCCATCTATTTTCTTCCTACCAATTATGCTTCTTAGCCCCTGTGCCATTTCCCCATTCTCCCTTTCCCACTCCCAGCTCGTAACCCTCCAAATGATCACCATATCTTTGATTCTGTTCCTGTTCTGGTTGTTTGCTTAGTTTTTTGTTTGTTTTTGGGTTTTTTTAGATTCATTTGCTGATAGTTGTAAATTTGTTGCATTTTTAATGTTCATGGTTTTGATCTTCTTTTTTTCCTTAAATAAACCCTTTTAACATTTCCTGTAATAACGGCTTGGTGGTGATGAACTCCTTTAGCTTTATCTTGTCTGGGAAGCACTATCTGCCCTTCCATTCTAAATGATAGCTTTGCTGGATAGAGTAATCTAGGTTGTAGGTCCTTGCTTTTCATCACTTTGGATACTTCTTGCCAGTTCCTTCTTGCCTGCAAAGTTTCTCATGAGGAATCTGCTGATAGCCTTATGGGAACTCCTTTTAAGTAACTCTCTGCTTTTCTCTTGCTGCTTTTAAGATTCTCTCTTTATCTTTAACCTTTGGCATTTTAATTATGATGTGTCTTTATGTGTTCTTCTTTGGGTCCAACTTGTTTGGGACTCTCTGTGATTCCTGAACTTGTATGACTATTTCCTTTGCCAAATTAGGGAAGTTTTCTTTCATTAGTTTTTCAAATAAGTTCTCAATTTCTTGCTCTTCTTCTTCTCCTTCTGGCATCCCTATGATTCAGATGTTGGCACATTTGGAGATGTCCCAGAGGTTCCTCAGCCTATCCTCATTTTTTTGAATTTTTGTTTGTTCTTTTCATTCTGGTTGAATGTTCACGTCTTCCTTATATTCCAAATTATTGGTCTGAATCCCAGCTTCCTTCCCTTCACTGTTAGTTTCCTATAGGTTATTGTTTACTTCACTTAGTGTGACCTTCATTTCTTCTTTTATTTTTTCACCATACTCAAGGAGTTCTCTGAGCATCCTGATAACCAGTGTTTTGAACTCTGCATCTTATAGGTTGGCTCTCTCCATTTTGCTTAGTTGTTTTTCTGGGGTTTTGTTCTGTTCTTTCATTTAGGCCATTTTTCTTTGTCTCCTCAATTTGGCAGCCTCCTTGTGTTTGTTTCTGTGTATTTGATAGAGCTGCTTTTACTCCCTGTCTTAGTAGCATGGCATACATAGAAAAGGCACTCATCTGGATGAATGTGTCTTCTTTAAATCCTTGGTTATTGGACAGCATACAGCTCAATTTTCTGACAGTTCCGGGTGTTACTAGTTTTGAGATCTGGCTCTAATTATTTCTGTGGTTGCGCAAGGAGATGAAGCGTGTCTTCCTACGCCTCCCTCTTGACCCAACGTCCCACATTTTATTTTATGTGACAAAAGATACAGAAGACGGTTTCCTATACCTGCTATTAAAGGCCAAATGTTAGATTTGATATGACAAAATTTTTCTTATTGGACTGGGCAATGGGCATTAACAAATACTGTGTTGATGTTTCATTTATAATTTTGACCTCATGATTTTTGTCTAGAATGCCAATTATGATTCTTTCACATACAAAGTTCTGGAAATGTGGAATTAAACCTGAGTTATAATTCAGCAGGATTCACTGAAAATTGTCTCAATATTGGAAAGCAGTCATTTGTCTTCTCATAGCCTCACTGTTCAGAATTTCTTCATTGCTCTGTTTTTCTGTTCATTCCAGTTGTGCTTTAAAATATATGTATGTATATTGGTTGGGAATAACGAGAAAACTTTGCTCTCACCAACAGGCTTGAATATTTAAAAAAACACAGATATAAAAGTACTTTTTTCAGTTTCTAAAAACCTCTCAAATGAGACAGATGAAAATATGAATTGTTTCTAATGAGCTCAGAATTGCATATACTTCCCTTGGTTTAATTTTCTAAGTGTTCATAGATATTATTTTGTTGTGCTTATTATAAAACAAGAAGTGGCCACTAGGCTGTGATAAACCAATTTGTGAGATTAAAGTGCTGAACTTGAACGGTTTCATTAAATTCTAAGTCATGAGTTGAAATCAGAATTTTAAGAGCTTCCTTTTCGTATTTACACAAGACCCACGGCATTTATGCCGGCAGAAAGTAGCACCAATTACTACGGACTCTATCAATGAGGTCTAGAAGTAAAATCCTTAGGGGGGCTGTCTTTCCATGCGTTCCCTTCCCCCAACAATGCAAAACTCAAGCTTCAATGACATTGAATCCAGACACCCTGTGATACCTTATGCCTGTATCCTCACAGTGCTCATTTATGCATATTAAAAAAAAAAAGCTCTTATATAATATGAAAAAAGC
Source organism: Mormoops blainvillei (assembly GCA_004026545.1). Taxonomy (NCBI): domain Eukaryota; kingdom Metazoa; phylum Chordata; class Mammalia; order Chiroptera; family Mormoopidae; genus Mormoops; species Mormoops blainvillei. Next base: position 53,340 of record PVJD01000678.1, read on the forward strand.
CTTATTTAATATGTTACTCCTGGGGAGTTTGAGAAAGCCAGTTCATCAAATTGAAAGGGAATTGATCACTGCAATGTGCTCTGTTTCTTATATAAAGATGAACAGAATTACAGTAACTATTATTTGTATGCAAACAGCAGCATCTAGTTAATTAGTGGTGCTACTTAGAAATTATGGGTTTCTCAAAAAACTGCAGGGTGTAATAAAATAGAATAGAAGATCATTAGCTTTCAGTAATGAAGTTCAAGAAAAATAAGCACAACCCTGCCTTCTTTAACCCACAAGATCCAAATTAAAATATATTATCTGAATATAAGCATATCACACTTAGTCACATTAAATGCAATACAAATTTCACCATATAGTCAAATGAATACAGGATATGGCAAAAGTAGGCTTACTGTTTAAGTACATGAAACACAGAATTTACTCTTATATTATTTATTGATTATGATATTATTTTCCGTATGGACATCTGTGAACCTACTTTTTCCACCCTGTGTATATAAATTTGCTATCCAACACGCCATCAAACTGTTTTAGTATTCTTAATTTCATCTATCGTCATACTTAGAATAGGTAGCCACCAGTGTTATTAAGGGAAAGTTATTTACATCATTTAAATTGAACTGGCTAGATGTACTACTCATCAAGAGTCCTATACACCTGTATTATTATTATTCTTTGCACAGATGTAATTATCCATTGTATATGTATATATACAAATATACGTGTGTGTGTGCATGTGTGAGTGTGTACATGTACATCTTCTCCCTCAGGAAGTAGAGAACATGGATTCTGGGCCTTTCTTCCTTTATGATTTTGAAGTCTGTTATCTTTCCATAAAATCATTAAAAGACATTTTATAAGTCACACAACAGTATTTTAGCATCCAGTGTCAATATTTGGAAGACAAGTTTTGTTGCCCTCATTGTTTGTCAATCCCCTTCTTGGCATATACTAGCTGTGTAACCCTGAGGCGTATCACTTAATTCCAATGTGGCTTAGTTGTCTTACCTCCAAAATCACACCTACTACACAGAGATGAAGCATATAATTAGATGGGGAATGCAGAGTATTCCATACAATCCCTGACAAGTCACAGGCACTAGATAAAAGTTATTCCTTGTCTGTTTCCTTCCTTAACAGCGACAATATCTGCAAATCACAGGTTCCTGCTGTGCACATTAGTGAGAAATGAAATGGTCAATCAGTGTGTCCTTTAGTTGAGGACAAAGTGTACCTACTGTGCCCTGATGGGTTGCGCACTACCAAGAACTCACAAAAACTTAAACTAGGAAATCTTTTCAGGAACCCTCGTGACTCCAAAACACACTCATGGGAGTATTATTTTTGTTTTGTTCTGTTTTGCATTTTAAAGCCTTATGGTGATATTTGGGTCCCACGTATCCTTTAAACACATAACTCAAGCAAACATACATTTTTGGAAAGTGGTTCCAGAAGAGACACAAAGGGGCCTGAATTGTAAATGCACTCTCTTGGCAGGGGGCCCGGGACACTCAGCCCAGTGCAAAAGTATCTTTGTACTCTGCTCAGCTCCTGTCCTGTGGCTAAGTCAAAGGCCCTTCACATATTTTCAATACTTGAGGAATTACCCGCACACCTGGAGAACAGCTAATAAGAATAAACCCCCAGAAAATGCATTTCCAAAACCCACTCTGCCGTGCTCTGCCCATTTATGTTATAGTAAGCTCCTGTTACCAAAACACCCGCAGTGGGAAGCCATGTTGCAGGGGGAAATGTCAACAGCAGAGAGACATTAACAGAGAGACAACTGGATGACCTAAGGGGAAAAGATTAAAAGAAAAAGTAAAACAAGCACTGATTAGGCCTGAAAAATAAATGGAAATAGTGAAATAGAAATATATTTTTTCTAGTAAGTTTATAGAAGGCACATATGCACCTCAGCTGGGAAAGAAACTTAAGACAAAAACTGATGTGAATCTTTGGCGTAGAGCAAAGTTCTTATTTGTGCAAAGCAAAGGGCTTGGGAAAGAAGCAGAAACAGACCCTAGATTGGCACTGTTTTTCAATCTGCTTTTGCATATTCCATTGTAATCTAAGAATCTTAATTCACCCTCCCATAGGACAGTTCTTATGTTTTACCTCCTTTAGGTCTTTTTCTCTCTTTTTTTAAAGATATCTTATTTGGGATACTTAATTAATGAAGGTATGACTGGCTCTTGCGCTAAATACTATGTAAGCTTGGCCTTTACCAGTTTTGTGAATGAATGAAGACTGTTGGCAGAACAATTGCCATTTAAAAGCTAGAATGACCTTAGCTCTGAGTACCATTGTGATTAGTTTGAACTCTAATATCAGGAATATCATGTAGCTGCCTTAGATGCCAAGATAAAAAGCTTCTAGCTTTAGCCCAAAGGATACTGGGTAATAGAGTGATACTTGGGCAGTGAAACATAAAGGACAAACTAGTTCAATTATGTTTGATTTGTGTTGACTTAGAAACCGAGAAAGGTCCCTCTGAACTGAGAGCCCAGGCAAATGAGGGTAGGAATTGCCTGTCGGGTTTGTCTCTTTTGTAAGTGCTGTGCTATTTATTGATAAAAACCTAATTGCAGCACAAGCTTTCTTTCCAGTGAGATTCTCTTAAATTTTGTCAGTTACAAGGTGCATTTATTAGCACTGGCAGCAAAATAAAATGCAAGGAAAGAAATATTTGCTTTTGCGGTTAAATAGGCTATTGTTGGTATTAATTGAAAGCATACATCATGAGGTTCACAGGTCCGCCAGGCCGTCTGCTTATCACTGCGGATACAAAGATGAAAACACCTTCCGTTTTCTATGCGTGTGTGCAAACGACACTGAATCAGAATACACTGCAACCAACCAGAGACTAAAACTGACAGGACATAGTTACCGATGCACGCATGTGCGATAGCGTATGGGTATTTCATGGTTTTGTGTAGTTTAAAATCTTATGTTAAATCTTATATAAAAGTGATATATAAAGTTGTGGATTTAGAGCAGTGAAACTGGTCGGCCTGATACCCTAATAGTGGACACATGTCATTATAAATTTGCCCACGCCTATGGAATATACGATACCAAGAGTGAACCCCAACATGAACAGTGGACTCTAGGGGATAATGATATGCCAGTGTCGGCTCATCAGCTCCAAGAAAGGCACTGCTCTGAGGGGTGACGTTGAGAATGGGGGAGACTGGGCCTGTGTAGAAACAGAAGCTACACATTCCAAACTGGTTGTGGTTGTTGATACTTATGTCACTATTGTTCTCACTACTAGCTTAAAGTTTTCAGTAACCCAATCGAGTGTAATTTCTCATTTTTATATTTTTCTTCAAAACAGATACCTAGATATAGAAGTTAGAACTTAAAAAAGAAAAGCAAGCATTTCAAAAAAGCAAAAGGTTTCTCTCCCATTTCAAATAGAAATGCAGTGAAGCCATATTAAAAATAACAACACTTTTTACACATTTAATTAGCATTCATTTTGTCTAGTTGTACACAGAAGTACAAGAAGGGCCCTAAGAGTTGCTTTATTCAAATGCACTGATGAAAACTCTCTTAAACTCCGAAGGTGGTGGAATCTGGCTGCCTGGTGCGTGAACATTAAACAGAGAGAGAAAGACCAGCCACGTGTCAAAGGAGCTCACAGAGGGAAGGAAGAAAGGAAAGGAGGGAGGGACGGAGAGGGAGGGAGGGAATAGTAATACAGGGTAGTAAGTACTGTTATAAAGTCCAGCAGAAGATGCTATGAAAGCAAAGAGGAGCGATGTTTAGCTCGGTGAAGGACACTCAGTGAAGGCCTTTTCATCCGGCCGATCTTCTAGCAAGTCCCACTGTTTTACAATAAAATAAATTTAAGCTGGGTAATATCATTGGGTAATTAAAATAAAGCAGCAAATAAAATAAACAACCAGTAGTAGGTACTGACTGCAGGTACCTGTTTTAAGACAAGGGCTCTGTGACATGTGCTTGAATACATACATGTCCTATATTTTCTGAATTTTGGTTAAATTCCTGGTGGGTATGGTTGCTAAGGAACAAAAAGCTGAATATGTAGGGGTTTTCTGCACTATATATTTTTCATAAACCCTCAGACTTGTGGAGGTCTTATAAGGAGTTAGATAGGTAGGGAAAAAAGATACGGAGAAGTGCTTCCATTTGATTTCTTGGACCAACTAAATAATTTATGTATTAAACCACTGACCTATGATGACGAGGGGATGTTGCTGAACAGAGGAGAAAATTCCCAAGGCCTGACACACCACGACTTTAACTCTAATACACGGATTCATTTTGGATTCCTAAATTAAAATGCACATGCACATCTCTTTAAGCAAAAGTGTCTACTTCAATGAGAAATAATTATTTTAATTTTATGGCTATCTAAATTGCCCAATAATGTGTCCCAACCAAAGAGAAACTTTCACTAATGATTGTACCAATGACTTTCACTTCAAGGAACCATTGGATCAAGAAGTAAAATACTTGCCATGCAAAAATGAGGGTTTTTTATTTACTCTCATGAAAATTTCATGAATTTGACAAATGTCACTTAGGTTTTTCTTTTTTCTCAACCAAATTCATGCAAAAGCAAATTCATGATCTCAGCCAGCTGTAAACTTAATGAACAGTCTGCAAAGTTCTAAATTAGCAATGAATCCGACTCGAAAACAACTCAATAGGAAGAGAAAGTGATGAGGTCAGCACCAATGGGTGAATTTCTGGGTTGGTTTGTTTTAGGGACATTTGAGGGGATTAAGTGGTTTTAATTTACTTCATGTAAATCTACAACTGACAGAAGCTGGAAGAAAGATCACGTTACATATTTTCAAAAAAGCTATCACCCCACCCATGAGTTAACTCTATTTGGAAGCCCAGGAGCACATTAGTGAGGGAAGGAAGGAATTTGGAGATCATGCACCCAGCTCTAAATATTCTTCGATTTTAAAAATCGAGTCTGTATGTTGAAACAAGGACTTTTTGAAACAATAACAACTAAAGGCTGTCCCTATAGGTCTTCTGAGACAGTTATTGGTGACACTGGGGATTGCGTTTAGGATTAGAATGAGGGAACATCGTACAATGAAGAGGTAATCGCAAACACATTCAGGCCTATTGGATTCTCTAATAACAGCAAATTTTATTGAGCATATAGTATGTCATATATACGATAGTCTATTATTTCTCCTACTTTGTAAATAATTAAACCGATGCTTGGATGGATAAGTCGTAACGTACCCGGAGCCACCTGTTACTTAAAAGAGTAACTCACAAGAAAGCCTTGCCCGAGTAGCAGAGCTGTATTAGAACAGAACCTGTGCGTGTGAGGGTGCTCTGGGCCGCTCTCACTTTATCCTAACCCAGGCCAAGGAGAAGCTTTCATTGTACAGCTCTGCAATCAGAAAAGGAAGCTTTGCCCCGGAATTAAAGGGAAAGTAGCAATGGGTACAATGGACGTGGGCAAAGATTTAACATGAATTTCAGAGAGTGTATAATTGTAAGAAATAAAGAGAGAATAATCGATTTCTGTACCTCAGCGACTCTAGGGACACTTTGAATATTAATTCTTTCTGCCCATGTCCTCTGCACCCAGCGAACAGTCGATTAAATTCTCAACAATTCAAATGAATATATTTTGAGATAACTTAAATAGAAAGTTTCATTTTCATAGTTCTTAGAAAAACCACATATTGAGTCTTCTTACAACTTGAGATGGAAAATCAGTGAAGCTTACAAATGGAAATGATTTCTAAAAGATACCTTTGTGAGGAGGGCACTTTCAGGGGACATAGAGAGAACGGTCGCCATGCCTCCCCAGTCGCGCCATCCTCACAGCTGGGTGTCTTTCTGAATGACAAGCCCAGGATCAGTGTCATGCAAGCTGCCCATTCCCCACAGCCGCTCTCCAACTGCTTGTTGTGGGGTCCTACGCAGGACCAGCAGGGCTCTCATATCTTCCGAAATATTTGCTAAATTCTGAACAGACTATATGTCAAGAAAAAGGAATTTTGGCCAATTATATGGTGACGGAGCATGATTTGACTTTGGGTGATGGGCACACAAGGCGATATACAGATCACATGTCATAGAAATGTATACCCGAAACCTATGTGACCCTCTGATCGAATGCCACCCCAATAAATTTAATAAGATAAGAAAAGAAAAAGGAAATTTTTGGAACTGTGGGATTACTGTATTTTTGGGGGGAGAAAATTATTTGGTAAGGAGGGTAAAGAGATCAGAATGGAGAGCACACAGGAGTGAGAATATTCTAGAGCTTTAGCCCTGGCCATAGTCACTTATCATATGTATGTGTTGCGCACTGGAATCCATCTCTATGAAACTTGGTGTAGTAAAGGCCATCAGTGCCCCTCCCCTTACTCCTTTGGCCGATGGCCTTTTCCTGTCATCACGCACTGTTCTCTGCTTGAGGACGTTCTCTGGCACAGTCCTGAGGAGCACATTCCAATCAACGATGAATGAGAATTGGTTCATAGCTACCATTCTTCTTGTCTGTAGGTTTCACATAACCTACCAAAGATCTTAGCAGGTAAGACCTACTTGCCTGCGATAGAAATCTACTTCTTTCGTACCCTCATTTGGTTTTCTTCCCCTCCCCGTCTCATGGTTCTGCTCCCATACCCAAACCTTCTGGAATCAACTCTTGCATAAATTATTTGAACATGATTCGTTTTCTTAGGCTTTGTTTCAGGGGAAATACAACCTAAGACAGCTGGCTTTTTTATACCTAAAAATTCTGCTTATCTGAGAATCCCCAGCTTTGGGCCCCAACAGGTAGAAAGTTTGGAATTTGTCAGTCTCAGCCATAAAACAAGAGACAAGCTGAAATACCTGACTTTCACCTACTTTTGGCGGGGGGAGGGGGACTTTAGAAGTTGGAAGTCACACAAGAGATTAGAGGGCAGACTGTCACCCCAGTATCAAGACAGGTTGTCATGATGAGTGAGTGTGACCCAGCAGGGAAGGGGAGAGCTTCTGGGTGCTGCTACTGCTCGAGGGTGCCCAGACCTTTGTAAGTTTTACCTCCAAGGACCCCGGCAGGTTCTCGCCATTAAGAGCCAAGTAAAGCCCTTCAAGGAAAGATGGGAAGAGGGACCCTTGCGAAATGTGCCCACGTGATTTCCATAAACAGGTCTGTGCTATGAGAAAAGACCTTATGTTATGAGAGCTGTATTCTACATGGGAGAAGGCATTCTCTAGCCCCAGTCTGTTCTAACTGTCCTGTCTCACTCAAGGGGAGAGGAAGCTACAAAACACTTGTAGTGTTCATATCCCAGGGAGACAAGCTCACCAACAGACTGAGATTTAGACATTAAATTATATAGTTTTTTCTCCTTCTAGAAATGACGTAGGCAAAAATCTAGGCGAGTTAGCTTACGGAGAAAAAGTACTAAGTTGAATTTTGTTAAAGTTAAAAAGTATTCCTCTGTAAAAACGTGGGTATGTAATGAAAAAACAAGCTCAGATAGGGAGAAAAGATGGGCAAAACACGCGTCGGGCAAAGGTCTTTTATCTAGAACACACATAGAACTCTTAAAGCCCCATGGCCAGAAAGAGAACAACCCAGCTAAAAAGTGGACAATGGATCTGAACAGGCATCTCACAAAATAATATCTATGGATGGCGAATAAACATGAAAATGTGCTCAACATAATTTGTCTTTAGGAAATGTACATTAAAAGAACAATGAGATACCACTGCACCCTCTGAGAATTGCTAAAACCCAACAAGTTCAGACTGTCACACTTTGGCGAGAAGATGGAGGAACAGGCCAGCGAGAGTGACACTTGGGGACACGGTTTGGGAGCTTCTCACAAAGCTAAACCGCCTTAGCACAGGATCCAGCAATTGCCCTCCAAGCCATCTGGGTAACTGATTTGAAAATTTACATGTACACAGACACTTGCAGGTGAAGTTTTATAGCCACTTTATGTATGATCACAAAGATCTGAAAGCAATCAATATGTCTTTTAATAACTAAGTGGATAAACAAACTTTAGTACTTTCATACAAATAGGATATGATTCAGTGATAAAAAGAAATGAGTTAAAATGCCGTGCAGAGCCATGGGTAGACTCAGATGCACATTACTCAGTGAAAGAAACCGGTCTCAAAGGGCCTCATAACACATGATCACAGTTATATGGTCTTCTGGGAAAGGCCAATCCACTGATACAGTGAAAAGATAGTGGTTGTCGGGACTTCAAGTGGAGGGAGCAGAAGGTAGAACAGACGAAGCCCAGGGAACTTTTAGGGCAATAAAACTTCTGCATGATACCCTCATGAAGGATGCCTGACTCTATGTGTTTGTTAAAGTCCAAACAACTTTATACCCCAAGGAATGGGAAAATTAAAAGTTAGTAATAGTAGCAAGCAAATCAATATAGGCTAATGGAAATATGACTTAGGAAGTAGGAGGAATTTGTGATGGAATGCGGTATATCCCAAGTCAACAGAACTGCCTTACAAATGTGTGAAACCACCTTAAACGAAGGACGGTGGGAACAGTCCTCATTTGGAAATGAGAATTTTCAGAAATGAGTGGAATCTCTAAAACTGGAGTTAAAGAAAGTGTACATAAGCACTATACTTTAGTTGACACAGACATTTACCACGGGGGTATGCATTAACAATTGGGACACACCTGTTTACATGCACTGAGACTGCACAATTAAGTAAATGGATGTAACAAGCCAAGTTTCTCACTGTTTGAGTGGCGGTTTATAAATAAGCAAGGGTGGGAGACAGGGATGATCGATGTTGTAGTAGGGTACAGTTGGAGACACCAGCATGAACTCATGTTTAGCTTAATATAAACACAGAAGTTTGCACATAAAATGTCATGTCTGCAGATACATGTACATACACAGGTTGAAATGTGCGTACTTTTCTGCCCTGTCAGAGGGTCTGGAAACAACGTTACCCAGTAGCGATGAGCAACCCTACATGCCGATGGAATCATTCTTGAATAAAACAAACCAGAACTTCTTGGAAAAATGCCTTCCCTAGGACCGGGGCAGGAAATATACAAGATTAAAACTCCCAGTACTTCTAACATTCGTAGTATGGAGTTTCTCTCCACACCAAGCAATGCTCTGACACCAGCTTGGTGTCCTTCGATTAAACTCAGTTCTGATACTCAACTGACTCTACCCCATAACAGATCCCACCTGTTAAGGGCTCAGACATAGAAGGCTACCCTCCCCCACCCCTGCCAGTAGAAAGCCCAGATGTTCACCTCACAGGCTGGACGTCACAGGTTTCAATGGCTCCTTTCTTTCTAGTTTATGGTAAGAGGAGAAAATTCATGAACAGCCAGGTGGGAGAGATGCATAGGGCAAACATGGCGGAAGAAGCAGACAGCTTCCACACCCCTTCTCATGAGAGGGAAGCCCTCTGAACCCCATCCTTTGGGGTTTTACTGAGGCTTCATCACATAAGCATGATTGATTAACTCATTGGCATTTGGGGACTAATTCAACTCCCAGCCCCCCTTTCCTCCCCAGAAGTCAGTAGGTTCAAATGTGAGTTCCAGCCCCTCAAGTCACAAGGTTGGTTACCCTGGCAACCAGCAGTCATCAGCAGGTACTTTCTAAAAGTCACCTTATTAAGATAACAAAAGATGCTTTTTTTTTTAACTTAGGAAATTCCAAGGGTTTAATAGCTCTATGCCAGGAACAGGGACTTAACACCAAATATACATTTTTTTTTCATTAAAAATCACAATATCACAGTAAACCTGCAGTATGTTATGAGGGGAGGCCCAAAAAGCCCTGGTATCTATGTATAAAAAATTGTGTATTTATTTTTACATGTTTAAACTTCAATCACCAAGCACTCTCCATTTGATGCAATATACCCACTAAGATGTTTTTTCCACTGCTCAAAACAGTTTTCGTTGCCTTTTAGTGCGCCTGCCGTTTTTTGTTTCACCTCTTCCACATGGGCAAAGCATTTTCCTTTGAGGACTTTTTCTTCCAGGGAAACGAACAAACAAAAGTCACTCGGGGCGAGATTGGGTGAATAGGGAGGGTGAGGCACAGGGGTCCTGCCATTTTTCGTCAAAAACTGCTGAACACTCAGTGCAGGGCAGGCTGGCGTGCTCATATATCACCCACCCTGAAATGGGCAAATGCACTGAAAAAGTCTTCCAAAAAAAAATTCACTGAAGCCGAACACAGCCTCTCACAACTATACCAGCTGGCACCCGATCCAGATGGGTTCCTAGCATACTTATCTAGTCAGGGAAGCCTGTGCTACAAAGGACCTGTCCTCCAGAAGGTGATTCTGAGATTTTGGGGCTTCCCCCTCATCTAGTGTCAGCGAATAAGGACATAGAGATGAATGCAGGCACACGAATGGCGGAGGTCCAAACGCACAGGCCCACTGAAAGTAATCCCAATAACCAAAGCCGGAAAAATGTGAGTGACACAGTAGTTCTAGATTATAAGTTAAATTATAAAACGTAAATATTCACTGAGGCTATATTGACGTGAAAAATGATTGAATAAATAAGTAAATGGGGAAGAGGGGTAGAAATATTGGCCTTGCAGAAGAGTTTCAAATAACCGGTGTAAGTGCTTCTCTGCCGGGGTGGTGGAACGTGTCCCCACACCCTTAGTGTGGACCACTTGTAGTGACCCCCTTCCAAAGAATACAGGGCCCACGGTGGGGGGAGGGTAACTTTCCATTGGAAACACTTGACGAACATCAGCTCCATGAAGACCAGTATCAACAATGTAAGTCTCGTTAATAGTGTGTACCTGTGCATTGACGTGATAAACAGGGAAATTTACCTCGGTGGGCTTCCTCCCCCCAAAAACAATAACCCCCCCCCGAAAACTCCAGTCTAATCATGAGAGATACCTAAGGCAAATCCCAATTAAGGAGGATTCTACAAAATAACTTGCCCAGTAATCCTCAGACTGTCAAGGTCATTAAAAACAAGGCAAGTCTAAGAAACTGTGACAGGCAAAATAAGCCTCAGAAGACATGGCACTAAACGTGGTGTGGCATCCTTGGTGGGGTCCTGGAACAGAAAAGGGAAATTAGATAAAAATTAAGGAAATATGAATAAAACACGGACTTTAGCTCATAAGGGGTGTCAGTATTAGTTCATAAACTGTAACAACTGTATCTACATACTAATGTTAGTTGTTAATAGTAAAAGAACCTGGCTGTGTAATATGTGGAAACGCTTTACACTGTCTTTAAATTTTTATTGTAAATCTAAATTGTTCTTAAATTGAATGAGTTTATTTTAAAAATGCATCAGAAATCCTACCTTTGGCAAAATAACATTCCCACATTATCTGTTTAATTCTCATAAGCCTCAAATATTATACTCAAATTAAACCCCTCACTCCTTCATTGCTTCCTCCCTCCGGCCCTCCTGTCCTCCTTGGCATTGGAGAAATAATATCTATTTTGTTAATCTAGAAAAATTCTTAACTGAGTCACTGTACAAAAGGTCTATCTATTGTTATTAGAAATGTCATTTAATATGACTAGATAAAGTTATATATGATGAAATTCCTAGAGATTTGACATGTTCTGGTGTAACGTTTTCAATAAAATTCTAGTTATTACCTAAATATGTTGCATAGATAACAGAAATTATGAAATTTCTTTATCAACTGCATTTTATTGAATTCTCATCAGACCTTTAACTCTTTTTCAAGGGACATCTGAGGAAGGTATTCACTGTTATTTAATCCATAATCACTCTCTACTTCACACCCTTAGATACAGATCCTAGTGTGCATTGAGTGAGAGCAAATTTGTCATAGGCTTTACGGAGCCACGGGAGCCAATGGCACTGCCATCCCTTTGCAATGGCTTAATTGAGAGAGGCTTCAGTGGAGGCGTTTCAAGTTATTATGAAAGTGGTTTTTAATTCCTCATGAGTCCCCACCCCCTCATCCGTTCAAAGCATGTCATTCTCTCAAAGAAATCCATTATGGAAATTATCTATATCTCTCTTAATCAGAAACTCTTACAAAATGTTTTCACAATATATCCTGAATGGCCAGACAGATGCATCTTCCTGAACTGTTAGATGGCATAAGACCAACTTACGGATTTGCCCAGAAATTTGCTTCTTTCAGCAGTGGACGTCTAACATCCTGGGAAAGCCCTGAGTCCTGGGCAGTTGTTCTAGGGCGACATATCACTGTGCTGGGGGAACAGCGTTGGAGCTCTCAGTGGAAGGAAGAGTGGGACCAATGGAAGGAACGCAAAAGTTAGCTGCTGGATTGCTGAGAATTCTACCTCATGCAGCCTCCTGCGTCTTATTTCATAATGCTATTCAGGATATCTAATATAATGAAAAAGTTAAACTTCCTGGAAAAACAATGGATACAACACAAACTGGCAGTGTTATTTTTGCCACTGGTAGCATCAATAATTGAATAAATACATTGAAAATGTTATTATACAGGATATTCGTCAGTTAGATGGATTTACTTATTCAGTCTGTTTTATTGATGATAATTAACAAAGTCCATTGAAGCTCAGCATTAGATTCTAATATAAGCTATATTTGTACATGTATTTTAACCTTAGTAGATTTCAGAGAACATATTCTGGTTACATAATTACATAGCTTCTGTTAATCATTTGAAACTAAATGCAACATCACTGAGCAGCACGGGAAAAAAAAATCAGACACAACACAACTCTTACCATTACATCACCCTATGAAAAAATTCTTTCAGAAAAGAACCACAGAAAGTTTAACGTTTTGCTTTCCCAATCAAGCGACTCCGTGTATATGCACTGGTTGTTTATGACACACACATATTATTGCGGCAATTGCTGCTTCGATTTAGAAACTGATGAAAATTAACTCATAAAAATTTAATGCCGTAAAACCTAAGTGTAGAATACATGGTTAGGGCCTAGCTTCTCAGAAAACAAACAAACAAACAAACAAAAAAATACATTAAAACAGGAAAAGAAACCACATTTTGTTTTGCCCAGTAATTTTGAACAGGCTAAGTTGCTTTGGAGCAAACACGTAGCTCTTCTGCTCTCAGGACCATAGTGAAAAGAATTCTGGTGTTAAAATATCAGGGACAGGAATAAGGTCACCTGAAAAAATGGGATGAAAGTTGCACAGACAATTGAGATAACTAAGCAGTTTTCTCTACGGCAGTGCCATTGTGTGACCTCATTCGGGATGTTCGGTGTGGAGTCATGCAGAACGGGCGGAAAGCTGACAGAATTTGGTAAATAGGACCTTTTGTGATGAAGTAGACCTGGACTATTTAATTTTACAAAAGGGTACTTTTTTCCTCACACAAATTGCAAAATGCGCGAGAAGTACAATTCTGACCATGCTCACTGTTTTGCTGTAGAGTGTGTGCAGGTGACTTGATGATTCTGCAGCGCAGTTGGGAGGAGCTATGCAAATGGTTAGTCACGTAACTATTAAGTCACGTTGTGCCTCCCACCGCATTGGAGATTGGTTCGAAATGTTAAAGTTCTGGATAATAACATCACTGTTGTCACCATCATCATCACCTTGAGGTTTTGAGGAAGGAAATACTGTAATAAGAGAAAAAGGAAAAGGAGAAATGTCCTATAAAGATATCACTTGTAAGGAAGATTTGAATAATGAGAACTGTTCAACTATGTCCCCTCCTAGTGAAAGTGACAGCTTTCATTCGTTCAGTTTATACCATGGGCCAGAACCCATGGTATATTAAGCGTGTTGTACAATGAACTTATAAAGTATTCAAAATAGCACCTCGATAAACATGTGGATATTCTCATTTCTCAAGTTAGGAATGTATTTAGAAGAGTTTTTATTTCCCAAAAGTTGTACCTGTAGTAAATGACAGATATGGTATTTAAAGTAAGGTTTACTTTTTCCCATGCAGACTCTTAACAATTATATTTAACTCCTTTATTGGGTTAATCATGGCAAGAAAAATAGGGGATGAGGCTAAAACTATTTTTTCTTTGAATAAAAAGTGGGATTTCTTGACCTCCCACAATGCCTCTGTATTTTTTTCTACTAGATTTTGTGGCTACAGCATTGGATGGTTAAGGTGAATATGAAAAAGGACTTACTATCATGTTGTCCTAAATTGTTTTTTTGGCCAAAGTATGTTCTGTACAAACTCTGAACGTCCTGAGAGCATGACAGCTGCTTACTTAAGTTCATATCCACAGGTCTAACTCAATGTCAAGTACACAGTGGAAGCCCAGAACATACATTCTGGAAAATCTCAACAACAAAATATGTAAATTAGGACTGGCTTGAGAAGGTAGTCCTGGTCATCTTGTTGCACTCCCTACTTTGTCTTTGTATTCCCCTTCCTCATCTTGTCCACCCAAGCAAACTTTATTTACATTTCAAAACTTTTCCTTATTACTCTTCCTTCCATGAAAAATTCCCCCAAGCAGCCCCAGCTTTCTGTTCTATGCTTATCATTTGCACGCAGTGCAACTATTCCAAGTGCTACACTGTACTTTAGGTGTGAGAAGTATTACCCACAAATTCAGAGCCAGGGGCTCTGAGGTTGGACATACCCGCATTTGAATCTAGGCTCTAGCATTTAGTTGCCCTTGGATAAATTACTTTCCTACTCTGAGCCTTGGTCTCTTCAGGCAACATTCTTCCTTCAAATGATCACTTCGAGGATGAAACCCCATAGATCACACTGATAGACAGTTAGCTGGAAACGTTGGGGGCAGTAGTGTCTCTAAGTTTAGTATCTTAACTCCAACCTAAACCTTAACGAGGAACTTCTAATTCAGGCTTCCGGTAGAACATTTTATGGTGATACGTGTGTTCTCTACCTGGTATGATCAATACGGTTAATACTAAGTACTTGCGACTGGTATGCACTTTAAATATGGCTCAATAAGACTAACGAAATGAATGTTTAATTTTATTTAATTAGTGTATCTTTAAATCACTACACATGTCTAGTGGCTCCCATGCTAGAGAGCAGCCCTCTGGAGGACAAGGGGGTGTCTGTACTTTTTATTCCTGAAACTCTCTGTGGACTATGCAATGAAACAAGACATGTGATGATGAGGAAAATGTGGTGTTATCTGTATAATGAACTGGCTTTTCCTCTTTGCTGTCAGGAGTATCCTCGACGGCCATCCATCGTCAGTAAGTTTATACACGGTCACCACGAACACTGTTCCCCACTGTCTGTGTCTCTAGGTTTCCTCTTTCAAGACATTCACCACAGGTTCACCAACAAATTTCATAAGCTGTACTGGATACCAAAATAGTCTGAAAATGTGGAAGACCTAACATGGTTAGCTTCCCGAGAGAAAGGCATGTGGCAGTGCAGGGAGTTTTGCAATTAGCTGGACTTGGGTTGGAATTCAACCCAGGCATATTTTAGTTGAACAGCCTGGGGCCAATTGCTTCATGTGTCTGAAACTCAGTTTCCTCAAACATAAAGTAGACACAACATCTTACCCAAAGCAGAGAGTATTAGCGAGCATTGTAAAATCAACCACGAGTTCCAGCTCGCTGAGAAAAACACAGACGGCAGCTTGTGTGTGATCTTTTCACCTCATTGTTTCTATCACATAGCCTGCATTCAATCATGCTTAAAATATTTCCTGTTTTAACCATTCCCTTCTCTAATTGGCACCTCCATTCCAAGTCTCCCCACAGTCAAGTGTATGTCTCTCTCCCAAAGAAGCACTTTTGACATCTTCCTTCCCATTGCATCTGATGAAAAATTTAATGTCCTCCTTTACTGTGTGCCGTAAATTTAGGCTATTGTGTTTATTGCCCTTCCCTGTCAAGGTAAAATTTTCTTCTCTATGAACTAATCTTCTTTCTTTCTTTCTTTCTTTTCTTTCTTTTCTTTCTTTTCTTTCTTTTCTTTCTTTCTTTCTTTCTGCCACTGCCAGCTCTCTTTTCCCCGATCTGTCTTTGGTTCTTTTCTGAGATGTGTTCTCTCTTCCCAATAGACAGAGACAGCAGAGAAAGAAACGGCTAATATAATTAAAGAGTTTATATCTTGGGTTGGAAGGGTACTTGTAATCTATAACAACGTTAGTTACACTTCTCAACAGCCAAATAGTTTGCATTTCAGGAGTGGCTAAGCCATGTCCCCAAGAAGGCAGTGGTGCTGGGATTTGAACGTCACCTTGATGACTCTTGAGTCCACGCTCTTCCCGCTTGGACGCAGGGCCTTTCGCACCAACCGCCCCTGCTCTGCGGCTACCTACCGGTCAAGCTCCCGTTCAGAGACAGAGCTGCAGCCCTCGGGGGAGGGTGAGGCAGCACAGCCAAGCAGCACAGCGTGCAGACAGATAATAACCTGACTTAGATTTAAATAATGACAACCCCTCGGGGACAGATTCCTAGCCTGGAGAGTGATTATGCAAATGAACCCTGTATATTTCTGAAAGTAACATTTTGAATGGAAACTAAGCGCACTCACTGACTTCCCTGTTGATGGCTGTTTTAAGCAGGCTTCAGAAAAAAGCTCTCTGGCCAGCCGGCCTTTCTTGCCTCTTTTCAAAAACACACAGCCAAGGGGAAAGGGCAAGTGAGCGAGTTTTTAATGAGCCCTCTAATGTGCCGAATGCTGCCTGAGGCACTTGTACATACACTGTTTCATGTAATCCTAGTGAACCCGTGAGCAGTGGGTTTGGCTAACTCCATTTTACTTTTTCAGGAGGAAAAAGCATAAAGGCAATATCGAGTGCCTGATCGTGTACCGAATACCAGAAATTTTATGGTGGCAATATTTAACATTTTTTTGTTGTGACAATAGTATCGTCATCTTACCACCAAAACCAAGCCAAGGACAAATAGAGCAAGGGAAACTTCTACAACAACCTCACTTAGAAATATAAACGGGAAACTCCCCTACAGGGGGTTTTTAATAGATCAGTAGAGTTGTTTTGATATACCAACTCTATTGCTGTATTGAAAATTCTAGTATATTGTAATTAATTAGGGTTTTTTACCACAAAAAATCAAATGTGACAATTTAATGACAATTTACTAGTGATTCACTGTATTGACCTCTTAATAGGATGATAAATTATAATCAAAATAGATTTGGAAAGAAGATTTTAATAAATTTCAACGTACATTTATGATTTTGGGATAGAAGAGCGTATCTTTAACCAGTTCAATTTATAGAATAAATTATTCTCCTTGGGTTAGAAATATTTTCTTCATAACTGATCACGAATCAGGAATGGCCACTTCACTGCTTCTACCTAATGTTGGGCTGAAAGTCCTAAGCAGCAAGATAAGACAAAAGAAAGTAGTATAAAGATTGTGAAGGAAGAAACAAAACTTTATCACACATTATACATACACACAATTTTCTAAAACCCACTTGGTTCCTACTACCCTAAAAGTTGCCAATTTCTAATAGTCTCTTTTTAATCTGATAATTTGATCAGGCGGCTACTACTTCCTCTACATAGAATTCCAAGAATCCTAAAGTATTGGAACTAATGATGGATATCAGAAAGATTATTGAATACATCAGTATGAAATAATCATGTCTCATTTGGCAACAGAAATATAATTTTAAAAAGATGTCATTTAAAAGGTTGACAAAAACAATAGGAAACTAGGAATAAATCTATTGGAGATGGCTAGATCTTTATGTAGAAAATTAAAAACATTTAATAAAAGGCATTTAAGAACCACAAAAACAAATGGAAAAATATAGTGTACATTTACATATAATGCCAATCAGTGTCTCAGAAAAGATCGTTGTGTGTACCTGACAGGTGATCCCAGATCATCAAAAATAGACAAGACACTTTAAAATAGTAGAAGTGAGTATTATCATAATAGGTATCAAGAATTCCTGTAACCCATATTATTAAAATGTAATAATTTAGGAACAATAGATGAGAGAATGAATAGGATCTAGACATGTAGCCAAGTACATTTGGGCCTCATTAAATGTCTGAGGGAAATAATGAGCCACTCACTACATGCAAATTGGGGCTTAAGTGTAGACTCTAAGAAGGTGTAGAATTTAATAAAGACTTACGAGAGGAGGGGGAGGAGGGAGAAGAGGGAGGGGAGGAGAAGAAGAAGGAAAAGGGCAAACAGGAGGAGGAGAAGACTGAGAAAGACAGGGAGAGGGGGAGGGGAGGGGTGGGGAGGAGGAGGAGGAGGAGAGGATGATGATTGATTTGGTTTGATGCCTCAGTTACATGAAACAAAACGATTAGGAGTTTTCTCCTCAAATTTTCAAGACCTGAGTTAGTCATTAGCTAGGGTAATCATTTCCTTATTTAAGGACCATCAACATGAAAACATTGAAATAAGAATAAAGTAGGACATTAATCCCCAGGGACAACGTGAAAATATATACAGGGATGGAGAAAATATGAAGCAGTTGGATACACACCTTTAGAGAGATACACACACACACACAAACACACTTACATGATACATATACCTGTTATGTGCCTGAAGCTCTTATTAGCATATAATGAAGATTAGGGCTGAAATTTTAAGTAACAAGGTATTTATAAGTAAATCAACAACATGGTTCTAATTATAAAGGCCCTAGAATTTCAACACTAGTAATCATAGCAAGAATGTATTATGTTTTAAGTCCTTTGCTAAGGGTTATATATACATTATCTCAAAGGACATTTGGAAAAACGTTGAGCTAGGTGAAACTTTCATCATTTTATATCAGGTATTAATTTCAAAATCACCAAATGTAAATTAAATGGCTAGTGGTACCTATTAGGTTAAAAATTTAGGCTGTCAGAATCTACACAACTTCGAACGCCTTCTCTTAATGCTCATGGAGTGTTTGGGGGTTCTTTGAGAGGAGATCAGTTAATTAAAATATTTTATCGTTCTACCAAAAATTAAATATTCACTTCAGTTTGGCCACACAGATTAACCAGCACATCAAATATGTTTGCTTTGGGACAGAAGAATATCAACTCTCGGTAAAACACTAAAAAGATAAACTGAGCATGAACTCATTGGCAATCATATCTTTCTTTTGTTCGTGAAACTATGAAGCACTTGTTTTTTAAGAGATGAAGTCAGTGGTCTTAACTTTTCACTATTAAGGACTCTCACTAATTCCCCAACCTAGTCACCATATTTGTGGGCTTTTTGTTTGTTTGTTTTTTGTTTTTGGTAAAGTGCATGTTACTTTCCTAGGGTGTGTAATGTGTGTATTTCAGTAATAAAGAATAAGCCACAAAACTATGGCTTGAAAGAAGGAATTAACCCTGAATCCCAAACTCTTCTGAATACGAAAATCCAGTGCTTTCCTTTTGATGTCAAGTTGCTTCTGGGCATTTTCTACCCGTGGGCAGTTTTCTCTCCAACTCAATTGTATAACACATTTTAATACCCTCAGGTCTGTCTTAACACATTGTATTCTAATGATCTCATTTCCACTAAACTTCTAGTTTCTGGTTGTATTGGTTCAGATGCTTTCAGATTGATCCCTGTGTGGCACCATCTGCAAATTTGATTACTATACTGTTCACTCAGATTTATTAGGTCATTAATAAAGAAAGAAAAGAAAATAAACAGGCTTACATTGGTCCTGCAGTGCCCCCCCGGCACCCCTCAAGTCCAGACACAGCCATTTATCATTAGCCCATATTTTTGTCCCAGGAGCCAGCCTTGCTCTGTGGATAGGGCTCACATCCAAGTGTCCCTCTATTTTTCTTATGAGTTAAAGTCATGGGATAAACCGTATGGGACACTTCAGTTAAATCCAGCAATCATATGACTCCATATGCACATTGTAAATGTTCCAGAACCTACCATAGGTGCCATCTGTAAGCTCCCTGAGACTAAAAGATGTGGATATTTGTGAATCTCCAGTAAATTTTCAGGGACCAGTCCAGAGCTTGACTCATAGGTTGATTCAACATCTAGTTTGTTAAATTAATGCCACCAAAAAATGGTCATTCCCCTTAAGGAGTAAGCCTCTAGTGGCAAGGTTAAGCTGTATAAGCTGACACGACAATAAATATTTGTTTAATGAGCCATTAGTACTATAATCACCAAAGACAATGCATTCCTTAGTTTCCCCAGGTGTAAAATGGGTAAAAGTGACTTGTTCATGGCGAC
Source organism: Mormoops blainvillei (assembly GCA_004026545.1). Taxonomy (NCBI): domain Eukaryota; kingdom Metazoa; phylum Chordata; class Mammalia; order Chiroptera; family Mormoopidae; genus Mormoops; species Mormoops blainvillei. The sequence continues at coordinate 73,450 of PVJD01000678.1, forward strand.
TTGACGTAACGCACACATGCACACACAAGCACACCCATATCTTTGAAGAAGAAGCGAAGAGTCACCTCTGCCTGAAAGCTTCAACGGTTTTCGGATCTGATCCCGAAATGGGATCAGATGTCTTTATAGACATTCTACTTCATGTCTGCTTCACGTACACACACACACAACCACACAGACACACACACATGTGGAGCAGAGCTTCATATTTACCCTGCCAGGTTCTGATATGAGCCGAGTCTACATCTTCTCCCTTGGTGAGATCTTGGTGCCTGGCACACCGCCTGAAATGGGGTTAGGCATCTAGTTGACCGAGTGATCAACTGCAAGGTTGGAGCTGATCTTTCCGCCTCCACAAGTCCAGGGCTCTCTCTGCCACGCCACAGTTGCCATCTCGTTCCCGTCTTACAGGTCTACAGCAAATGCTTAGTCATGCCTTTTCATGCTTCTTGGGTTCTTTCCTATTACCATCGGTATTTGGCTTAGAGATGAAACTGTGAAACATATATTTTTAACTGCCTCTTAAAGTTATTCTGAGATTAACCAGCAGGTGTACTTTGGATGCTTGGATGCCTCGCAACTTAAGGAACTTCTGGGGTAAGAGCATGCATGTTGATAAAATTCTGATTGTGGGTTCTTGCCTACATCTGGCCTCGGTGAACATAGGCTCTAAACATCTGTCCTCCAGCCTTGTAGCTGTCCTTAGGTCACAAGTCAAAAGAGAAAATGTTACTAACAAACAGTGAGGTTTTCGCCTTTGTTTTCAAATTATTGACAATAAATAATACTTCACAGGCAATAAATTAGAACACAGAGGACTTCCATAAAATGATGTAGAATTGAATGACAACCACATCAGTCAGAGATAACTTTTACATCACAGGCATAGTGCATTTTAGAATGAATGCATTACTCAGCATAGGTCATTTTTCAATAGTCACAACCTGGATTTTAATTATTTGTTTTATAGGTATCTCAGTTAGGTAGACCTTCATGTGAAAGAATCCAAGATTATTACATATTAAACTCAAACTTAGGCTACTTGTGTACCTAGGCAGAGACCAGAAGGTATATATATATATATATATATACTCTCTGATTCTAAATTTTGGAGAATCTGCAGTTTTAAGCACTTTCACATTGATTCTACTAGTCACTACTGAGAGTTCATAATCAATTCAAATGTCCTTTAACTATAAATCAGAATATGGGGACTGAGAGAGTAAGAGTGATACATTCAAGGACAGACCCTGAGATGAGGGCAAAGCTGAAACTAGACCTGTGGAACTTTAAAATAAAATGCCAAAGACAAGACCCAAGAAGAGCAGTTGAATCAGAATTTCCTAGGGGAGGGGAGGCCAGGACAATTCTATTTTTCAGAATTGTTCTTGGTGATTCTAATTATCAATGAGAATTCAGACTCACTGAATAAGACTTAAATGTGCTGATTCTTATTCCAGTGATCACTGTGCGATTCATATATCCCTTTGCTTCCACCACCTCCTTGGTATTTTTGGTCACCAAACCCTACAAATAAAGAGAGAGATAGTAGGTCGACGTGTTTTAGTAACTGGAAAGCATATGCACTCCTCCCCTGGTACTTTGTGAGGTGGTATTGATAAGACACAAATTAAAAATCAAATAATACTGCCAAATGCAACAAGGGAATCACTTCCCTTGTAATTATGTTTTAATGACTCTGATGATGTCAAAGATAAAGGATGCTTTAAAGTAATATGATGTTAGGTATCTTACTTCCCAATCTTTATTGGTATGAAGGAAAAGAGGAGGAGGAGGAAGAGGAGGAAACCACGAAGAAGGACAATAAATAAATAAATAAAGAAGAAGGGGGACAGGAGAAGGGGTGAACATCAGGTGCAAAGAATTAAGCTAAAGGAGGGTGTGTTTGTGTGTTATGCATTGTACTGATTTTCTTAGTTACCTCCTGCTTATAGAAGTAACATGTTAAGAATAAAAAATTCTTTTAAAATTAGTATTAACATGGTACTTTGGGGAATGTATTTTAATGACCTCAATGTTAATTATCTTACCTTTTGCCAGATTTGTAGTCTTTCAAAGAATCATAACAAGAATAATAATGATTGTTCTTACTGACGTACTTGTTCATACAACCTGAGTCTTTGACCCTTCATTCATGGACTGTCTTGTTTTTTACACAAAGGAGCACGTGCAAGATTCTTAAAGAGCCTCTTCTTTTCCCATGATTTTTGTGATAATCCCACCCTATATTCTTATTTTGGAAAACTCAGTAGAGAGATGAAAATGTCAAAGTAGGCATATGTTTTTACGAAAGTTTCAAAAAAGTGTGTTTATTTTGACTCGTGTCTAAATTAGATTCCCAGCAGCTGAATGAAATGTAAATTAGTTGTTTTTGTTGTGGAAGATAGACATCCCATAAAACATGCTATCAATCATCTCGGAAGTTCCTGTTTTTATTTCATGCCTGGTTTTGTGACCAGCATGACCACTTACAGCTGAAAGGCTTGGACGCCAGTGAGCGTGAGCGTGGGAGGCTCAGCTCACACACCTTCCACTTCCTCTGACGAGAATTCTTTCTCCCCTTTGTGCTGCCTTTCCTACTAACATGCATTTCTGAAGAGTTCCTCTGGTAATTTTAACCATTAGGCAGGTGGGAAGTCTTGGTCTACCAGGGGTGTCCAACCTTTTGGTGTTTCTGGGCCACACATTAAATACATTGGGACACCATGTGATCATACACAAAAAATCTCATAATGTTTTAAGTAAATTTATGATTTTGTATTGGGTCTCATTCATAGCCATCCTGGGCCTCATGTGGCCTGTGGGCCACAGGTTGGACACCTCAAGTTGGGCTAGAGTCTGACTCATCTATAAATTATCAGCTTCCCCCCTCATTCACACCAAAGCTGAAGCCCTCCTGAGGGCTATGCCCAATCTCTTGTATGGACATTCAGAACACCCTGTATTCTTTTACTTTCATCGGGCTGATAAAAATGAAAATAAATCACAACATAACCAATGCCTGAATTCTTATTTAAGTACTTAGATTACTCTTTTCACTGAACTTTAAGATCTTTGAGGAAAAGAGGCATGTTTGGGCATCCCCTTAGCTACCCTAAAGCAGAATGTGATGGTACCACAGACACCCAACAGATGTGCTTTGAATGAATTCTACAGGGACTGTGACAATAAAAGGACATGATGTCAGGAAGTGCTTCGGACTTTTCTGAAGTGTGAGGTGAATGCAAGAGGAATGAAGCTTAACAGAGGCGACTGCTATTCCAAGCCTCCCGGACATGGTTCGGAAGGAACCATGGATGGGACCGGGGGGGGGGGGGGGGGGGGGGTGGGCATCAAATAGTGACAGATTAGAATTTCCAGGTATCAAAGAAAACCAGATGAGTGGGTGAAATGTCACCGTTTTTAAATGTTGACAAAAACACAACTATTCCTGTTCCTTTTGTTGTTTCGTTTTTAGTATTATGCGGCCAGCAGGGTGTTATAGCCAAGCCAGAGTAAAAAGAGTTGCCTTTGGTCCAAAAACCATGGTGTGAGACTGTAACACTCTGTTGAACAGAGCAGACCTGGCCTATTTTTTTAATTTTTAATTTAATTTTTTGCCCCAACCTGCAGAGGAAGTATGCCTCTTTCGGAAATTATATCCTAGGATATGGCTAGTGTAGGACCACCTTTCAGCTGGAGGACAGGGCGGTCACAGTTTACCTCCAGCCCCAGGTGTGGCTAGCAGCAGAAATTTCATTTACAATTGATTTTCTAATAATAAAAATCAATGTAGTCAAGTTGAGTAAGCCTTTTGGACAATATTCTTTTAATGTAATATAAAAGGCTTAACTAAGTAATCAGGTCATGGAAAAGAGCCTATTTATTGTGAATAGTAAGTATTCAGTGGAAATAGTTTCCAACAAAAAGATGCAATTTCTATTTAAAATTATATTGTTTGGTTTCCTATTTTCTTTGTGGACACAAAGTACAGACATTCTGTGATTTCTTTGAAAGCATTTTGCAGACAATGAGACAGGGGCTAAGTTATTTTTAGTATGTACTACACCAATTCTAGTGCACTTCACCTTGAGAATAATTACCAATTCATTTGTTTTCAGGAGAGGGGGAGAAATTTCAGTTGGGACCCACATATTCTTCTGAGAAGAAATGCCAACAAAAGGTCATGGAACAATTATTAAAAAGTATTATTTCCTATTTTCTTAGCATTTTTGATTCTTAATCGACACTGTGAAATAGGAAAAATAATCCCTTGTTTCAGGCGTAAAAATAAAGGCACAGAGAGATTAAAAAACTTGCCTAATCTTGCGCATCAAACTAGTAATAAAGTGAAAGTGCACCCCACTCCCTTCTCTCATTGTGCTCTTCCCGACGTCCCTAAACTACATAATGAAATCTATGCATCTTAAAGAGGGTGGCGAGACCCAGTGTTCACAAATAGAGAAGTAGGTGCAAGACTGATTGTGTGTTAGAAAATGAGTCACAAGAAAATACAAGTGAAAAGTAAGAAACAAACAAATAAGCAGACAAAAAAACTTACACAAACTACAAACACCCCAAGGTCCATGAATTAAAGGACATAATATTTGTATCAAATAACTGACACACCTCTCTACAGCCTTTGTTTTTTCCCCACAATTTTTACTACATACTTCTTGCCTCTTTTTTGGCCATGATTTCCGTGGGATGATTTTTATTCATGAGACCAGAAAAGTTAAATTAGCCTTTCCTGAAGAATGGGTAATAATTTTTGTTAAGTTATTGATAACACAGAAAGTTTCTTTATGCTTTCCAATTCTTGTCAGTAAACATAAATACTTAGGATTGTTGTCAAGTTTGGGGGAAAACTAGAGCAAGTTGTTTTTATGTATAAGCTTTAAATGTTCAGGGCATTTCTAATTTCTCCTGTATAGTAACTAACCTTAAATACTTTTAAAATTGAAAATTCACAGCTTGTATGGAAATCTATAGGTTGTGTTGTTAGTCCACTTCTGATGTGAAAGAACTTGTTTTTTGCCTAGATGCTAATGAAAACTGAACCCTTTGCTTTCCATTGGGTGTATCTGATGATTGAAAATGTTTCCACAGACTGGATTCTCCAGCAACACCCTTCATCTTGCGTCTTGCCTCTCTTCCATTATCCATACAAGTGGGCCGTGGGGCAAGTTCATATGGTGACAGGACCTCCAGATTTTTATTTTCTTGCCACAACCCTGGCTGAGTTAGCACAGCAGACAGAAAGAGAATTTCCAGAATGTACTTTAATACCAGGACAGCCAGCAATAATTACACTAGACAAAGAAGCAATTGACAATTACATATATATAGAAAATTACACCCAAATTCAACATATTCCCAACTCAATTTTGCCATAACCGGATTGATACTGCAAATGCTAGTTTCCTACAAACACCATCAAAATAACCCGGTCGGTAATAAAGCTGAGGGAGAAATCTGTGTACAGATAAGGTTTTGGAGTCTAGTTTAAGGTAAATCTTTCAAAGTGTGGTCTTATTAAAATGGAATAAGCATCATTATATAGTAGTTTAGGATTGATGGGCAGAGCAAGGTGAGATATTTGAAACCAAATTCAAAGAGTCTTCAGTTTGATTCTTGAATTTGGGAAGTGATTCTGTCCCCTAAACTGAACAGTTTTATGTTCACTTAAACAGTGTTTTGGAGATGAACTTGAAACCAACAACAGGGTAATTTGTAATTTTTACCTTCCTGGGAAAGAGTTTCCTAGAATTCATGGTGACTGAAGAGTAAAGTCATGTTTGTGCAGATGCCCAAATGATGAAGTCACGGTAATATAAACAGGAAGCCTGGTTGGTGTCGATGGCTTGGGTTCTTGCTCCAAATACCTTTCTGCGGCCTCTCCAATGCCACCTGCAGCAAGGAAGTCCAACTGGAAAGGGAGAGTACTCAACATTTGTGACTTAAATTGTTTACTTTTTAATGTTTTACAGAAAGATGTGGTCATGAGACCATGTAGTCCAAGGCTGAAGAAATAAAAATGCCGAGGCTCAAACTTCTTTAGCTTCATAGCAAATCCTCCTTTCAGGGAGGAAATTCCTGGACCACTGCATCACCCCTCCCCTCCTCCTGATTAAATATTGAGGTTTAATCCTAGTCTAAGGCAGGTAGATGGAGGAACAAACTCGAGCAAGATTGTACTGACCCAAGCGAAACGCCCTAGGGGAGCCTCCATTCTGAACTGAGGATGCCAACGGAAAGCATCACTCACCAGTCTCTTTCTTGTCCTTTCCCTGCGCCCACCCCACCTCTTTAACAGGTGTATTATTTTCCTGGTAACGCGGGCACTTCAGTAATCAATGCCATTTAGCGTGCTGAATAGACATGAGTAATTCCATTACTTCATGAAAAATTGCTACGATGAAACATGTTTTCCAGCACATTTTCCGATTGTTGAAAGATTTATTTGGCTACTAAAGCACCTTATTTTCTCTGCAGCGGCAGGAGGGGAGTGATATTACATATATAAAATACATTTACATATATAAAATACATTTACATATATAAAATACATTTAGTATATAGATACACCTATGTATATTTTTGTTTGATATGTATATAAACATATACACGCATATGCATATATACACATACGCATAAACACGAATTTATATATGCATTCCTGTCCTTTTACTTTTATGATTTTTACTGAATAAATACCTACTTAGCTCAAGTCAGCTAACAAATATGAATGTGCTGTGCAGTGTGCTAGATCATTTTATATACACTTACTTCATTTAATGTACCATTCACATATTCTCATAGCATTCTCATTACTTTTACACGTTAGAACTGAAGACATCACAGTCCCAAGTGTTTAGCTGATTTGTCCAAGGTGGGTCTGGGACTCGGAAGATCTGATTTCAGACCTGAAGTCTAAATGCGTCACATTTCCTAACATGCTGTGAGCTCTTCAAGGAAATTATTTTGACACATTTGTCAAATTAAAAATGAAGGTCGAGTGGCCTTAGGCTTTATTTATTAATTTATTTGTGGAAAATTATGATCATTTTTATCTCTGGGCAGAAATAATAAGCAAATTTGTATTAAAAACAGACTCTAGTTGCCTGGAATACTTTAAGTCATCCAGCTTACGGGGCCTGCTTTATCATATAAGATTGGCGTAAAACCAGCTAAAATCTTCATCTGTCTTGTAGCTGTTAATATCGCCAGTGTTTTTGGAGAGGTAGTATTTTACTTTGTCACCTGCTGTTCCAATTTCCATTTTTTCTTAAATTCTTAAATTCAGTCAAGCCTTTAACCCCTAGTGCCCCTTTCAAGCCTTCTGGTAACTTCTGAAATGAACAAGTTAAAACTTTCCATGTTTTTATAAAGAGTTACAGCGTTTATTGAGAAGTTTGGTATACAACTCAATGTTTCCTAACATTTTAGTAAATACCATTGAGGGTGGTATATGCTGTGTATGGGGTGCGTGTGTGTGTGTGTGTGCACATGTGTGATAGTGTGATGACTGAGAGTTACAGTTAGGCATTGCAGAGAATGTTAAACAATTAGGCAGTTCTATTCAACATTTACGTGGCTACCCTATCACTCAATGCTAACTCACCAGCCATGCTAGGCATGTGCCACCAATCCCCTAACTCTTATTATGATATTGAAAAATTGTACACATTTTTCTTTCATATTAAGACATGATGGGGCATAGAGGGATATTAAAATTTTTTAAAATTAATTCCAGAGAGGGGGGAAAGGAGGGAAACATTGATGTGAGAAACATTGATTGGTTGCCTTCTGCACATGTCCCCACTGGGGACCAAACCCACAACCTGGGCATATGCCCCGAGCAGGAATCAAACCTGCAACCCTTTGGTTTGTGGGGTGACGCCCAACCAACTGAGCGATTCCAGCCAGGGCTAGAGGAATGTTTTTAATGAGCAATGCTCTGTATAAAGGAGTTTCTCTAAATAGAATTCCATTTGCCGCAGAGAGAAGTTTTCACTTCTTTAGAGAGGAAAGAGCACAAATTTGTTGTTATTTAAAGGAACACACACACACACACACACACACACACACACACACACACGGTACTTCAGGGAGGTAGGGAAGTAGAGGTCTATCTGGGACTCCAGCCTCCCTGTCCATGGTCCTGAATTACCCCTGGCTGCCCTGGTCATGCTCTTCTTTTATATCACTTTAGACTACTTAAACAAACAAAGAAACCCCACTACTTTAAAATAATGTAGTGTTAAAATTTGTGTAATAAACTTGAACACATTATAAATAGTTGCCTCTACTCCTGTTATCCATATATTGATCATTATCACAATATCTGTAAAACCCTTGCTTTGACTGCCACTTTCCTGTTTTCACACGTTTAATTTTCAGCACAGTAATTTATTGGCTACATGGAAACATATGGTAATCCAGGTGTAAGCTTTCCTGGAAAACTGCCCAAGCAGCTGAATCCCCACCTGGCATTCTGCTTTTGGCCTGTAATCAAACTCTTCCCAAACTGGACCACTTTCGAAGTCGAAGAATACATAACTGCGTTAAGGCTCTTAGCATTTCTTAGATCGGGATAATGATACGAATTGCTTGAGCTGTGAAGGGGAGGACTTTAAAACATAGTAAAAAAGAAAAAGTGGACTATTGGTTCCTAATCCTGGAGATTTGGGGGATCTGCGCTTGTTCTGTTGGATCAAAATCAGTTTCAAATCAAACTTCCCAGTGATTTGACGACTACATATTAGGCACTTCCTAGGCACCTGGAATCACATGTTTTTCACTCTGTGGGTCCTTTCAAAGCAATCAGTGCCCTTTCCATAATTTTAATCCAGGGAAGTAATTATTAATTATTAATAAGTAAATTATTTAATTCATGTTTTATCTCCTCAAGTTTTCCCCCCAAGCTTTTCAAAACTAACTTCTTGCATTGTGTTCTGTGCTTCAGTTTACAGCAAAGAAAATAAAAAGTGTGATCTTTGGAGGCAAACCAGGGTCCAGCCTCAGAAGGTCTGTCATTTATTTGTTCACAGCTATAAAATGGGGTGAAAGTAATCCTCTCGCAAGGGATATTTAAGAATTAAATGTAAAATGCATTATCCCATTTTACCCCACAACAGACATGTTGATAAATAATAATCTTATTTCTGTGTTGGCAAACAGAGTTTCAGAGAAGTCAAGTACTCACATCAGTGAATATAATAAAAGAATTAGTATAATACCTGAGTTGCCTTTGAGCTAAAAATTATAGAATATTAAAGTTATAGGATATTAAATATCCAGTCTTCCTGCATTTCTGCACTCCACCAGTGAATTTACTTAATGTTCTAAAATGTTGACAATCTTATTCGCAGCTATCCAAATAAGGTAATAAAAAGTAATAATAGCTGTATTTCAAGAATACTTATCATTGTTATGTGTGTAATGCAAATTAACCAAATAAGGAAGTTGTATATTCTCAGCTGCAGAAAGACACCAAAGGCTGAGATGCCAAAATCCTCAGGAAAAAAATAAAGTTCTGTTTTACTCTAGGCCTTGTGAAAACAAACAACACATAAATACATAAATAACACATAACACATAAACACATAACAACACATAAATAGCAACAAAAAAAAATAATGGCTTAGAGAACACAAGTAAAATCTTTTAAATAAATTAGTCTCCCCCAAATTAAATTAGATCAATAGAGCACCAAGTAGTGTACTTATTATTTGGACACATTTCAAATATGAAATATTGAGAGAAGTGCCAATAATTCTCATCTATTATCCTTTGCTAACTAGAAAGTTCCCAGAATCATAATATTGATGCCCATAGTTATGATAGGGGGGCTCAAGAGTTAAAGATTTTAGTCTTAGTTGATAGGCTTAAGTGATTAATGCATGTGCAAAGCTGTTATTGCAGGATTAATTCAACCTTTGTCTGCAAAATGATGGAGGTGGTAACTGATCCATTGTGCTCCAGAAAGGAAACACCCCTGATTCAGACAAAGAATTGTTGATCAACAGATAAAGAAGTAGCAAAAAAAATCACCACCAAACTGCAACTCTTATCCAATTAATCTTTTCCCAAGCAACTTACCTACCCTTTCTTCTCCTTATAAGAAAATCAGCTTGAAATGAGATGTTAAGATGGTTTTTGAGGGTACATAACCCACCTTTTTTCAATTACCAGTCATCTGAATAAAATGCCCATAAAGATTCAATCTTTGTCTCTACTTATTGGTTTTGCTAGTGACAGGCAGCACAAACACTGGCTTTTCTGGTTTCAGTTGAAGAAACTCTAAGTTAATATTTCTCTCTTGCAAATTCTAATGAAGTTAAGAGACTTAGCTGTTGTCGATGAGCTGATCAATGGATTCTTGAACTCAGAGTCCATGTCATTCTCCTTAGCTCATGACTCTGATTAGATTTTTTAGAAAATATTTGTGACTTCTTAGTTGCCCTAGGATACATAAAAATAGTCTAAGAAAAAAATATTAAAATTTGAACATATAAGGAGTGTGGAGCTTATTTTACCCATTGAGCCACTTCTTTGTCCAGCGAGTCCACTTCCTCTACATGTTTGAGAATCCTACATTTCTTTGGTTTCCTCTCTTCCCCTTACAACATCTAAGATATTTCTACCACTCTGCCATTTCTCCCTCGGAAGTCCTGTCTTCATTCTAGGAACAAATCTTGATCTCCCTGCAGGTTGATCCATATTATCCTGGGAATCAATAAAACCTCCTTCTTCTCCTCCTCATTGTCCTCCTCCTCCTCCCCCTCCCCTTTCCCCTCCCCCTCCTTCTCCTTCTCCAAAAACTCATAGGTTTTTGTGCTCTTTTTTAGAATGACTCTCAGGACAAATGGATCTTTTCCTCTCAATACTTCTCAGGTAATAGCTTCAACACTTTAAGAGAAGCACTAGGCCTATTTATCATATCAGTGGCCTCCATGGAGAATGACAGGTGGGGTAAGGAAGAAGATTAATTAATGAATAGCAGTTCATTGTTGCCAAATACCTAATTAGAAGTTCTCATAAGAGAGGTTTCCCACAAAATTCATTCACTATTTAGAAAAGATTTTACACACACACACACACACACTTTTTAAAGTATTTAAGAAGTGATCTAGTCTAAATAATTGATTTGGGAAAATGCCTAGACACTTTGCCACAAGGTTTGGCAAAAAGGAAAAATTTGGAAGAAGAGAAAGAAACACACTGGAACTATATTCTTGCTGACAGCTTGTAATACAAATCCCATAAATATTTTATTTGACGCTTTTTGTTTCTGATAAATAAAACCCTCATTTGGAATGACACTTTATCTCAGGTCCTCAAGCATTTGCCTGAGTCCCTACTTTCTGCCCCCCAGTGAGAAAGGAAACAGCCCCAAGGTCTGTGAATTAATTTGCATAACAAAAGAAAAACCCACCTTCCTGCTTGGAACTCCCAGGGGCTTTGCTTAGGAAAGGAGGGAGATTCATTCATAAACTTCTGAGACAGGTAGATGAGCAGAAAACAACGGATAAGTACCCTAACAGGGAAGTTCTTAAAAGCTCATTAGCTCCCTGTATTTGATAGGCTCTGTCACCATTGCCAACACAGCTGCTGGGGAAGGCTGCCAAAGAGGATGAGAAGGAACAAAGATGTGACTGCAGTGGGGGACATGTTTCACACAACTTGGCACCATCTGCCATCCCTTAATCTGTGTGCAGAAAGGAAGGGGTCGAATACGGATGTCGACAATGGTTCAGACAGCCAAGTATATGTATATATATTCATAGAGACATGCTGATTTTGTGTTTCTAAAAATATAATAAGTAGGTAAAACACATTCCATGTATGTTCTTAATTTTAAAAAAAAATTTTATGTTAAGGCATAGTTGGCAGACAATATTATATCTTATTTATAACTGGAAGTTTGTGCCCCTAATTCCCTTCACCTTTTTTGGTCATTCCCTACCCCTGTCCCATCTGGCAACCATCAGTTTGTTCTCTGTATCTGCGAGCCTGCTTCTTTTTTTTTTTAATTCCTTTTTTGTTTTGTTTTGTTTTTTATATTCCACATATAAGTGAAATCATACAGTTTTTGTCCTTCTCTCTCTGACCTATTTCACTAGCATAATACTCTCTTGGTCTTACCATGTTGCCTCAAATGACAAGATTGCATTCTTTTTCAATGCTGAGTAATATTCCATTGTGTATACACCATACCTTTTTTTATCCATTTATCTATCGATGGCCTTATATGTTTTCAGCTATGTTTTCTTTGCAGGGATCTTAAACCAAATAAAAAGCTAGCTTCTTTTTCTTCAGTTACACCACTGTCCTGTACTTGCTTGTAGGAGTCTGCCAGAACAATGGGGGACTATGGAGACTTCTAGATGGATAGAAGGGTCTAGATAATTAAATTGATTCTATAGGTGGATCTTTTCTGTATGTATGTGTATGTACACATGTGTGTAAAGTGAGAGGAAGACAATGGACAATGGTGGGGGAGGGCAGACTCTACTGACAAATTAGGACCTGTTTGGCTTCTCATTTCTCTTCAGCTGTATTAATGAAAGTTATGAATGATGCTTCTTGCTCATGTGCTTTTTTTTGTAATAACATTCTTGCCGCTTTTCTTCCAAAATGTAAGGTGAGTTAGAGTCAGCAAAGACAAATTGTTAGGGGCTGGGTATATGTATAATTTAGAGGAGATGGATTTGAGGTTGTTGGAAGAATGAAGATGGGTGTTGGAGAATGTTTTTGGCCTCTACAGGAGGGGGAATGAAAGAATTAAGGGAAAAATAATATTTTCTTTTTTTCCCTCTTTCCTTCTGTCCTTCAATGAACCTTTACTAAAAATGTATGGTCTTGGTTTTCAGTTTGAGGACATCCTGCCAAGCTGAGAGTTTGAAAATTAGACATATGTGGGAGTTAATGGTGCCCCTCGGTTGTATTTCTACCTTTGAGAACATTTTCTGATTCAGACTGTTGTGTACTAATAGTGTGTGTAAACAAACTATTCAGTATGTATAAGATAAAGTTCAGAAAGTATTTATTTGAGTCCCCCAAATGGTTCCTCTCAGTTCTATTAAAATATCCTGGTAAAATGTAGCTAGTTACTAACTAGCTTCCCTCCTTCCCTCATTCTTTTCGCCTCCCCCCCCCTCCCCTTCCCTCCTCTTTTCAAAAAGGAATTACCCAATAACCATTTAAAAAGGAATTGTATCAGTTTTATAGAAAACCTTAAACCATAAAATCTCAGCAACTCTGATTTATGTGTAGTAGTGGGTCCAAGTAGTTTTAGGAATATATCTGAAATACACAAATGAAAGTCAATAGTGACATAGTCTGAATAGTTTACAATGAGCCTTTCTTGAACTCTACCATAGAGACATGTAGTCACTCTTCCTTGATTACAAAATAATTCTGAAGCAATGGCATTGCTATTTTTACTTAACCTGGGATGAAATTATTTTCCCTCTTTAGCTATTAAATTTAATTGATATATTCCTAATATCTAAATGCTTTATCAGCCTCTTCAACCTCTTGTTTTTAACTACTCTTAGACATTTTAAAATTTAATGCTATGAAATCAGAATGAACAGTGATTCCTTTTTAGCTTATTTATTTTCCAGTGTACAGTTGAAATATACAGTATGATGTTGAATGAATAGACTGCAATATCACCTTTTGTTTGACGATGAAATTATTTCACCTAAAGCAGTAGATGTTGTTCTGAATAGTTAATTGCTTATGTCATCAGCTGTCAAATTAGTACATTTTATGGAGCTTTTATCTTGATTAAAAGTTTCTTCTGAAGATAATTAAAACCTCATTCACTTGTCTTTGTTGTAATGAATTCTCCAACAGTCAAAGTTACAAAAACATCTCTAAACATTTCTGGTCTTGATTGGCTTTCTTTCTTTATTAAATGCCACAACGACTTAATCTAGTATGTACTGAATCCAAATTCTATGATTATTATTTTAAAAAATTTACAGATTGATCTGGATGAAGAACAACATGAAACAAAATTTCTTTTTTTGTTTCTTCCTCTTTAATGTTAAATGCCATTCGAAATGAAAAAAATTATGGTCATTATCCACACCTTAATTTTTGCTTGGTTTTGAATAGATTTATATATACAGAATATTAAAGTCTGGAAAGTTTTATAAATAGGATTAAATTACTATGATTATAGATGGTGGTGTAATTCTTTCTTCATGTTATGCCTACCGCACTCTTTGGCAGAGCTGAGCTACTGGCTGCCGTGATGCGATTGTTACATGGGGGGGTTCCATGTTGACGGGGTAAATACAGACAGCAGTCTACCCATGTATAAGCGTCTGTGAGCTGACGCATGTATTCCCTATGTCGCCTTACATTGCTTTATTCTAGTGAAGCATCTAAGGCATGAGCTTTGATTATTTTCAATTTGTAGATGTTGAAGCTAAGGCTTAAAAGTAGTCAGCGAATCTTCCAAAGTCACCCTGAGAGTGAAATCGCTGGGATTCCGACCGCGGCCACAGCGGCTAGTCTACAAACAGGAGCCCTGGGCGCCCAGCCTCTCCTCTCTGCCGCGTTCAGTGCGTAGCCTGGAGGCTCCTTAAATGTATCCCTTCCTTTCACATCCCTGGGAAATCTCACCCACAGCCTTTTCCTTGTTGTCACATTTATGCAAGCTGCAAAGAGACTGTTTCTGGCTCTGAGATTTCGTATTTGCTTCGTTTCCTAGAACTAAGCTATAGACAGCACGCTGGCGTTAAGGCTATTCTGGACTATAGGAGACATTCCCGCCACCCCCGCCCCCGCCCCTCACTTCTGCGTTTTCTCCCATGTCTCCCTAACAAGCAGGCTTCATTCTTCTAGCAATATTTGCTGCAGGATGATTGAACTTGAAGTTCAACTTCTCTTCAATTTGGAGCTCATCGACACACTCCTTTGCCGAAGTGCTTGGGGTTCCCCATCCATGAAAGGCCTACTCTGTGCCGCCTTTCAAGATACCTTTGAATGAGTTTCTGAACATAGGGTATAAGCATAGTGTTTGTTTTTTTTTTTAGGACCCCCAAGAAACTGTTCAGTCCTGAGGTTAACAAGGATATTAGGAAAATTAGTAAATTGTCTATTATTTCTTTCTGTACATAGAAATGAAGCTTTGTTTCCTGCTTGGGAGATGCAAAAAGAAAGAGAAAACATTCACAGATTGTTACTGGTGGTCATAAAAGCCTAAATAATTAAAATGCAAACTGGGATAATAACAACTTAAAAATGCAGCACTGTCAGCAAATTAGATAAGACCACTTCAACCAAAATTTATGAATCTTTATTTTATACAGCTACACTGAGATATAATTCACATAACATATATCATATGCACAGGATGCATAACATATATTGCATCCTGTGTGTTTTTACTTTATATATAGGGCTGTGCAACCATCATTAAAATCAATTTAAGAGCACCTCTGTCACCCCAGTGAGAAACTCCCATACCCCAAAGCAATGAAAAACTAACTTTATCTGAAAAGGAGTCTGGCCTTCCCACCCGCCCCCCACCCCCGCTTTCTAGGATGTGATCCCTAGGTCCTGATAATGTTCTATTCGACAGGAGTGTCTTTGATTGTCTGGGGACTTGGCCCTTGGACAGTCTATCAATGTAATTAATGATGGGGGACAAAGGATGTGTTATATCAGTTCAAATTTCCAGAGGAACTGGAGGCTAAAGGTATCAGCGTGAACAGTTAGGAGGGTCTGGAGAATGAAGACCAGCCATGCAGGTAGTAGGAGATCAAGCCCCAGTAGAGACTTTGGGCTCTCTTGCCTTGGACGAGCTTCCCTGGTTGGCAACAGCCTTCCAGTCTTGTCACAGGCTTTAGCCAGGAAGGGATAACACCAACCAGGAATCCAAGAAGAGGATGGAGAAGAGCTTCACGTTTGGACAGATCCCAGACTTTAGTACCATTTGCATCCCTTCCTTTAACTAATGGTAATGTGTTTCCTCATCTCATATAATACAACTGCTGTGAAAAGTGGAGTGTTACCAGCGTTCTGTGATTCATTTTAGCAAACTAACAAACCTGAGGGTGGTGATGGAAACCTCTGAATTTTTAGGCAGCTGTTCTTAGGTGAGGGTGGTCCTGAGACACCCCTCACACATTCGGAGCTGGTATCTGATGTAAGGCTCCCTTGTGGAAACTATTTCCTCAGACTACGAAATTTATCCAACTCATTGTTTCCCCTGAAGCCCTCTCCACCTTTCAGGTCTTGAAAACCACTAATTCATCTTTTGTCTTTATAGATTTGTAAATGAAATCATACACTAGATGGCCTTTTGTGATTGGCTTCTCTTAATTAGCATAATATTTTCCATAATTATTCGTGCCATAGCACGCATCAGTTTTCCAGCTCTTTTCATGGCTAAATAATATTCCAAGGTAAGGATATACCACATTTTGTTTAGCAGTTCATCAGTTTGTGAACATTTAAGTGGTTCACATATTTTCACTATTGCAGATAGTGCTGCTGTAAACATTCATATACGAGTTTACCTAGATGTGGAATTGCTGGGTCATAGAATTATCAGCGTAGCTTATCGAGGAACTATCAAATGCTTTTCCGCGGTAGCTGCATCATTTTATATTCCCCGCAGGAATATATGACAGTTCCGATCCCTCCATACCCTTGAAAACACATCGATTTTCATTGTTTTTGTCATTTCCACCCTATGGGTATTCGGTGGCATATTGTGGTTTTGGTTTCCATTTTCCCGGTGACTAACGCCTTACGGCATCTTTTCATGTGCTTGTCGTCATTGTGTACCTTCTTTGGAGAAATGTTTATTCATATCCTTTGCCGATTCTTAAACTGGGTATTTTTCTTTATGTTGTAAAAGTTCTTCGCATATAATTGCAACACCAGACCCTTATCAGACCTTTGATTTGCAAATATTCACTCACATTCTGTGGGTCATCTTTTTACTTTCTTCATGGTGTATTTTGAAGCACAACATTTTCAGTTACGATAAAGTCCAGATTTTGTTCTATTGTCACTTGCAGTTTTGTTGTCATTGATGATTAGCCTTTATCTAACTAAGATCACAAAAATTCACTCATATGTTTTCTGGTAAAAAATTTTATAGTTTTAGCTTTTACCTTTATATTTATGATCCATTTTCAGTTAACATTTGTGTATGGTTTGGGGACTTCATTCTTTCATATGTAGATAGCCAGTTGTCCCAGAACTGTTTGTTGAAAAGACTATTCTCACTCCATTAGATTGTCGTGGCTTCATTGTTGAAAATCAATTGACTGTTAAGTATAAAAGTTTATTTCTGGACTCATAATTCTATTCCATCGATCTATAGGTCTCTTTTTACTCCAGAACCGCGCTGTCTTGATTACTCTATCTTTGCAGTGAATTTTGAAATAGAGTTCGGTGAGCCCAGCTTTGTTCTGCCTGGTGCTAATGCGCACCCCACAGGTTAAGGGCTTCATTTCCCAAAGTGCCCCCAACTTCAGATGTCAGTCACAAGTCCCAGCTTGTCATGTGGTACTTCTGACCAGCTGGCTATAGATTGGGGGTTCTCAAGACTCCCTTCTTAGATTCAGTAATCTGATAAGATTGCTCAAAGGGCTTAGGGAAACACTTTACTTAATATTACTGGTATTTGATACATGACATTATAAAAGGTACAAATAAACAGCCTGATAAAGAAGCCTGTAACATGAAGTCCGAAAGGGACCAAGTGCAGGGGCTTTTGTAGCTATGGAGTTTGGGGTGTGTCACCTCCTCACATGTGGATGTGTTCATCAACCTGGAAGCTCTCTGAACTTAGTCATTTAGGGGGGTTTTGTTTGTTTGTTTGTTTTGAGGTTCCATGACAGAGATACACTTGATGAAATCATTTGCCATTGGTGATTGAACTCGATCTCCAGCTCTTCTTTATTCTCAGGAGGTCAGGAGCAGGGGTGCTGAAAGTCCATCCCTCTAATCACGCGAATGGGTCCCTTTGTTAACCAGACCCCATTGGCCAAGAAAGAGTCACTTCATTAGCATAAGCTCTGGTGTGGTTGGAAGGTGCTTATTATGAATAACAAATGACACTCCTCTTACACATATCACTCAAGAAATTCCAAGGACTTTAGGAGCTCTGGGTAAGAAACCCAGGATGAAGAGCGAATATATATTCCTTACTGTATCTTAATGTCACACTATCCAAGAACGATGAAGTAACTGAAGCTAAGGTGTCCAGCAAGACGAATACAACATAAAAGAAATATAAATAGTCCTGGAAGTGAAAAAACTTACTACTTTATTGAGGAAGTACTATATAATGGAAGACCTACTTAATATTTGCAAATAGTAGACAGGAAGGGTAACTGATATTCTTTGAAATCCTACTATGACACAAATGGCTTACATACATCTTTAAAAAAAATCAATAGCTTAATAAATAGCTTGTGAAATAAAGGTGAACAACTTTGAATATTTGAGAATGATAAGGCCCAGAGGTGATAAATTCTACAAGGTCAGACAGCATAAAAATGCCTCAACTAACTAACCCCAAAGCCCAAGTTTTTTCAAATGAACTGTGGTGTTTGAGAAGATAATCAGAGAATGACAAATTAATTGCCA
Organism: Mormoops blainvillei; assembly: GCA_004026545.1. Taxonomy (NCBI): domain Eukaryota; kingdom Metazoa; phylum Chordata; class Mammalia; order Chiroptera; family Mormoopidae; genus Mormoops; species Mormoops blainvillei. Next base: position 92,083 of record PVJD01000678.1, read on the forward strand.
TGGAGCTGTTGTGGAGAATTTAACTTGGGAAACATGGGTCACTGACCTATAAAGTAGGTTTCCTAAATGGGACATTGTGTGATAGGACACATAACTGGTACTTGATAGATTGTTTTAATAAATAAAAAGGTAATAAATCACATTTTAAAATTTGGCAATTCAATACCTAATGGATTTCAGTTCTTCATTATAAACTACAGGTAATGCTCGTTTTGTTTCACCTGCTAAATCATATTCCCCTGCGTTTCCATACCATCCCCCTTCCCATAGTAGGCGTTCATTGGAAATAACTGAGTGTCTAGGAAAAAATGAAATTTTAATATTAAAATATCATCTATGCGCTGGAGGAAAAAATAGTTGGAAAGAACAGGAAAGTATTCTGAAACCACTCAAATGTATTCAGTTAATTACTATATTATTGATTGCAAAGTAAAGGAGAATTTATTTTATTTTAAAAAAATTAAATATAGCTCATGACACATATTCCACAGATTTTGTCACTTAGGGGTGCACGGTAATTGTCAAGAAACTAAAAGAAAAATGGGTAGTGTATTTTGACATTTTTATACTAAGAAGGGGAATATTACTAATCACCCCTGTGGGTATTTTGATGCTTTGTGAACTAAGAAAATCTTCAGCAATTGTGTATAATTTGGGGCATACCCTAAATTAACAGGAATCTATTTGTGGATACATCCTTTGTACTAAGGTAATTTCTCACTTCCTTGGTTATTTAATTGTTCTTTGAACAGTGTTGGCAGGCAACTCATTATGTATTCTTCTCACTATATTTTATTTTTATTATACAAAGTCACATTGAAATGGAATGGATACATGCACCATTGACTTTAATGGGCTTTTGCATTGCAAGAATAATACGCAGGTATGGTGCGCTGCGCGGAAACAGCTCGCGGTGGAAGAATAACAGGATTACTGTAGGATCCCACTGCCGCATCACTCAACAGGCAGTTATTCCTACAGGTTACGGTTTTCTTTCCAGGAAAATAGAAAACTGAAGGCCAAGTGGTTTTAACAAGCCCACATATGTAATATTCATTTTAGAAAGTACTATCTGGAATACTTTGTAACGGCGAAATTGAATTTATATAATGCAAAAGAGTTCAGAAAACCATAAAAACTGTGTACTGTATCCAAAGTCATTTCTTGACAAGGGAGAAACCCATTTAACAAAGATTTCTTTGTAAGTGCCGTTTCTATGTGATTTTGTAATAATGCTCAGGCCTCGATAAAGCGTCAGGTAAAAGTCTGAGCCAATTGACTTTCTCATGAGGCTAAAAACGAGCGCAAGAATGACCATGCTGGGATAGATCCGTCATTCGGGGAATGAGATCGATCGAGCAGCCCTTCAGCGTCTGTCCGGAGGAACACACAAGAGGCAGTAGAGAATTAGGGTTAAAATGTGTGCTCCTGAGTCAGGCCTCTCTAGCCCCTGTCTACCAGATTAGCATGGTGGAGATGAATTGCCCTTTCAGATTCTTTCACCACAAAACAGGGATAACGATAGTATATAATGCATAGCGTTCTTAGAAAGAATAAACTGACGTGAAAAGTCACAGATTAGCCTAGAGCTGGCCGCACAGCAGGCTCTCCATATCCCCTATTATATTTCACCAAATATATACCAAAGAATACCAATGACATAAGATCCTACACTGCAGCAACGAATGCAAGCTGGTAAACAAGTAACAGCATCATACAGCGCTCAAATCAGCTTGTGAATTTCAAGTGGAGGATAGCATTGTATATGAAGCAATTACTCATACACAGTCAGATGGTAAAGAGACTTCCTGCTGAAATGGGAAATGTTTACCTTTTCCAACTGAAATGTATTAAGCTAAACATAAGGCCAGGGGATCAGTATTTAATAGTATTTTGCCACTTTTTGCATGCCAAACTGCTGATTGCAAAAGGTATCATTTAATGTGGTGTATAGACCGAAATTTTTCAAGGAATGTTTCCCAGACTGTTAGTTGTCAGGGTTTGTCATGAGTAAAGGGCCATGGGCTCAAACAATTTTGGGAAAAAGCCGAGTTAAATAAAAAGTTAAAAGGCTATGTTATCTTTTGTGTCTGAATTTATTTCCCAGTAGCTTTGTGACTGTCTCTGAGCAGTGGTCCTCCAGCTACATGTCGTTGGATTGAGAGAAGAGAAAATAACGAATTATAGATGGCACCAGGAGCAACACTGCTCTTATTGGAGACAATTTTTCCATGGAGTCTGCTTCTGGTGGTGACATACATGTGGATATTGTACTGTCTTCTGGGCAGTACTCTTTCAAGAGGCAAACATACAGTCTATTATCAGTGGAAATTCTTTTCCAACCTTCAGTTCACCTTTATACCTTTACCCTTTAGGTAAACTTTGAGAAGGAACCCTCTGTTTTCATTTCCTCCACCTGCTTTTGGCCGTCCTCCACCGCTATTTCTCTAAAACTCCTCCCACGAGTCACCAGAGATCCACCCAGGATCAAATTCTATAGAAATATTTCTGCTCTCGACTTGATTTGAATTCCCCATGAAACCATCATTTTTATTTGAAAATGAATGACCAGAAATTTTAGTCGTAGGTCATGCTGCTCGAATTCACTCTTTTGCTTTATCTTATCTTCTTTTAAATATCTGTGTTTTCTGAAATTCTCATAATGTTATTCTCTTCTCAAACTGATACATCAGTGCTTCGATTAATATCTAAAGACTGTTCTATCTCAAACCTATACATCTAGGTCTGCCATTTCCTAAGAAGGTTAGACCTTTATCCATATGATATACCTAAGAAAATTTAAACTTGACATGTCTTTAGGTAGGCTCATTTTTTTTTTCATTTTTTCTCTTCCTATTCCAGTTACCAGTGTGAAAAATGTACCCATGAGACTGGCTTCTTATCTTCTCTTACTCAGGTATCCTATGGGTGACAAACCTTGTCTTTTCTCCCTTCTTGTTAGCTCCCGGTCCGCTCTTTCCATGATGCTAGCTGGACCATTATGTAACTCTGGGCTAAACCATTTTCCTTATTCTCCATTTCACTGTAGATATTTGGAGAGCATTTCAAACTCTCCATTCCATTATAGATATTTCTGTCATTTTCCCCTTTTTAGAACACACACTGAATCATATCCCTCTCCTTCTTAATATCAGAGTGATCCCCCCCTCCGTCCCCGCCCCGTTGTCTGCAAGATACCGCCTAAATGTATTCCCTAAGGAACGTCTTTGCTGTCTTTCATTCTACCTTCGTGGTGAGCCTTCGCCACCTGCAAGGTCTTTCCACTTCGCTATCCTCGAAACTGATGATCCAGCCGTTACGCCCAGACCTGGCTTCCACCCGGCTCTGTGCGGCTGTATATACCGCTTCTCTTCCTGGAAATGGTTTCCACCGTTTGTTCACTTGCCAAATTTTGTTTCTCACCTTGACACAAATTCCGTCTCCACTCTATGACTTAGGAAATCATAGAAGCAGACTGTAGGACTACTTTCTGTTACTTCCACTGAATACTCGGCTTGTACTCATGAAAATCTGGTTCGCCTTTACCCCACGAGGATGTGTCCAAAAATGCTCCAATTTTTGATAGTTTTTTGTTCTTAAAACCTAGCATGGCCATAGCAGAAAATTTTTAAAAATACACACACAAAGAAAAACATGAGAAAAACTCTCACTGAAAGACCTGTTTACATAAAAGAAAACTTTGAGGAGCTACTACGACTTCTAATTTAAGGTATAAATTATACCGTACTTCATATGGAGTAGAATATTTTATTTAAAGCATGATTTTCCTCGGATATAAAAAGTTCTGTGTCTGCAGAGGTAATGATCAAGTAGACACTTGTTGAGGATGCTATAGAGCTGATTGAAGTGTTTTCCAGTATATTAAAAATTCACTAGTTCTACAAAAGACTATGTTTGATGGTGGTACATAGATGGGAGAATTTATGCATTTCCTCTTGCAGTTGCTTTATCTTTATGACAAGTAATATTGGGTCTTTTATTTACTCTAGTAATATAGAATTTCCTTTTCATATCAACCTATTTCATAGAAAAGCAAATCAATAAATAAATTATGAATTTGTAAGATTACAGGTAACTTGAGGATAACAGAAAAATATGAAAATTATGAAAGATGTACATATTTGGATTGTAGCATGTTTCCAGTCAAGTAAAAAATACCAAAAGAAGATGACTTTTGAAGTCCCTTAAACTGTTCTGTAATTTTAAATGTAATCTTTCTTTTTTAATGTAAGGGTTGCACCCTATTTTGCAGGTAGGACTCTAGTGTCATTATGAATATTAAGCTCATTACCTATTTCATCCCTTATTTTCTAAACCCTTATATTTGAATGGCTAATACCTACTTTAAGAGAATTCACCTGGAGGTCCTTGTTGATTCAATTAATTTTCAGTGAGAAAGGAAAACAAAACTTTTCCCCATAATTTTTCTGTTGTCTACTTACGTGAATGATGTGTGCTTGAGAATCCAGATGCTCTTTGAATTGATCGTATGTATATGAAAATGCAAGTGTGTGCACTTGTATATGTATATGGATCTGAAATGTGTGTACCTGTGTGTACAAATGTATATTCAGAAAGAAACTGTCATATAGCAGTTTTCATAGCAACACAACATTGTTTCCCAAAGAGCAAAGTAAATAAGCACTTTTCACATGGCACCCACACTTGTCTTGACACTGTGACATTTCCCCCCTAAAGCAAACCCTTAAATCAATAAAAGATTTCAGTACCATGAAAGGAAGTTTCATGATTTATGCACGTTGAGGTATGGCCCCCCACCAGAAGCACCCGGATGCTCCCAGAGAAGACGTGCCTCTGCTCCCTAAACTCTGAAGAAGAGCTTTCAGTCAATGCGGTCCAGGAGGCCACAGTCACTCATTCATCCCTTCGTTATTTTGATGGATCATTATATAAATACTTTGGCCAATACTGCAGAATGGCACGTACAGCTGCACTGTGAAATGGGTGTGAGAAAGGGTTATCCAAAACCGAAGAAAGTTTTAGGATTAAAGATTCATGGATGATGGACCTTGAAGGGACCTCAAACTTTATCTAGGCTAATGCTTTCCATGCTTGCTATCTTATGACCTTGAAATTCTGATATTGATATATATATGTATATTCATATTACCTATAGTTTTAGAAACTATAGTTTATATATAATCATATAAACTATAGCTATATAAATTGTAAGGAATTATTTTTTAAATGTTATAAGATTAACTAAGCCCAATGTCTAGTTCATGAGAGCTGTCAATCAAATAGTAACTACTATTATTTACAATACCTTCCCTTTTCTCCTTTGAATTATAAACTACTTAAGCTATTAAAATATGGATATGGGAAAAATTAAAATATGGACCTAAGTGCTGTACTCAAATGTATGCAAAATAGTTAGAAAGCACCCTTTTTCCTAAATCCCACATAAAGATGTCCAGAAGGTCATTTTCCTCTTTAGTTTAATTGTCAGTATAATACACATTTCACCTAATTCTTACATTTTCCTAGAATGTTTATATAGTTTAGAAAACACCATCAGTTCTTTATTCTAAGTACTTTACTAATGAGTTAATAAAATAATATGTGTGATGTGTGTACTAATCTGATAGTTATTTAAACTTGGTTGCTTCTTTTTATTTCCCTCAATGACTAATTGCTATTTAGGCACTCTGAAATATTTTCTAGGGAGTTTAACTAGCTGTTGTAAATTAAACTATGAGGCCATGTCCTCTTAATTGAACTAGAAGTGCAAATAATTGACCTTAAACTTAAATACCTCACGTTCAAATAAGAAGGGCACCCTGTTCTAACAAATAACTTTTCATCACTATAGGTTGCTGAAAGCTTTGCAAAGACTTATGGGAAGGGAATATGTAAACACATCCCATGTTGAAGGGATTCATTTTATTTCTCCCTGTAAAACAGCACAATTTGTATCCATAATAAGATGGTCGAATGGTAGTAGGACGGTTACAGACTTATTGATTTCTCTTTTTTGAGTAAACAATAACCACTGGTGACTACTCGGTAAAACTTAATTATTTCTAAAACATGTATCATAAGCATTTGCCCTAGTAAAACCTCCAAGTTTTGCTGAAAGCATGTCTTGAGTCTATGGGCCGAAAACTTTCCATTTCAATTAAAAGCGATAGTTAAAAGTGTAATTGCTGTAATGATTTAGGTACAGTAGTTTGACTACTTAGAATGACTGTATTGGATTCTGAAATACAGTCTGAAAATATATGGATTTAAATAGCAATCCTGGGCTCCTGAAGGGCTTAATAAACAGTCGGGTTGTTAGTTGTTTATTAAACTGTTGTTAATCGACTATTTCAACTTCTATTAAAGATGCACGTTTCTGAAATTTACCATATTCTAGACCAGTTTCTTTTGTTTCCCCCCTCCCTTCTCTTTCTTCCTTCCTTTCTTCTCCCGCCTTCAGCCTCCCCTCCTATCTTCTGTTATGCATGTATTGAAGGCATTATCCTATGCATTTCTTGAATAATTCCCACCTAATCTGTGTATATTTTTTTCACTGTTACTGGTTTGGGTTTGACAGCATTTTGCTGATTATTTTTGTGCTAATATTTCTAAGAGATAATTGCTGTGGAGTTTCCTTTTCTTGCAATGTCTGTCTGGTTTTGGCATCAGCTTAATATTGGCCTCGATAGAGTGTGTTGAGATATATTTCCTTTCTTTTCTACTTTGTGGAAAAGATTATGTAGGATTGGTGTTAATTTCTTTTTAAATGATTGATAGAATTTATAAGTGAGGTTGGCTGATTCTGGACTTTTCTTTGTGGGACATTTTAAAATTACTGATTTATTCTTATAAGTTTATGAAGAGGTTTTGTTTTTTTCCTGAATCAGTATTGGTAGTTAATTTTCCTAGGAATTTTTCATTTCACCTAGGTTTTCTAATTTGTGGGCATAAAATTGTTTAAAATTGTCCCTCCTTACACTCCTTTGACTGTAATGCTCTCTCTTCCATTCCTGGTTGTAATAATTGAGTCTTTTTCCCTCTCTCTTCCTTTTCCCTCTCTCTCACTCTTTCTTTCTCTCCCATTCCCACCCTCTCTTTTTTTCTCATCAGTCTAGCTAAAAGTTTATTAATCTTGTTATTCTAGTCAAATAACCAAATTTTAGTTTCTTTGCTTTTCTTGTTTCCATATTCTTTTATTATACCCATTCTAATATTGATGATTTCCTTCTTTTTGATTGCTTTGAATTTAGTTTGCTCTTCTTTATCTTTTAAGTATGAAGATTAGATTATTGATTTGAGATCATTCTTCTTTTTTTTTTAATGTAGATATAGCGCTATAAATTTCCCTTTAAGCACTTCTGTGGCTGAATCTCATAAGTTTTGATACATTCTATTTTTGTTTTTATTCATCTCACAGTATTTTCAAATTTTCCTGTGATTTCTCCATCAACACATTTACTACTTAGGAGTGTATTATTCAATTTCCATATATTGTGAGTTTTTCAAGTATTCCTTTACATTGATTCCTAGTTTAATTTTCTTAGAAAAACATACTTTGTTTAATTTCAATCATTCAAAATTACTGAGACTTGTTTTATGGCCTAATATGTGATCTATCTGGAGAGCGTTCCTTATAAACTTGAGAAAAATGTGCTGTTGTTGGGAGAAACATTTTGTAGAGGCCTGTGAGGTTTAGTCATGCTTTACTTGTTTTATTTTTTTAATGTATTGAGGTATCATTGGCTAACAACATTTTATAAATTTTAGGTATACAACGTTATAGTTCAATATCTATATACTCCATTGCGTGCTCACAACCAAAACTCTAGTTCTGATCTATCACCATATATTTAACCCCATTTACCCAATTTGTCCAGCCCCTCAACTCCCCTCTGGTAACAACCATTTTGTTGTGTGTATCTGAGTTCATTTTTCTTTTGTTTAGTTAGTTCCTTTGTTACTTTTTTGTTTTATTTTCCACATATGAGTGAAATAATACAGTTTTACAATAGCCAAATAATTTTAAAAACCTAAGTGTCCATCAATAAATGAATGGATCTATATAATGTGGAATACCACTCAGCCATAAAAAAAATGAAATATGACATTTGTAACAACATGGATAGATCTTGAGGCTATTATTCTAATTGAAATAAATCACATGGAAAAGTTATAGTTGGCTCTTTAGTATTCTTCAAGTCTTCTATTTTTTAATTGATCTAATTGCATTTATTATTGAAAGTGAAGTATTAAAATACCCTTCTATTATCAATGAATTATTTCTCCTTTCAGATATATCAGTTTTACTTTGTGCATATTAGGACACAGTTTTTAGGTTCAATTATTATTAGTATTTATTGAAAGAGAAATGCAATTTATCATGGAAGCGAACACCACAAGATCTAATGATAGTAAGTGATTACTCAGCATCTAAGCTAAATCTCTCTCACGTAGAACTTCAGGCTGGGATCACACCATGGGGGCCTGAATAGACTAGTATTCTACCTGACGTGGTGCAAATAATTCCAAGTAACACCTCTGTGCTCACTTCTTTCTATTCTTTTATCACCAGTAGTACTGTCTTTTCTATTTTTCTTCTTCACTCTAATCTCAAACATATTGCTGCATTATTATACTGACAAATTGAGGTTAAACCTGCTATTTTCCCCTTCTCTAAATTTTAAGTGTTTGCTCTCTAGCTATTTATCTTATCCTATCTTCATAATTTAGCACCGTCTATTTAGCTTCCTGATTGAGGCTAAATTACATGCCATGCCATTATGAGACCATGAATGATCTCAGCTTTGCTTATAACCACGCTTCCACTTCCTTAATTTTATTCTAACTTCCGGCCATTCTGAGTGGCTTCTACCATGGTCTTTATAACCGCTGCCCACCTTTATGTTGGGATGTTCTACACTGTCCCTTGCAGATTCTCATTCACCCTTTTTGAGGTAGGATTGTCAAGAAATTAAGATCTCCTCTTCTGGAAAGCCAGCTCCACCACTACTAGCTGGGTGATCTCCACTAGCTTCCTGGGTCTCTTTAAGCCTTAGTATCCTTATTTGTGCATTCGTACTTTTTACTTATTAAGGATTGTTATAATGTTAACAACTATAGCTTCATTTAAATTTTTTAGCAGAGATCATGAAAATAGTAACTACCCAAAAATACTAATTATAAAATGACACTATTATTTTATTTTAAAATCCTTTACAAACTATTCCATGACCAACTTTTCACCCTGAGTACCGACTGAGTTTGTGCTTCTTAATTAGCTGATACTCCCTGTCAGTCATCAAGCCTACACCTAAAAAATATAATTATAACATCATGTGAATTGTTTTTATTTTTGTTATGGACCATAAATTTCATAAGAGTATAGGATATATCTTTTTAAAAAATTTTATCGAATTTTTTTTGGGTGATATTGGTTAATAAAATTACATAGCTTTCAAGTGTACAGTTCTATAATACATCATCTGTACATTGTACTGTGCGTTTACCACCCCAAGTCAAGTCTCCTTCAGTTATATTCATTCCTCCTTTACCTTCTCTTAGCTGCCCCCATTTCTCTTTCCCTCTCATAATCACCACACTGTTGTCTGTGTCTGTTTTTTGGTTTGTTGCTTTTTTCTTTTGCTTAACCCCTTCATCTTTGTCACCCAGTCCTCCAACCTTGAACTATACCCACTTAATCTGTGTGTAGTTTTTTCACTGTTTCTGGTTTGGGTTTGATAGTGATTTGCTGATTATTTTTGTACTAATATTTCTAGGAGATAATTCAAGGCCAAGTGTATATACCTACACAAGTTCGTGATTTTCATTTTTCTCAATAAGCAAGAAGATGATTCTTTACTAAAAAGAGTGAAAGTATACATTAAACTATTCTCATCCTATGCACCTTTCCTGTAAATACATTTGCTCTAATGTCATGGGAGCCTTATTTTTCCACCAATTTTACGATGTTGATCTTAGAAATGAAAGCCTTTCAAGCACCAAACCTTAACTGAAGGTGCTTCAAATCTGTTCTTGAGTTCAACTAATCATGAGATAGGTGGCTCTACTGTATTGAGAATAGATGTTTATGTCATTTGAGCTTTCTTGAGGCAGAATAGAGAATCAAGGTCAGAACATCTGTAAGGGTTCAGGTAGATAGACTATACATAAGGTCTATGTACTTGTTAGATTGGAACTGTTTTTTGAAAGTCAGGTAAAAAATAAATACTGAACTTGAAGGTCAAATTGGCTGGTAACTAGGGAACCAAAAATTGATCTACTTTACAAAAGAGGCATTTCCTTTTATTTGCTGAGAAGATTTATTGTATCTTGAAATTTATGCTTAAAAAAAAATGAGGATATAAGTTTGGCACTGCTTTTTAAAAACATGTTTGATGTGTTTGCTGAGATAATGGAGAAACAAAATAATGAATTCTAATGAGTAGCATTAGCCTACTATTTACTAGTAAAATACTTATTTATAAATGTGTTTACTGTGGTTAACAAATATTTGTTTTTTATGATGTTTTTCTGATATGGGAATATTGATTTCACTTATTCTCAGGAGAATTTTAAGTACAGATTTAGTGAAGGAGTGTGACTGCCAGTAAAGCTTTGATTTATTACTAGTAAGTCTTCCTCTGTTTTATTAATTTAAGATAATTTTATTTCCATTACAGCTTATGTGTTGTTTAACAGAAAATTGCACACTATAAAATGTGTGGTTGTCACTGGCGCTATTTACAAATATATTCTAGTTCTTTTCCTCTTGTAGGTATATGGCAGAAATGCCCTTTCTCATCCTCTTGACATCATTCATGACCAGGTGACTTAGTGTGATGAAGTATGTGTTGCTTCTGAATGGATGCATCAGGAGTTAGTAACATGAAATACCTTATTCCTTTCCTGTTGTAAGATCAGAGAAAGCACCTACTGAGAGGAAGTTCTTGACGCTGATAACAGATTACCACATGCTTACTGACTTAAAACAACGTGTATCCATTATCTCACAGTTTCTATGGATCAGGGGTCTGAACTAGGCCAAATTGAGTTATCTGCCTAGAATCTCCGTGGTCTGCAGTCCAGGTTTCCACTGCACTGCCATCTCCTATGGGGGCTTAAGGTGGGAAGGATCCATTTTCAAGCTCATGCAGATTGTTGGCAGAATTTATTTCCTTTGAAGCTGTAGAACTGAAAGTCTGGGCTTCTTCTGGCTGTTGACAGAGGCCCTCTTCAGCTCCTAGAAGCTACCCATGGTTGCTAGAGACTGCCCACAGTTCCTTGTCCTGTGTGCTTTCCCGGCTTGGACACTGACTTCATCAAGTCAGCAAAGACAGTCAATAGAAAACAATCTTCTAGCAAAATGGCATCTTTCACTAATCCAGCGTAATAGTGGAAGGAACATACTACCACCTTTGCCACAGTCTGCTGATTGCGTGAAAATCACAGTCCTCTCACACTCAAGAGAAGAGGATCACAAAGGTGTGAACCCCCGGAGGCGGTGATCTGATCCTGGTGGCCACACAGCAGTCTAGAGAACAGCCATAAGACCGTACATAAAAACCAGTGCCACCAATCAAACTCTGTTGGACATGGAACTCAAGTGAGAAATAAAGTTTTACTATGTTAAACAGGAGATCGGGGTGGGAGGGAGTTTGTTGCAGAAGCAAAACCAAGTTGATCAAGAATATGGTATTAATGTGACATTTATGATCCTTTTAATCCAGTTCTGACATGTAATTTTTACTGGTTATCCTCATATCTTACATACATCTCATTATTGCACTTTTCACTCTTTTATGTTTCTTTAATTATATGTGTATTTCTTCCCTTCGGTTGTGAGCTATACAAGGTAACATCCAGACCTACTTGCTTATCACTTTGCACGCTGACTGACACGTAACTGAAAGGTTCTCCTATGTGTCCTAAAATTTATCCGCAAATTAAAACTTCAAGGATCATATTGACGGTCAACACTGATTTCAGCCTCCGTCTAACTGTACTGAGTAAATCAGAGTTTGGCAGGATGCCGTTAACTACGCTGAAGGCCTTAATATGAAAGAACTGAAAACATCCGTGTGTTTACTATAGGCTGCTGCTTCTGATTTCAGCAGTTCAGCCACCGAGCCTTCGTTGGGTGGCTACTAATGGCCAAATGGAGTGCCAGTCATGGAGAATGTTCAGTTCTCATCATTCGCAAACACCACAAAGGTAATTTTGTTTTGTTTGGGGATTTTTTTTCTCTCATATTACCAACTGTAAATGGTGTAGCAAATTCACATCGCCTCAGCGACTCTTAGAGATGATTTAGGAATTAATTCTTGGCCAGCCTTGAGCAAGTTTACCAGACTCTGTGTTACGTGGCATCATGAGCTTGTTCCAACTCCGCCTTTGTTAGTCTCACTTTGGTCTTCCTCTACTTCATTTTTCTCACTCATTTAAAAATTAATTGTATCTTACTGTGTAGAATAAATCTTTTTTTCAGAAGAAGGAAGTCAGGCAGCTTAAAAGGGGGAACAAAATAAATAAATTGACAGCTCATTCGGCAAGCAGGCAGGTGTATGTGATCACACTTGATAAGTGTTTATTGAATTAATCAGAAAATAACTTGCTTTACTCACATCTACAGTGACAAAACAGAAAAAGATCAAGCATTGCACAAAGAGCACAATATAGACACTGGAAAGAAAGGGACCTAGGTTCAAATTTCTGTTTTGCTATTAGTGAACCATGTTAAATTGTCATTTTCCTCTAAGCTGCCATTTCTTTATCTGTGAAATGAGGATATTATCTGTTTAAAAGTTTGATTTTGAGAAAGAATGTATTGACATGTATATGGCAGCTACTATACCGTCTGACAGCTATTAGTTAATCGATAAATGGCAGCTATTTAGTGCTATGTATTAGCACGGTCCACTGGTTTACTAGAGTGTAAACAGCTAGCAAAATTTCATACCTAAAATTACTTTCCGTTTTTTGAAGAACACCACAACTGTAATTTAATTAAACAAATCATTATTTATTTCATAATCTGGATTTTCTCATTGCACAGTTAATGGAAAAATTATCCCTGATCTATAGAAGCTTGCATTTTCACTAAGGGGAAGAGGTTATTTGAGTAAGTAAGAGAGACTTCACAGACTGTTTAGTATTAATGGCATATGATAAAGGCTATTAATGGCATATCATTATCTCCAATTCTTTTATACTGAAAACAAATATATTTAACAGTGAAAACAACATTCCTAGTTCATGGCTACCCTAAATATATTATACAAAACACCCTACATTAAAAAAAATTGTTCTTGTTGTATTTCCCCCTTCTTTCTTCCTCATTTTCTGCCTCTCTTTCTTCCTTCTTATCCTCTTCCTTCCTCCTTCCATCCTTTCCTTCCTCCTCTCATTCTGCAAAGATTTAGGAGGGAAAAATTACATTCTCTGGTCTCATTTAGATTACATGGCCTGGGAAAGAGGAGACTGTGGGTGAGAGGGACATAAAATAAACAGACAAATAAATGTATACTATCTCAAGTGTTAAGAAATGCTATTAATGAAAATAGCACAGGATAAGGGAGAAAAAGTGGTGGCAGAAACCAAAATTAAATGGTAATTGCTAAGTGTGTAAATTTGTTTCAGGAATAGCAAGATACTGTAACTGGAGCAAAATGAGGGAGTGGGAGAGTGTCATGGAACAGAATGAGAGAGATAGGGAATGAATGATGAGTTCAATTACAAGAGCCTGGGACAATCCTGATGCCATCACCTGCGGTGATTCTGCTCAGAGCCTCGCGGAGTTTTCCATGGTCTAGCAGGATTCTCCACTCCAGGCTGAATCTGTGGTGCTCTGTGGTTAAGAAACTACCTCAGTGTTCCTTGGCATTGTCACTGCTGGTAGAAGAGCAGTGTCGTTAAAGGCATAGTGAGACTTACTGATGGATACTTCCAGTCAAGCCCACTGAGTATGATGTTGGATGACATCACTACACACGCCCTCCTCCTCACCCTACATTAGAACATTAGCTTAAACTTTTCACATAGAGCAAGAAAACCCCTAAAGTTCATTGATAAATCCCACGTCCCCCTCTCGAGTCATTTGTAGAGCTCCTGTCCTCACCATCATTACGCTGCCTGAAGTCACTGCAATCATGCCCTGGAAACACAGCCATGCCCCCTGAGATGTTCTCACGGTACTCAGTCAGCCTTGGTCCACTCCAGCAAAGTGATCATAGTTGTGTTTGCAACATTTTCAATTACTTAAAAATCCCTTCATCACTGTCCGTTTCCCATCTGTAGACAAGAGTGGAAATTAGGGATCTGATCCTTGAGGGGCTTTGTTATGAATATGCCTTTCCCCAAATCTACCTCATCTTCATCTTTATCCTGCATTTTGATGGTACTGGAGTCCCTCCAGTTCTCAGTCCTCATTTTTCTTCTGGAGGGAGAGATTAACATGTGCACTTGTTGTGTGTCCTTAAATCCTAGAGATATCCTAATTTTTCTTGAAATTCCCCAGAATATTCTATTTACCTCTACAACACATAAATTTCATGCCCATCCTCTAATTTCTTTTGTTATCATTGTAATGTATTATAAGTGCCTTTTTATTTTGGCTTTATTTTCTTTCCACCAGACTCGAAACTCATTATACACAGGGACCTTATGTTGTTCAGATGCCAAAATAAGTCCTGGCATATCAGTCACTCAATAAATGTTATAGAAGTTATAGAAGTCATTAATGGTGGAATAAAACTTGAGTTGGATCACTGAATTGACTGGCTATTTGGATTTATGGACTCTTTTTGCTCTGATGTCTGTTGAACAGCAAATGGCATGAGTTTTTGACTAACAGTGTATGCGGTTGAATTTTGATTTCCTCTGTGAATTTGTGCCAAGGAGCTCAGGAGAGAGCCATGGTTCCATACAACACAAATGAATAGCTGAAAATGAACTTCATCCCATGATAATAAGCTACCACCTCGTTATGCTACCAGGGATGTTTATTTGTTTCTATGTATCACCACAATGTTTTCTACTGAAGAAAAACTGCAGGGTATTTAGGTAATAGTGCATAGCCCTGTGACAGCATTTCTTGGTTGAAACTAAATTCGAAATTTAGTGTGAAGAAAGACTGTCACATAGAAGAATTTTTCTATTTAGAAAAAAAGATCTTGCTGCTTCATTATACTGAGAAGATAAACAGGCTTTTGGCAAATAATTTTGAAAAGTCCAATTTTGAGTATTTTCAGTGATAATTTACTTATGTTTAAACTCTATTTCCAAAGAAAGTATCTCCTATATATTTTTTCATTTTTATAAAGAGAATTTATTTATTCTCTCTTTATTCCCCTCTCTGTCTCTATCTCTCTCCTTCTGAGGCATAGGCAGATCATATCAGATTAGGCTAGTACAATGTTATCCTGTGATGATGATAGTGTATTGTGCATAACTTTACAAATTTAATCTATTTGATAGATTATTTATCTGTGTGGCTTCCCAGATGAGTTCTTCAACTCAGGATATTAACACTAAAATAATTTGCTAGCAACTACCCAAACAACATACAAGTTTCCCTCACTATCTGAAAGTAGAACAGTCCTCTGAAAACTTTCCTGAGCTGAAATGGCATAAATCAAAGAAGCGATTAACTTTAATTTATAGAGAAAACATTTTGAGTGTTCACAGAACTAAAAAATAACCTAACAAATCATACCAAATAACACATAAAACCTATAGTAACACTAACATATAGTAAGAGCGGGAATCACATGATAAATACACACTGCAGTTTTTACACCCATCAATCCACTCACGCCTTAGACTTTCCATTTTTTATCCATTACTGGATGCTGAATAAAAGGGACCCATTTTGCTGCTAGCTGAACCAATGGTAACTTTGGAAGCTTTCAAAATTTATTTTCACTGTGTGTAAATAGTAGAAATGGGGAACCCAGGTAGTTCAATGTTTATACAAGATCTTTATTTCATTCACCACGATGGAAATCTTTAACTATGTCCAGTTTTATGCTAAGTGGGTCCCAGTTGCTAATGGATACACAGCATCAACCAAGATAAAGCACAATTGTCACAGACACGGTTCAAAGCTCTGGCGTCTTGATGGTGAGATGCTTAACGTGGGTCCCAGGGACGAAACTTGGAAGCGTCGTCACTCATATAGCTTGGGGTACCCCTGCCTCTGTAGTGGCTCCTGCAAAGTGAATGCTGTGAGCTATCTTCACTCTTCACCTTTTTTTTTTTTCCACAAATGAAAATTCTCTTAGGACTGCCTTTGGTTCAAGAAAACAGGTAGGACTAGTGTAGTTCTTCCATAAATGTGAAATGGCTATAAAGTGAACTTCCAAAAAGCAGGGCATACCTGTATATAGAACTTTATGCTTCATACTTTAGTTATCTCACATGTATAATTGTCTTATGAATTTCAAATGATATAAGTTGATTCTGATACTATTTTCTAAGTCCCTTGTTCCTAAAAATAGGGTCAACCACTGTAACTAATTTTGGTTTACAAAATGAACTGCCCTACCTCGTTCCTTTTCTTTCAGAGTCCAGATTTCCAGTTACTTGGCTACCGTGAACTACCCGTAGCCCTTGATTGTTGACATTAGAATTCCATATTTTGTCAGGGCTTATATGCAGGAAAGGTCAGCCTCGCTAACATTGCCCCAAATACACATTATCTTTCATCTTTCCATCGAGCTATTCCTAAGGAGGCTTTGCCTTCCTTAACTACTTAGTTCTACAGTGATGGCTAGCTATTGCATTTTGCAGGAAAAGGTTTGGGTTCTATTTGCACTTCTTGAATTTCTACCCCACTGTATTTTGAATGCTTTTTGTTCTTCCACTGTCTACCCTGAGCAAGAGACATTTTTTAAAAGATTTTATTTATTTAATTTTAGAGGTAGGGGAAGGGAGGGAGAAAGAGAGGAAGAGAAACACCGATGTGCGAGAGAAACATTAATCTGTTGTCTCCCACACGCGCCCCACCCAGCAACCCAGGCATAAGCCCTGCCCGGGAATCCAACTGGTGACCTTTCACTTTGCAGGATGGCGCTAAACCAAGTGAGGCCAGGGCTTCAGGAGACATTTTAACTCTGCTCTCTTGGTCAGGAACAACCCCTTCCTGGCTGACTTTTCATCTTAAACTTTTGGGCAGAAATACGGCAATGATGCCACTGCCCGTGCAGTCACACCTTTCTCGGCATAATATTGTCAAGCATTTCCCATCCACTAGACTGTGACAGCTCATGAGAATTTTATTTAATCATATCATGCCTGGCACTGTGTGAACTGCCCTTTCCCCAGCTTTTATTAAGAAAGTGTGGTAGGCATATCATACACATATCCAATTAAATTTTTTTAAAAAGGTCAAACTCTATCTGTGCATAAACTGAACTACCTACTTTGAAATTATTGGATGTAATTTATTTACAATGCTTCAAACCTCCAAAGTAAATGCCAACTTGACTTTAAAAACAGTGAAAAAGAAGAGAGCAGTAGTTCTCTTCGGTCTTAGATGCACTTCAACACCAGCGCCGGAGGTCGCCATTCTTGCTTTTGTTTTGTTTTTTTTATTTTATCTTAAACTTTTAAAATATATCAGTAGAAGAAGTAATACATATGTAGAATGCCATTTATTTGGGGCCTACTTTGTATTAAACATTGTGCTGGGCATTTTAAGTACATTGACTTATCACAAAACTCTGTAAGGTAGAAATTATCTCCATTTTTATAGATAAAAAAGCTGATACTGAAAGAAATTAAGTGACTTTCCCCTTAAAGTATCCAAATTCCAAGGGACAAACTGATTTAAATGCTGATTACTGACTTTAAACCCCTATTGTTCCCAGAGTACCTTTTAAAATAATACTACCTAAAATGTATATCATTTGTTTTTAGGATAACAGAGTAGAGAAAGCTACTGTGGAACTCAAACCAAAATACTGCAACACCTAGATTTCCTGCCAACCTATTCTGTGTCCAAGGTTGTATTATGCAATGTAATTTCTCTAAGAATCACTTATTACATATATGAAAGGGAGGAAACAACATATTAAATCATACCAGGAAAATAAAAATGAGGTATCATGTGCCAGATAATGTACCCACATAGCACTATATATGATTTAAATGTTCAACCAAAAGGAACTATTAATAATGTAGTTTAGTCATTCAACTCTCATTTCTGAGCACCTTCAAAGCTCTAGACGTCAGGTTGGGTATTAGGAACATAAGCATGAGCGATACACACACTCTGTCCTCAAGGGCGTTAGAAAGTACAGTAAAGAGAGAGTGTACCCTCGGTTTACGTCAATAATATGAAGGGTCAAAGTGATTTCTTTTTCATTATACTTCGAACTATGCCAACCAAGTTTTACGATGGAAAACTTTCAAAAGAGAAGTTTGGGAGGGTTTCTGGACTCAAAAGAAGAACCTTCCAGGGAAAGGAAGGTTAGAAATTCAATGTCTGGCATCTACCGTGCACTGCTAGGACTTAGATTGGTCTAGTCAGAGCACGCTCTGTCCAACGTCCAGGGAACCCCCTCAGTGGGTGGCTGTCGGCCTTCAGGGAGGGCCTTGCTAATACTACCTCCTGCCTCCTTTCTGAAACCTTGTAGTGGGTCCTCTCTCCACGTGTCTAATCCATTCTACCCACTCCTTGCATCCCAGTGTCTAATACCTACCCATCACCATATTCAGTGAGCAAGAATACACAAGAATGTGTACATCTTCTAGTCTATGTGTTCTCTTGAAAGAATTGTTGGTGTGTCATTGTATCAGGTACTCAGAATCCTTTCCCAAGTGTTCTGGGGGGAGGTTGTTATTTTACGGATTTTGAAATACATAAAGAAAAAATAGCGTGAAAGCCACAGAACCCACAGTAGGAGATGTGTATATTCATCTACCTAAAAACGATACACTACTTAATTCTAAAATTAAAAAAATAAACTTTTGTGCTCAACACAATGCTTAGAAAATTTTAAAAACTTGATAATTGCTTAATTTCACTTAAATTGAATTCATTAGAAAATGCCCTTTGACCAAGCATAACATTGTTATGTAAATTAACGGTAAGAAAGTTGAGCGAGACAGATGTGCTGTTGATCTTATAAAACTTCTAGCAATTGAGAGTAACTTTCCGTCCTTGGTCCTTCACTGAGCATCCATCCATTAAGCACTGGTTGGCTCTGTCAAGCATTGCACTGGGCACCTTGGAGCTGCAAAGCACATATGTATTTTCTCCTTTTCTTTTCTTTTTTTTCTCTCTTTTATTTATTTTTAACATTATTTTTATTGTATTTTTTTCTATTACCATTTATCCCTTCTATACCCCCGTCCACCTCCCCCTTGCCCTTCTACCCCCACAATCGCCACACTGTGTCATTGTCTGTGTCTGTGACTCCTTTCCCTTGTTTTTCTTTTTGGCTTGATCCCTCCACTCCAGATTTCCAAGGTTTTTTCACTGATTTTTGCACTGAAGCTCCAGTATCAGAACTTTTGAAAGGTCAGTGTGTGTTATAGATAGGACAGGGGCTATCTATAGTCTGGGAATAGTGAAAACAAAAACTTACCATGGGAATATATACTTCACATTTATACTCACTGTTAAAGCATCTATCTCAAGTATGACTAAATATTAATAATCCCCAATCTGGACAGAAAATCAAAGAGTCAGGCAAACAATTGTGTTATGCAAATAGCAGTACTTTATTGTGCAGTTAGAAAATAAAAATCTCTGAAAATAAATGTTTGTAACAAACTATGTCATGTGTAAAAGTAGATCAACAATTCATTCCATATTCCTTTGAAGCTTGCTGGCAGCTCTAATGCAGAGATAAGATTTCTTCTCTAAGATTTAATCTCTGTTTGTCTTATTTTGTGTTTGTGCTAAGGTCATTACTGAAATAATATATATTTGAGATTCCTGTAATATTTATTTTCTTCATTTATAAGCATATTCTGAAAGCCGAATATCCCAAAGTGTTCTGAAGGGGTAACAAATCAACTTCCTACAGGTAAATGTAACAGTGGAATCACATATTTTAGATTCAGAAATACCTCTCATATTGAATTAATTTTTTAGCCCCTTTTACTCAATCATTGCATATTTATTGGACATTTTTGATTTGCCAGGGCTCATGCTAAGCATTATAAATATGGTATTGAGTAAAATACAGACATAATCTCGTAAAGGTATAGTGTGCTGGGAAAAGCAGCCTTTAATCAGGTAGTTATGCACATGGAAACAAATTCTCAAATGTCGCAAGTGCTATGAAGGAGGGGCATACCAAGGTATAACAGGTACCTTGCCTTAGTCAGGAAAGCTGGCAATGACTTCCCAGAGGCAGAGAGAGCTTGAGTAAGGAGCTGTCCACTAGCGGGTGTTGCTCAACACCATCTACCTGCCCACCCCAAATAATTAAAGTGAGAATTTTTAAGAAGAGCAGCATTAATTTCTACCCCTAAAGAATATTCAGGTTTATGAATTAACTGTGACAATAGTGACCTGTGAGCACCACATCCATGGCCCTAAATCTTAGAATGCCATACCTGCAGGAGGATTTTCTCACTCTCATGGAGTACAGCCTACATTTCGTCCACCTTTCCCAAGTAAATTTTTTCATTATCTCAAGCTAAATAAGGCTGAAGTATGAAGATCATGATGATTGCATCAGATAATGGAAGCCTGATGGATAGTTCAACTAGAATTTAGAATGGCAAAGAGACTATTAAGGGCTAACCTGAAAACACTTTTTGAGAGGCTAAAATGGAAGCTGAGCAATTATTCTCAGCCTTCGCTGAAGATAAAATAAGAGGAAAGGAGTCCAAATTACATCATTTTTATTTCAAGAAGATAACAGCATGCATTATCAAGGTTCATATGCAATGCCTAGAAAAGTCATTAAGAATATGTATCCAGAGTGGAAAGACTCTTATATCCGCAGAGCCATTCTTTCCTTCCTTCCTCCTTTTTTTTTTTTTTTTTTTTTGGCCATGGCCTAGTAGCCTTAGGATCGCTCAGGTTCAAAAACATAGTCACCATCTATGGCATTACTGTATCTACTTAGTGGTCAAGTCCTTCCTATTCTACCTGAAGAATATCACTCATATTTCACCACCACTCTCCTAATTCAGGTCTGCATTACACCTCATACTGAGTATTTTAATAGACTCTTAAGTGGTCTGCAGGAGCTCAGACTCCCACTCCCGCCATCCATTTTGCCAGTTGTAACCGGTGCTCTTATCTTCTAGCGCTCGCGCCTTCCTGAGATGAGCCTTCTCAGTCTTTCCTTGGCAGGCAAGAGGGGATTGTCGAAAGTTTTTAAACCCATTAGCATGTAACTCACAGTGTCCCTCAAGAACTCTTCCTAACAACTTGTATTGTTTCATGTCAATTCAGATCTATTCCTGTAATGCATTTTAATGAATATTTAACAAATATGTATTGAGCACGTGCTGCATGGTAGAAATTAAAAATACAAAAATAGAAAATGCGAGAAAGGTCCATCTCCATACCAGGTGAACTCTTATAAGCAAATTTTATGTGTTAGCCTTTAGCAAGCTACAAAAACATAAAAGTAGCCAAGTGTCATGGGAATGCGCAGGAGAGGAGAGATTTGAATCCAATCTGTTCTGTGATTTTTCTTCTTTGGAATGTCCTGCTATGAGTAGTATGTCAGAAACTAACTTTTTAAAGGTGCATTCGGATAGGAAGGTCATGACTCTAATAGTTTGGAATTGTAATCACCTCTTTGTGTTGTTTCTGTCTTTGCCCATGATTTAATTGTGTTATTGACAAATTACTCCATCATCCTTATTCTCAAAACAACAATGCCTTCCAATGATGCTTGCTTCGAGGACCTAAAGGCATTTTTAAATGACATTATATAATACAATTTATAGTTAGCCTATTTTATAGATGTATTCTGGAAAGGAAGAGGTGACTTTTTTCCTTCTCTTGTTTTTGGTCTCACTTGAATGCTAGTGATTTAATATAAGCGACATTCAGTTTGTAGTTAGACAATTTCACTTAGTTTTTAGTGCATTAGTGGTTAGGTCTAAGAATAAAGACAGAAACATGTTTCTGCTCACTGTCACACAGTAGTTTGAAAAGGTGCCAAAATTCAAAGTAAGTGATTGAACTGAATGTTTCTTTAAAGTGACTATTTATAAATATGCTTACGAATGAATGATTTGTGGAATTTCCTGTAAAAGTTAGAATTTAAATTCAAGTCCCTGGTTTTTAAGATATTTTGTATTACTGGGGAGGTTTTCAAAGTAAAGAAATAACATGTGGTCTTCTGCCACCCTATCTCTACCCCTGAAAACGAACTATAAAAAATAATAGATTGCATTACTCATGACGGCAGCAACATGATTTAATGCAGAGAGGTATGAGTGTCATTCTAGACAGAATGGAATTTAAACCTGTTGCCTCTGTTCCTTAGACTGCTGCTTTTTTTGTTGTTGTTGTTAGTGGTTATTCATTCTAAGTCTCAGTGTGTTTCTGAAAAATAGTTGCAATATCCACTTAGAGTTCTGATGTGATAAACTGAGTGTATGTAAAGCACTTAGCATATAGCATCTCTGTCTCCCTATCTGGTGTGTCTGTGTAAACCAGAGATCATTCTGAAATACTTACCCATCTAGCGTTTTATCTAAATAAAATATTCTCTGTTCCTCCCAGCCTCTAACAGTTTCATATTCAAGCCGAGATAAGTGGGTGGAAATGCTGCAGGGCAAAGGACCAGGTCAGATCTATGGGCACAAGAACAGAATAAAAATTTAAACGCCCAGCCACTCTTCCCATTTCTCAGAGGAAGTGTCAGCTGTTTCAGGTGGTTACAGGGACTTCTTTGGCCACTGGGGTGTCATCAGAGTCTCCTGAAATAGAAGGACCCAAGTGAGGCAAGCCGATATGTGATATTAAAACAGATTTCAAAAGCACCTAAGGAATTTCTTGAGAGCAGCTCACATGCTGGGAGAATCTAGCACAGATTTAACACGATAAGAAAACTAGCACACAGCTCATTTAATTTTGTAATTGCTTTGAGGTTCAACAGAAAACTTTGATCATATCGCAAAATATGCTTTGTTTCGTCTCCTTTCTAACCCTGATCTCTCTCTCTCTCTCTCTCTCTCTCTCTCTCTCTTTCTTTCTGTCTCTCTCTCTCTCTCTCTTTCCCCCTTTTTGCTCTACTTTACTGATAGATTCCAAAAATAGAAGTTATTAATGATTCTAACAAAGTTATACTTGAATGCTTCTTTATTTGCTATAGTTCTGATATAGCCAGGTGTTTTCATTTTTATTCACTTATTTATCTTCAGATGGTTTAATGGATTTGAATCTCAGGAAAATGTGGTTGGTGAATACATGATCACATTGAGGATTTGCTTAGTATCGGGCACTGAAGAGATAAAGGACCCTGTCAGTGCATTTGGGAAAAATCAAAGGCTCACTGAAAGACTAGAATAACAAATCTTAAAGAAGCAATGGGATTTGTTATGCTGAATGCCTCCATGCAGTTAGCTACGGGATCTTAAGGACAAAAGTTACTGTGCTTTAGGAGTGGATTAGATCAGTGAATTTGACACGTCCCCCCTCTTCTGAGTCTTCGAGGATAGCTAAACATTTGCCAGAGCACCATTCCGGTGTAGAGGGTGCATTGCGAGTAAGGGGAAAGGAATGACATCTCGTGAAACACATACACACCATATGCAGAGCCAAAGAAACCAAGTGATGAAGCGTTTGGTAGGCTGCAGCAAGTCTAAAACCGTTAGTGGATAGAGGGTGGTGAGGAGTATTTCTGTGAACCCTATGAAACAAAATTGCATGGAATGCCATCAGTATGGTCTGCTCCGTTTCCTTCTGCCTCGAGTCCACTCCGGTCAGGCTTTCATTTGCCCCCACCACTGAATTGCCTCTTTCAAGAACGCCAGTGGCCTCACGCTCGCCAGATCCCGTTGTTAGTTCCCTTCATCCAACCTCTCATCGGCATTTGAACAAAGTTCTTTCTCTGTGAAGCAATTTGTCACTTGGCTTTCAGGGGACGACACACTTCAAGTTTCCCTCCCGCATCATTTCCATCTTTTTGGCTGGCTGCCCTAGAGCCTCCTGACCTCCCGATGTTGGAGTTCCCCAGTGCTGGTCCTTGGACCTCTACTCTGTCAGCACTCGTTAACTGAGGGCATCTCGTTCCATGTTCCATGCTGGTGCATCACACCCTGACTCCTCAATTCCTAACCGCATACCCAGCTCAGGGCGGTCCTCTTCAACGCCCACCACAGATCTTGATTGGGGTACCTAATAAACATGCCAACATTAGTGTGTAAAAAGGTGAGTACTGCCATTCCCCTCCCAGGTGTGTGCCCATGAATGTGAACATGCTTACATGCATGCACACACATGCACACACCAACAAAACTATGTTCCCTGGGGTTAAAACAGCTCTGGTAAATGGTGCTCGATCAAGTCAGATCCCGAGGAGTCATCTCGGCTGCTTTTTCTTTTATGCCCTAACTGGAATCCATTAATAGTGTTGTGCACTTAATTTATTATCACCTCCACTACCCCCAGCTTAGTCATGCCAATATAAACATTCTCACCAAATGTGCCTCTCAGTGAAAACAAAGGAAAAGGCAGCAGAGACTCTCATATGTATGTATAAATATATATTTCTAATTACATGTAATTACCACATTATCACACTGACAGTGACATGAATCAGATTTTAAACTATTGTAATGTAATTTATTAAGGTAGCATAGAAAATATTCTGGCTCCCAATTAAAGAATTATTAATATTTTAGTGGCAGTCATTTCACGAAAATGACTTCATTGTTTTTGAAAATCTTGGTTCAGTAATTTGAATTTAGAACTAGACTTCATACTGAAATTATTCTATTTTTAGTGGCTTCCATAACTCCAAAAATTATTTTTTTAAAAAGATTCAGATTGTGCCAATGTATTTTTAACTGAGTTTTCTTCATTGTGTTCTTTAGATTTGTCAAATTTATCCACCAATTGTGAGCTTTTTGCTGAAATTAGGGCACTAAATGTCAACCTCCCTTGTGAAATCACTTATCTTTGCAACCTAATCATAAGATGATGCGTCTTCATGTTTTTGACACACAAATTCAATACAGACAAGCTCCTGGAAGAGTTGCAAGGTGGTTAGAAAATTCTATTTCCAGGGTTTTTAATGGTAAAGATACCAGCTTTAGTGACACATTTAACATAGTTTTCGGTAACAAAAACTTACCGAATAGAAACATTTCCAAATACTGATATCCCAGGTGCTCTCCCTGAAGCACACATTTTTAAAACTGTTACTATCTCACCTCAGTCTACCCACCGACCTCCAGGGAGGGGAGAGGGGCTGGAGGTTGAATCAATGGTCAGTGGCCTCCATAAAAACCCAAAAAGGGCGGGGCCAAAAGAACTTCTCTGTTCCAGGGCTTGCAGAGGTGCCCGAGGGCGCACGGAAGCTCCGCCCCCTTTCTACCCACATACCTTGTTCTCTACATCTGGATGTTCATCTGTATCCTTTATCATCTTTTTTATAATAAACCCGATAAGTGTAAGTTCATTGTTTTCCTGAGCTCTGTGAGGTGCACTAGCAACTCAGTTAAACTCAAGGAGGGGATCATTGAAGCCTACTGTCTGTAGCCGGCTAGTCGAAAGCTCAGCTGATAACCTGGGACTGCAACAGGCTCTAAGGTGGGAAGGAGTTGCAGTCATGTCAGACTGAACCCTTAACTCATGGGATCTGACCTTATCTCCAAGGAGTTAAATTGCAGAATACCCAGCTGCGTCATGGAGAATTGCTTGGTGTGGGGCACCCGCTCCACACCTTCGGTGACCGGAAGTGTCAGAAGTGACGCGCGGTGAGTGTAGTGTCCTTGGGAGTAGAAAAGGAGACACACAGGAGAGAAAGACTCATGGGTAGAGAACTGGGTTTATCCAGCTCAACCTGGTTTGGAATGCACATTTAATAAACGTTGAGTGAGTGGGATGCAAGGAGGCTAGAGGTTAACTTGGGCCCAGTAATGTAGAATCGTGATTTCTTAGCTCCAATGTTCGGATTTTTGCTTTCCAAATAAAGTTCCCCAAATCCTTCCATGATGTATCTATGCTTAGTAGGACAGTGGGACTTGCAACTGATTTGTTATTTTGAAGGTCAATGTTAGTGATAAAATGTGAATACTTAATTTAGTGTTTTATTTTAATATTTCAAGCAGAAAGGAAATAACTGCTTTTTAAAAATGGAGAACAAAATGGTTCTTTTTAACCATTTTCCCTCACATGCATATATAGGACACTATTTATAATACTTCCTAAAGTTTTGGGTTTTATTTTGTCTGAAGTAAGAAAAATAGGTCTACCTTGCTAACAAATATTGGATTGAGATTTTTATCTCATTCAAACTGAGATTCAGTAGCATGAAGTGATTAATTATAAACACATTTTAAGGGTATCCTCCTGGCAATCATTCTTTGCTACATGGACCTAGAAGTTTCCAACGGGTATGTCTTGAGAATGTAATTAAAAGCATGTCAATGGAGAAAAGTGACTTCTCCAATAAAATGAGTCTGTCTTCCACTGGCGATGTGCTCCCACAGCTAGGTGACTTCAGGAAATTGAGGATGGCACAGTTTTGTGTACATTAATAAAAGAGATAAAAGGAGTTGGGTAAGAAATTGTCAGACAATCATTGCACGCAGTTCTGCCCCCTTGCTTTGCGGGAGCACAGAGTCCCTCTTGCCATAGTCTGCGATGCCAAGGGAGAAACGCAGTTTGGAGGAGAGAGGTGCTGAGCCTGGCACAGCCCAGCGCCATCTGCTCACTCTCGGAACCCACAGATGTTCTATACCGAAAAACTGTGTACGTTAAGGAGTGACATCCTCAGTGGGCACTCAGGGCCCCACCCAGTGGAGTAGCTCTGTGAGAGGCTGTGGCTGAGTGACAAGGAAGGCACCCTGCCCCACTGGACCTGGTACAGGGGAGACTTTGAGAGGAAAGAAGCCTGCTCTCTTGAACAGCCACTTTGCCAAAGAGCACGTCTGAGTGACTTGAACTAAGAAGCAAATTGCACGTCATGGAGAGAGCAAAGTATGGTGGGCTGAGCATTGGACAATGAGTCCAAGAGATTTGGCCACAGTTCCTGGCTCTGTCACTAGCTCCCTTTGTGACCTTGAGGAGGTCATGTAACTTCACTGTGCCTTTGCTCTTCTCTTTCTAAATATCACCAAGTTGTGTTTTTTAAAAGTCTTCTGAGCTATCTAGAAGGATTTTGTGTGTGTGTCTATTTGATTTTTAGATGTATAAACTTTTCCAGAATGTCTTGAGGGGCTTCTGATAAGCCCCATATCTTTTGAAGAGTGTGCTCTCTCTTCAAAAGGCTTTCTTTAAAGGAAATATAGCAAACCATCTATGATGTTTTGATAATACTAAATGCTTGAATATTTGGCATCCTAAAATATAAGTTTATAGATACACTGAAAATAATTTACTATTTATTTTTTATTTATAAATAAATAATATTACTAGTTCATCAGTTCTTAATCTTTACTATTTACAACAATGGCGTGAAATATAAAGAAAGAAAGCAGTATTACCTGTCCCCCGCAACTGGTTATATTGGGGTCCTGCGCTGAAACCTGCACTGAGAGAATAATGCCCTAAACATTCTTGGATTCAATTTAAATTTTCTTACGTGTGCATACCAGCAGCCTAGTTACTGATTTAGCCATGCTGTCATGTTTAAAGGGAGGCCAGGACTTGTGAACCGCAATCACAACTTACTTATGTTGTGAAGGGAAAATGAGGCTCCTGCATGAAGCCCTTATGACGTCATCATGGTGAGTCTTAGCCGAAATGGATTACCGTTGCCCAGAGAGAAGTGATACAGGAAAGGATAATGCTTGGTCCGATTTCTACTGAGATCAGGTATCTGACTGGTAGGTTGGCTAGTCTGTATAGAACTAATTTTATAGGATAGTAATGGAAGATGTCCTGGGAGAGAGTGTGGGATGAGTGTAAGAGCATGGATTTTGGAATAAACTGAGTTTAAATCCTGACAGTCGTACAGTAGCTGTGTGATATTGGCGATTTTACTCACATCTCCTTGTGCTTTGCCTTGCTTTTTGCAAAGTGGGAATAAATAGTGTACCTTTCCTGTAAAGTTTTTTGTAGTGATTAAATGAGATAATGTGTGAAAGTGCTCAGCATCCAGCTACCTGAAGATTAGCTTTGCGACACCTGCTGTTGGTTAGATGGCCGAAAGATTCCTATAAGGCACTGTCTAAGAGCGACTCATTGTTTGATTAAGCACTTATTACATTGTCTTAGGATGGATTCCCACAGAAGTAGGTGCTGAGATACAGATTGAATGCAAGCCATTGATTTGGTCAATGATCCCTGAAGCACTAGCAGGAGAGGGAGGAAATTAAGGAAGAAAAGGGAGTTGATGTGCGAGGTGTTAATGAGCAGGTTCCCCTTATGGGCAACTGGGTTTCATTGCCTGGTACCACTGACAGAATGCTCCTCAGAGGCATCCCTCCCAAGAAGTGAGGATATTCAAGGATTTATACTTAGATTCCCTTCTGTCAGTAGCCGAGGGCGGATGTCTGGAGGACGGTAACTTCCAGGTACTTCCGCCCTGCTCAGTTCCCTCAGGAGGAAATTACGGGAGGATATTTTGGCAAGCTGAGGAGATACCGACTGGGCACCACAGTGCCATGCTGAGGCTGGCACATACTTACCATAAACGATGTGTTAATTAACTTGATGGGAGGAAATCCTTTCATGATGGATACATATATCAAAATCCTCTCGGTGTACACTTTAACTATCTTGCAATTTTATGCGTCAACTCTACCTCAATAACAGTGAAATATTTCTAAAAACCTCACTTCATATTTGTAATAGGCTTAATGTTTAGAGCAGTTTTAGGTTTAGAGCAAAATTGGATGGAAAGTATAGAGTCTTTCCTCGCACTCTCTGCTCCCACACTTGTATAACCTTCTCATTAAGGCTTCTCCCAGAGCGATGCATTGGCCACAATTGGTGAATCTACACTTCAAAGGCAATGTCACCACCTCAAGCCCATAGTTGACATTACAGTTCATTCTGGGTGGTATACATTCTGTGCGTTTTGACAAACACGTAATAACATGTATCCGTCGTTACGGCGTCGTACAAAACATCTCCGCCCGCCTAAGAATCCTCTGTGCCCTGCCATTTTACCCCTCCCCCACACTATCCCTGACAGCCACTGAGTTTTTTTACTGTCTTCGTTGCATCACCTTTTCCAGAATATCATATAGTTGACGTAGCCTTTTCAGATTGGCTTTTTTCACTTGGTAATACATATATTTAAGTTTCGCCATGTCCTTTCCGTAGCTTGATAGCGGATTTCTTTTTAGTGTTGAATAACACCCCATTGCGTGCATGTACCCCAGTTTATTTACCCACTTCCCTGCTGAAGGCCTACTCAGTTGCTTCCGAGTTTTGGCAGTTATGAAGAAGAGCCGCTGCAAACATTTGTGTGCGGGTTTTGGTTTGGACATACGTTTTCAACCCTTTCGGGTAAATGTCAAGGAGTACAATGGCCGAATCCCAACGTGCGAACATGTCTGATTTCATAGGGAACCACAAGACTGCCTTCCAAAGTCGCCGTTCATTTTGCACTCCCGTTAGATATGGATGAGGGACCCTGTTACTGCACACCCTGGTCATCGTTCGCTGATGTCTTGTCCTGGGCTTTGGTCATTCCGATAGATGCACAGTGGTACCTCGTTGTTGTTTTAGTTTGTATTTCCCAGTGGTGTATGCTGTGGAGCATCTCTTCATATTTATATTTTCCATCTATGTATCTTCTTTGGTGAGGTGTCTATTAAGGCCTTTGGTCCCCTTTTTAATCGGGTTTGTATTTATTTTTGAGTTTTAAGACTGTGTATTTTGATTAAAATCCATTAGCAGATATATCTTTTGAAAATATTCCTCCCTGTCATGTAATTTCAACAGCAACCCTACCAAGCAGGTATCTAATATCATCCACTTGATGCGCAGGAGAGAAAGGCTACCCCAAAAATTAGTTTTAAGTTGCTTTTCTCAAGGTCCTGCAACTAAGAAGTGGCAGCACTGAGATTTGAAGCCCTGTCTATTCCCTGTGTATAAAATGAAGCAAAACCTACGTCCACTGGTTTCTATTCCAGAGCTATTTTTAAAAACTCTTCAAGTATAACCTTCAGATATAAATACAATTAAACAAAATAGAAACAGACTCTTGGATAGAGAATAGACTGACAGCTCTCAGAGGGGAGGGGTTTGTGGGGCTGAGTGAAAAGGGCAAAAGGATTAAACAAAATGAAACAAAATTCACAGACACAGACAAAATTATGGTGATTACAAGGGTAAAATGGGGATAAATGATGATTAAAGGAGACTTGACTTGGGGTGGTGAACACCCAATACAGTATATAGGTGATGTGTTATAGAATCATACACCTGAAACCTATATAACTTTATTAACCAATGGCACCCCAATAAACTCAATACAAAAAGTTAATTAAACATACTTGCTCTTTTTAATGATATTTACTCTTATATTTTCCATACGTGAAAATGTCTTTTGCTAGAGATAGACTTTTGAAATTCATAACATGCAATCAAATATAAAATTCGAAAACAAACTTTTAAAAAGTCTTTGAAGGAGAAATAAAAAACAAGTATCATCTATGAACTAAAAGTTCTGAGAATGGCTGAACACAATTTTATGTGCTTATAGCAATTAGCGGAGGCTAACAGAATGGCATTTAAATGCAGAATCTCATTTTAATATAACTGGAGGGGAATCTGTGTGCAGTTGGTGAATGGGAGCCAATGGTGATTAATAGATGGTGCCATGATCCTTCAACGTCTGGTCCCAATTCGATACAGCAGGCGTCAAGGTTCAATATCAGCTTCATTTACTTGGGTTTTTTTTCTTTCTTAAAAAAAAAAAAACTAATTAGATTCACAGCATAAAGCAGCTTAGTGTTAGAGCCCAAGATATTTAAGAAAAAGCCATGGTGGAGGCAAGGCATAGCTACTGTGAACTTTTTAGCTCTGCTCATTCAATCTGAAAAACAAGTCTGGGGATAGTGTGTCTACAGATGTGAGAGAATCTGTTAAATATGCAAAGAGAAAAACAGAATGACCTCCTCCTACAGAGCTTCGTTGATAGGGTCAGTCAAGTACCAGGGTCAAAAGTTGCAGGTATAGGGTCCAACAGATGGGGGTGACAGCAATGCTGACTCTGTGGGACCTTATGCAAGTTACGGAGTGTCCACACAAAAGGACAGAGGCTAGTTCCTCTGCCGGGGTGTGCGAGGACTCTGTCAGATGAAGTGTGGAGCTGGGCCCTCACATAGCCCGCTTTGCACAAGGCGGTTCTGGATTGACCATAAATAGCAAGTTCTTTCATTTTAAGAATGTCCCAGTTAGAATTATAATTAAAGGGCCTTCTACATGGGAAGAACACTGCTTGGACCAAGTGAGTTCTCACTGAATGTTAGGTTATTTGTATTAAAATTGTTGCTCTTCTTACAATTATTATTCTTGATGAGTATTACGATATTCTATATGATACATTTTCAACATATATGCTAAAATTTAAATTAAACTGATGCTTTTATCTTTCTTAATCAATTCATTATTTACAAGGCCCTGAAAGTGGGGGTGGAATATGTTTCTATTAAGGTCGGCTGCCCAGAACCTGTGTGTTTCAATGACTGATGGATGAGCTGTGCACTTACACTGTCAGAGGTCAGCTCAAGGTCGATTCTCTGTGATTTGAAGTCCAGCTCAGACAGGACTGGGGAGTCAGTAAAACTGGCAACTAAAGTCTGTGTCATCTGCTTGTCCTTTTTCTTGCTTCACATTGATTTCGTGGTTTCTAAGGTACATATAATCTCACTCCATTCAAAACATGTTTATTCCCGACACTGGGATATCAAATCAGATTTGAAACAGGAATAGAGATGTCCAGTCTGTACAAAGACTTCCATGAAAGCCCTTATTGCATTCCTCTAAAATGTTATGTTTCACTTATGAATAATCCTCTAGAAACCAGTAGCCTCTCCATAGCTAGGTTTGGTCCCATTCACGTTCATCACCCCAGAGCCTCAGACATGATAGGGCAGTTTGGCACATCGTATAAGCAGGCAGACCCAGACACACACACACAGACCCCTAACACCATTCCACGTACCCATGCTTGTTGAATGAAGCTGCACATATCTTTAAAAAGCCAATTAAATTTGAGTTGGAGGCAAGTGACTGAGACCAGGACAGGAATGAACCTCTGGAGGTGAGACAGGAATAAATTTAGAAAAAAAAAATTAAATAAAGATCCTGAAACTGTAGTCTGAACAACTTTTTCTGGGAATATTTTGATATAAATAATAAAATAGGAATAATAGGAATAAGAGCAATAATATAACAGATCCTTTAAGAAACTGCCTCCCAAAGAAAGAAGAGGGAGCTGTGAGATAAGCAAAGTCTCTTATTTGTTTTTATGTAGACTCAGTATTGCGGGAGATTAGTGGGAGCTGCAAATTCTTTGCTGTTCTGCCCATTGAGAGCCACAGCCTCTTTCTCCTCTCCTGTGTCTGGGCTGAAGGAGGTCCAGGCGATTCTGTGCCAATGTGAGAAGTGTATCCATGGCTTTGGGACCATACAGCAGCCGTAGAAGCTGAAAGGGCCTCCGAAAGACTATGGGTGACAGCTAGAAGGATGGTGAGGAAACTGATACTCCAGGACGTCTGTGTTCCTTCCATTTCTCCATTTGAGAGCAAGAATGTCCGCCACCGTTTTGCAGTTCTCCGGTGCCTGCCTCACCAGCGCATGCCGTGTGTGGAAAGGACAAGAATGTCCCTTCATTTCTCAGGTCAATCAGTCAGTTGAGGTCATCACCAAGGAGTTGTACTTGAGGAGCTTCATGCATTCCTGGGCTTTATTTATGCAATCCTGCCCTGGCCTCGAGCCTGCGTGGACATTGTAATGGGATGAGCATTTGGGGGACCTTACAAGAAGTAAATGTATTTTGCACACGGTGAGAATGTAAATTTGTGACCACAGGGGTGACGGCACCTAAGAGGGCCCTGTAACTTGCTTTACCAATATAACATTGCCAAAGCGACGCCCTGGGACCTCCCGGGCTAGGCCGTGAGAAGCGCCATGGCCCTGTCCAGGTCTTCAGCATCATCTTTAGATGCCGAGACTGTGCTGAAGAGACTTGGCGCTGAGGCCCTGAGGCTGCACAGGGTGTAACCCAGCTGAGTCAAGATTGCCTGTCCCCGCCAGGGCGCCAGGGGTTGAGCGACGTGGGCTGGAAGTCTTCTGACCATTCATCTCCCAGCCCTGAGGACCCTCGGTTGATGCTGGAGGAAGCAAAAGAATCACCTTCCTGAGACCTGTTTGAATTTTTGAAAATGGTAGCTATAATAAAAGGGTTGTTGTTTTCATCCATTAAGCTTTGGAGCAGTGAATTCCGCTGCAATAGACCACGGGAATGATCCTGAGTTTTCCATCTTCCATTGCTCCTCCTTTGACGGGATGGGGGCCAGCAAATCCTCCCCGAAATCTCTGATGACGGAGGGAGTACACAGCTGCAGACGTACAGTGTGTGTGTGAGGTTGGTGCAGGGTAGTGTGTCTTCGGGCATTATCAAAATAAAAATGTATTTTAAGTGATAGAATAGTGGTGGAATGGGACATCAGCTTCATCTGGATTCAAGTTTCAATTCCAACGTTAACTGGTTGTGACCCCTGGCCTAACTAGTAAAACTGGACCTCATAGCAAGGTTTAACGTGGCCCTCCATGCATCCTCCTGCTTTGTATCAAAAGACCTCTGGTTTCCTGTGAACAGAGAACCTGGTTTAGCTGAGTAAGGGATGGTATTTTGGTTTGATAGCAGGAGGGGAGAAAAAGGAAGACATTTATTTGTTCATTCATTCATTCATTCACTCATTTATGTATTTTTCATCTTCTGGTTCCTTTTACTTATTTATGCTTAGAACTTCTTTGCCAAATATTAGAAGGCAGAGGTGCTGAGGCTAAAGACAGAGGGAATCCCTTCGCTCTGAGAGCCCCGAGAGGGACTTGCACAGTCCCCCATGCCACCTGAGGGATTGACTGCAGGCCTACCGATGCTCATCCCCCTCATCTTGTTAACAAGACAGTCATCTTTCTGAGCAGAAACAGGAGTCTCTAAGATCCCACCTTCCCCATGATTTCATATCCTCAGGAGTCCCTTTTTCTGACCTCTCTTCGCAAGTCACTTCTCAGACCCTGCAAACATGGGAGTGGGGTGGGCTCATGGCGGAGCTTCTGCCAGGAGTTGGAGGGGATCCACCTCTGACTCCAAGCCTCTTAATCCAACTTCTCCGGTCACGGTGACGCTCTCATTTCCTGCTGGTTCCGAGAGACCCATGGGCCGCATCAGCGTAGTTGGGTCACTGTGAACAGAAACGTACTTAACTTCTTGGGTGTCGGTTTTCCTTTTCCCACTAAAATATACAGATAGAATCTAATTCTTATGAGGATTGAATCAGTAATGTAGAAAGGCGTTCCTGCAGTGTCTGGGGCACATGTTATCTATTCTCAAGGAATAGGAGAAGTCTGGGATAGGAGTAGTAGGAATGGTTGTTGGGTTCATGAAAGTAGTCAAAAAGGCAGCCGATGGCATACTGGCTATGGACCGGGTGCTGTTCCCAGCACCGGGTGGATGTTGACTCATTTAGACCTCGCGATTATGCTACAACGTTGCTCTTATTATCATCTTCCATTTAAGACAGGAAACCTGGGGCATGTATGAATTAAGCCACATGTCCAAGTTCACACAGCCTCTGCTGCGGCTGTCGCTGGTAACTATGAAGGGGGCGGGATCAGGCAGGAAGGAGGGAAAAGAGAAGGAAATCGAGACATGAAGAAGAGGTGAAAAATGGAAGGAGGCGCACCACGTCTCCGTAATCAACTGCGTTTCTAGACTCAGGCAGTAGGAACATCTCCTCTGATATGCAGTGAGACTGAAAAAGAAATAGAAATTCATTTCAACTGCTCGTTTGGAAAACAAAAACGAGGGGCAGCACACCCGTGTTTATCGATACCGCCAAAGGTCTTGCTTTGCGGATATTCAAGCACGTGCACCTTGCCCTGCTGTAATCAGAATTCGTTTGGCTGAACAGGAAATGTAGCCAAGCACCGATGGGAAGCCGAAAAGATCGCATTTAGAATTTGGTAAGAAGCTGAATGAATCTGAATGTTCTTTACTGTGGGAGCTGCAATTGTAAGTTTTAACTACCTGCGGGGGGCTACAAAGGTAAAGAGAATGGGATGGTTTAGTGGGAGTCAGAAAAAAATCACCATTGAGTAGGGTGCCAGAAAATGTGTATATAAGAAGTAATTCCTTCTTATTAACATAACAACTTCATAACTGATCTAAAAATAAAAGTGATCAAATAGTGTTTGCCCTTTTCCTCTGTGGCTCTCTTTAGGAGTAGAATCTGTAGCCTGTTCTGACAAAGCTCTCCCGCTGACCGTCGTCCCCAGTCTGCACCCCATCAAAGATATCTACCGCCA
This sequence comes from Mormoops blainvillei, assembly GCA_004026545.1. Classification (NCBI taxonomy): domain Eukaryota; kingdom Metazoa; phylum Chordata; class Mammalia; order Chiroptera; family Mormoopidae; genus Mormoops; species Mormoops blainvillei. Next base: position 127,727 of record PVJD01000678.1, read on the forward strand.
GAGATACCTGTGTCTGTTAGGACAGCATTTTTCCTAAATTAAGGGAGGGGGTTAATTTTCTCAGAATCACTTAGGGATGGAGAGGTCCCACCAAGCTGACCCTTGAGCAACAGAACTTTGAACTGCATGGGTCCAGTTACACAGGGACTTTTTTTTTTTTTCAGTAAACACCTGTACTGTTTTCCACCCTCAGTTAGCGCTCTGCAGAGATGGAGGGCTAATTGTATACATTGCTCTCCAAGAGTGTCCAACCTGTGACCTGCGGGCCACATGTGGCCCAAGATGGCTACGAATGTGGCCCAAGACAAAATTTTAAATTTATTTAAAACCTTTTTGTTTGATCATTAGTTTTTGTTAGTGTTCGTATATGTAATATGTGGCCCAAGAGGACTCTTCTTCCAGTGTGACCCAGAGACAACAGAAGTTTGGGCACCTGTGGGTACTGTTTTATATAGCAAATGTGAGCATCTGTGGATTTGAATATCCATGGAAGGCCAACTTCCTGCAGATACTGAGGGACAGCTTATATTTCTGGGGAGTTAAAATTTATACCTGGATTTCATTCCGCATAGAAGTCAACATTCCTATCCCCGTGTTTTTCAAGGGTCAAATATGTAAATAGATGCTTGCATTCGAACGAAGGTATACTACACCAGAATCTCTGACTGTGGGTTCCAGGATCTGTATTTTTAATAAAAAACTCAGATTATTTTATTTTGATCAGTAAAGTTTGAGAATAAAATTAATACCCTGTATTTTTCCAGAGTAATCAAGAACTTCTTTGCTTCAATACAGCTTTCTGAACACAACTTGGGGTCTTCAAATTGTTATTCCCAGTGAACTGAGATTCTTCTCTCATCTTAGTTACACTGTCTTTCTACCTGCAAGTAGTTTTTAAGCTTTCAGAACATGAGTCAACTTTCTTAACTTCTCAGCCCTGGAACAGGACCAGGAACACAGGAGTGCTGGCACTCCTAGATTTGGGTGCAAAGCAAATTTTGAGTGTCTCCTAGACACCAGAAAAAGTCTACTTCACCCCAAGATGGTAGAAGGGAACTAGAGAAGAAAGATGTACAATGATGATCCACTGTAATTGCCCTTCATCTAAATCAGAACTCTATTTTTCCTTAAGTACTAAATTGGTATCAGAATTAGACTTGAGCATTGGAGGGGGAGGAAAGGATCAATGGGTTGAAGTTACTCGAAGATGGATTTTTGATTCCATATGAGAAAGAAAAGCCCATAGGGGTAAGATGACAAACAGTAGAATAGGCTGTCATAACAGTTCCTGGTTATAGTCCATTCGAAGTCTCCAAGCAGACACCAGGTAGCAGCTGCTCCCCAGTTAGGAAGAGGAGATGACTTTGCTGGTTAGGATAACAGCTAAGAGGATACCATTTTTCTTTCATATAATTGTCTCATAGCATTTCTTCATTCTATAGTTGTCCTTCTTAAATTCCCCAATTCTTTGCCATCTTTCCTCTACTTTTGGAGTGTCTGTTGTTTAAAACGTAAGTTTCAGAGACATGTAAACACATGGGGCCAAAGGTGAAAAGTGTTTATTACATTTCCCAACAGATTGTGTGCTGTCACCAGCTGTGGCATATTAATCATCTTAATCCCTCTGCAGACTGTCGTTAGAATGTCCTAAAAACTGAAAGTAAAGATGTGTGAAATCGATACAATTATGATCGTTCTTCTTATCTACATCAGTGCCAATCTAATTTGCCTGACCAAACAAACCTTAAATAAATGCATAAAAGTTACTGTTATTTTACAACTTCTATAAAATATTTTGAAAAAAACCACACCTTTTTTGCACATTACAAATAACTTCATGCGTGTTGATAAAATTTAAAACAATGTTTAACTTAAGCAGATTTCTCAATTTAATCTCCAATGTGGATAGAAATTCAGAGAAATGTTACTTTATTTTGAAAATAAATACAACTGTGTGTATAATTTACTTATTTGGTATTTTTTTGTCATTTAGATTACAGGAAAAAAAACAAATCGCAGGCTTTTTAAAACAACCTAGCATGAACAATTGCTAGTTTAGACCACCCCAATAAAGATTCTGCTAAAAATTATTGACATAAGTCTTTCTTTAGAGAAGTTCAGGAAGTTTTGAACATTTTGAAAAATAGTTTTGAGTGAACATTATTTTCAAAGAACCAAATTTGCAACCTGGCTCTGAAGTGTGGAATATCTCATTTTGGAAACTGAATCTATTAATGGCTAAGTAAATAGGAGAGAATACTTACCAAAACAAATGGCAAATTTCATTTTATATGGCTTTTCTGCACTGACATTTTTTTCATTTTTAAAAGACAGAGTTATTTTACACCTAGCTTTACCAAATATATTTAATATGAATGATATTCCCGATCTGTAATATAATGATGTTTGTGCGCATGGACCTCTTTCAGCAATTTAGTCTACCGAGCTCTGCGCTTTTCAGTGGGAACTATTTGCTACCTTTTTTACTAGTCTGTCATTTACGTCAGTCAAGGCTCGTAACAGTCTGTACACATGCCTCAGTCATCCTCTCGTAGATGATACTGGGTCCTTGAGGCAAATATATCATCTATTTTTAAAAGAAATCTGACAATATAAACCACTGACATTTGACATAAATTACCCATTTTTAATAACTAACAAGCAGTTATTTTTTGTGAATCAGACTATATCTTTAAGTTTTCTTTATGAAAAGCGTACCTTCCTAATACAAAGTCTTGAATATTGTAGAATAATTTTCTTGCTTTTGAAATATAACTTGCCTGTGAATACAATTTTGGGGTAATTATTTTTTCTTAAAACTCTGTAAAATATAGAATAGGTTGTGTGTGTGTGTGTGTGTGTGTGTGTGTGTGTGTGTTTATGTTGGAGTCAGTAATAGTGAAAGAAAAAAGTCACTCCTGGGACATTTCCTTATTACTTTTTAGAATCTAGTGATTCAAAAAAGTGTGACAGTATTTCTTTTTTTCCACTTTGACTCCCATGTAATAAATTATTTTTGTTTTTTTAATATAGCATCAGAATAAGGCACAGGGTTCTCCATTCATTAATTTGGACTCAACTATAATAAAAAATGTAAATATGTACCTTAAAGATTATAAAAATTCTAGAAAGTTTCTTTTGTTATATCTGGTATAATCTCTGTTTCCTTAAAAAATTTTTTTGACCAGGTCTGATTTTTGAGAAAATCAATTATCTTTGTGTTGGTTCTCTGATCTTCAGTCAAATGGACATAATTAATCTTTCAAAACGATGATTTTCCTACATTCATTTTGGGAGAGAGTCTTTATTTCTTATCTATTTTATCATTTGTGACTTCCAAGTGGGTACTTACTATGCGATTCTTTGATGTATCTATCATTTATTTAATTTTTATTAAATGAACCGTCTCTTTTTTTCACATCATTTCATTATCCTTCCTTATTCTTTTCAATTTTGAGCTTACTGTGTCCCCTTTCCATTTCAACCTGTCATGTCCTATAGAACAGAACTATTCTTTTCAACTTCTTTTCTTAGCTATCATGTTTGACTCTACACATTGAGAATATTGAATATTCTCAAACTCGATTTCTGAATGTCTAATGAGATCTCTTACAGAGACATGCTATTTATCTGAATCTCCCAAACATGCTTCTCCCCTTAGTTCTACACAACTGCCCAAATGAGCCAGGCCGTGTCCAGATTCAGTGTTTTCAATCTGGCGAGTGGACCTCTGTTTTTATGTTCATCTGGCTTTTTTTTTTTTTTTTTTTTTTGAGACAGTCAGTACGGGGTCTGATACCACCTTTGGGCACCAGGTTAACATAGAGAGTTTCCAGTACAAGTCTTTCTTTGTCATCAACTTTCTCTCAGCACCTCCTGCTGTAATCTTTTATTTTTACTAAAAAGTTCCCACCTGGGCAAGCTCATTCAGTTTCATGGACTTCATTTCCAACTTTAGGTTAATGACTTCTAATTTTCATCACTGTTCTTTCTAGAACTGTGAATATACTGTTAATATTTCCACAAGGATACCCCGCCAAATACCTTCACAAGATAGGTCCTCAGTGAACTACGATCCTCTCTCACGAATTTTTTCACCTTCTAGCCTGCCGTATCACGTTATGCGAAGCTACCATCCACACTTTGTTGTTGTTCTTTGTCTTCATTGAGCCATTCTGAATATCATGTGTAGTAATTAGGGTGTTTATTACTTTATGAAGAGCCACTTATTCATGTAGCATGTTAACCAAGGGTCATAATAAGCTTTCACTTTTAAATGATTTTTAATAGAAATATAAAATGTTAATACACTTTATGTTGGATTTGTACTTGTCTTTTAACTTAGTATAATTGTTTAAACCTTATAGAATTTTTGGAATAGTCTCAAGTACAAAACAGATACGGAAAGTAGATGAGATCTCTCTTTATCTTACTCTTTCATTTTCCTTACTTACAGGGGGGAAAAGTGATAGCCATGCCTCTAATTTGGGTCTACAAGTGTACCTTTCTCATGATTCCTTCTTTATTTTCTTGCACACTTATATCAAGTCCCTCAAGTGCAGAAAAAGAAAAGCCTCACATTTTGCCTCTCTCGTATATTATGTTTGATGACTTAAGACAAAGTAGTCATTGTAACTTAATAATTATAGGCGTGAAGTGACTATTATCGCTTAATGTGTCCCTTAGTATATACAATTAAAATGAAGACAAGCTATGCCATATCCACTGGGGCCCAAAGTAAGATTTAAATAAATACTAAATTAAATGTCATATTAAGCCCAGGAGCCAAAGAGCTGCAACCCTACCGCTAGTTTATGTAAGCATATGGCATTTGATTTTGCTAATAGATCCTTGTCTTCTTATAATAAACACAGAAATAATTTACGGAAGAAAAATTATATTCATTATTATACTTTGTAAGTTCATTCTTCCTAAGTTTGATTACTTCAAGAAGAAAATAAGCTTCAAAATTATTAGATGAACCAGATTAAAAACAGTGTTCCTTCATATGCAGTAACAATGAGAGGATTAATCTTGGGAGGAAAGTCAGGTGTGTAAGAGAAATGCAGAATTTGAGCAAAATATTAAAATAGAATTTTTAGTAATTTTATTATTTTTTAATCTACTGTGTTATCATAAAATTTAGCTAAATTCCATATTTTAAATTTGTCATAGTTCCAGTGATACACAGTTGTGAATTATGCTGGCTGTATTTCTTTAGGACATTTAGCTAATAATATTTTATCTGAATGCATTGTTATGAAGGACAGAAAGGAAACAATAATCACATAAAAGTATCAGTTATGGCTTTTCAAAGTGGACTGACTTTCACATAAATAATGAAAAAGATGAATAATTTTGAATGATGAAATATTCATTTTTTAGTTAGTATTTTTCTTGAATTTCACCCTTCTGATTTTTCTTTTCCTCCCTATCTTCCCTACTTCAGTTATACTCTTTTTCCTTTGAATTTAATTGTACTTAGTGCAAATCAAAACAAGTATAAATGCAAACAATGATTAACAAAATTGTTGTTTCTCCATTGTGAATACTAACCTATTTGAGAGCAAATCACTTATTAAATATCCCATTGTTATAACATCTAACACATAGGTAATTACGTTTGTACATTTTCAAAGTTCTGTCTAAATTACATTAGAAATAAATTGGGATTATTCCCTTTGTATAGCCTGTAACATATCTATTCTTTCATTTTTTATTACATTTTTAACATGAACTAGTAGGTAGCTATCAAAATATAGTTTAGCTTTGTCCTCCACTGTATGATACAATTCAAACTGAAGTGGTTATTTTATTCTCCACCTGCATCTTCATATTTTAAAGGCATTTGTTTTCAATGTGAGCTATAAGGAATTACTCAATCTCATTTTACATATTAAAATGTGAGACCCAGAGAGGTATTATAACTTTCTAAATGTCAGACAATTTGTTAACAAACGTAGTTTAGAAACTTTTATTCTTTTTCTTGTACCTCCCACAGTAATTAATGTCATGGTTTTAAACTGAATTTACTGGGGTGACATTGATTAATAAAATTCTACAGGTTTCAGGTATATAATTCTGTAATATATCATCTGTATATAGTATTGTGTGTTCATCAAGGGTAAAGGGGAGATGAATGGTGATGGAAGGGGATTAATGTCATGTTTTAATTATACTTCTTGTTGCATAAATATGTCAACTGATTACTAATATAATTCCTGCATTTGAATTTCTAAGATTATTTCATGGATTCTTTACATTGTCTTGACTATGTCTGGTATAATGTAATAAGGTTAATTAGTGTGCTGTTTTCAGAGAAAAAAATTGCTAAAGATGAATTTAGTTGGAAAGCGCATCACACATTAAGCTAGTTTTTAGATTAATGTTAATCTTATACTTTATTTCTAGTTTACTTTCCCTCCAAATCAGTTCTGAAATTGAGGGCTAATGATTAGTGTAGTGAGGACTCAATGTATTTACTACCACTTTCCATAAGCAATCATTAATATAAAGCTCTCATTTAGAATACCTCCATAACATTTATTTTTTAAAAACTTACAACAAATGACAGCTCCCTAATATATCCCACCACGTAACTCACATTGTACTGCTTGGACCACCTGCCACCCCTTATGTGAAAACAAAAAGTATCTTTTAGATAATTATTTCTCACAGCAAGTCGGGCTAGATACTTATTAGTGTGGATGGATTCTTGACACTGAAGTCAGGTGCTGATGAGGTGAGGGAAGAACAAGAAAGAACATTGACAGAGTAGAGTATTTGTTCTTTGTCTGAGACTGGAGTACAGGATTTGTTTGAATCTGTTTCCATAAGTGAGGGTGTAGTTTTATTATTTCTTTGTAGAATTATTGTACATTTTCTTACACACTATTTTTAAATAATGCAATATTTTTAAAGAGTCAATTAATTGAGGTGACTTATAAATTAATATAAATTATATTTTATACATGCAATATGTAATGTCGACTTATATACCATTTTTTGATAGTTAAATATTTTTAAGTAATATTTACCACATAAATAATGGAACCTACTTAATAAATACACATATATTTTATTTGCTGTTATGAAAATAAGGTGTGCCAAAACCAGGGAATATTTAATTTAAAATGTATTAAAAAATAGTTTGGAAAAATATAACAAAGATTCACAATTCATTATGGCCTCATATTTATCCTGGACTTTCCAGTGGCAAAAGAGAAAACAGAAATTCATTTAGATGAACACAGTGTTACTAGTAAGTACAAAACATACCACATTGCCTTCGTTTAGGGAGTGCTTCTCCTTGGCCAAATTTCTCGCATATAAACTTCAGCTACGACTGATTATTTGTGGACTATCTTATTTACTACAGTCACACTGATCTACCATGATTCAGAACCAGCACTGAAGCCATTCTCTCACTGTGCTCTCACAGCTCCTTGGACGGAATTAGCCGTAACTACAGTGGATTCTGATTGTTTGTTTCTGGTTCATTTTTCTCTTAGGCCTGAGCTCTTTTAACTTATGTATCTTTCATAAAACTTAACCTGTGTCTTATCGTATGTAGAGTATAATTAGTGTTTAGTAAATAAATGGTATAAAAGGCATGGAAGGAGAGAGAGGGAGGTGGAATGGGGGAAGAAGGGAGGGAATATACTGTGTATGTAGTGTATAAAAATATTATATAGTATAACATATGTATGTTATATATACAAATCGTATATATTGTTATATACAGTATACCTATGTACAATATATAGTGTATAGTACGTGTGAGGTCTGTCCAGAAAATATCCAGCTATATACTGTGAAAAACAGAGATATTAATTAAAGAAGATACAAGACACATTGTACGTAGGACAATAATGCTTCCCTCCCCTTCAAAGTAGACACCTTGGGACCTCACAGAGCTCTCCCAATTACCATCAGCTGCCCTGTCATCTTTTCCTGAATTTCATTGAAGACCTGAAATCTCTTTCCTTTCCAAGGTGACTTTAGTTTTGGGAGAGGCCAGAAGTTGCAAGGCACTAAATCTGGGCTGTAGTGGGGCTGAGTTACCTGGGTGATTTGATATTTCGCCAAAAAATTCTGCACGAGATGTGATGCATGAGCAGATGTGTTGTCGTGATGAAGCTGCCAATCACCAGCTGCCCTTAGCTGCAGCCTTCTGAAACATCCAAATAGTTTCCATGGAGGAATGCTCAAGCTTAATGCAAAATTTGATGCAAATTTGTTGTTCTAATCACTCAGTCATTTTGAATGCCATGGCCTCACAGTACACATGCCCACTCAATGGCATCTATCATCCCCACTGACTAGTACAGTGAAGTCGTCATTGTTCATGCATGTGCATTCCAGTCCACTCTCCTTGGCTGCCAGGTTACCTCCACGTTGCACAAACTGTTCCCGTTATATTAACAATGGCTGGACTTTTTCTGGACAGACCTCATATAGTATTTATACTATATATTTTATGATATATATAGCATATATACCCTATCTATGCATAGATATAATAATATATGCATATGTGTGCACCTAATACATATATATGTGTAGATATTATATATGCATATATGTCTGTGTGTGCATGTATCTTTATCTATTTCCTCCCAATACTCTAAATGCATCTGGTCAGCTGCGCTGTCCACTGTTCTCCTCTAGCCCCAGCTTCTTAGGAGTGGGTGCATGCCCCAAGGGAAGTTGGTTAAAATCTTACTGACAAACAACAGAGACCACTGAAACTCATTCTGAGGTTAAAGCATCCTCCTAAAGACACGAGTTTCTGCTACATAACTGCCTGGTTTTTATCTTTTCTGAGACTCAGTTATTCATTTCTCCTTTTTAGTCTTTAAACTATTGAGAATCCTTCAGGTAACTTTTCCTTAGCTTCTATTAATGCTGCAGAGTTGATTCCTCTTGCTTATAAATCCAATGCCATGGTTGATACACACATCAACTGGCACAGTGTCTGAAACATGGGCTACATTCACTAAACATCAGCGAGGTGAATGAATGATTTAATGAGTGAATGGATGGATGACCGAATGGCCGAATGACCCAAGTGGCTTTTCTCTTATCAGTCAGCACACTGGCTGAGAAAGACCAAGACTTGTAACAAACCTGACTCTGAAAATTCACACTCCTTAGCCTGTCCAAGGGCGAGAGAATTTCTTATAGAGAAACCACTAATACACTTGTCTGCATGAATCTCATTTGGGTAAAATAACAGAAAATAGTCACTACGTCAGTGTCGATAATTAGTTTGTGAGAAACCCCTTACGAAGATGAACTCACCCTACAGGCACTGTGCAGCTCGAGCATTTTCTCTGTCAAGCGCAGGGGAAACAAGGTGCACGGGTGCTAGGGCACTTTCAGTGGCTGCTGTGCACCAAATTAGAAGTCCTGGCTGCACGGAGACCTGATGCTTGTCTCAACACAGCCACTTTTTCCAACACACCAGTCTGTAATGTTTGGGGAAGTTACAGCACTTTGCCTCTGGAAACACGACTGCCGTATGAGTACAGCTCATAGGTTTTTTGCATTTTTAAGGGACTTACTCTCACCTAAATTATCCTCCCATTGATTGTTATCAGTATCACTGAGATGAAATGAATGGCTTCCTTTGTAAACAAAGGCTCCTCCAAGGAAAGCATGTTTTAATATGTTTAATAATCAAGTAAAATATCTAAAATAGGTTTATTCCATGGCCCTTTGGAGGATGTATATTTAAAGTCTGCGGTGCATTGCTTTGTTTTTCATGTAATGATCTCATTTTGACATTACAGCAATGGATCTGTGAAGTGTAAGTATTCACTGTTCACTGGCTAGTGCTACATAAAATGTAAGTACAAGCTTATCTAAATGTACCAATTAGCATACATATGGTTCACTGTAGTGTACATTGGGGGAAAAGTAAACATATAAAGAAGTCAATTTACATTGATTGGCTCAGAGGTACCTCTTGTAATATGAAAACAATTTAAAAACATTTCTCCTATAAATCAAGCATTCAGAATATGGTTAGGTGCAATCAAATTAATGTAATGTACATGGCATTTTAAATTTATTTCCAAGTGGCAGTACATATTATTGAACTGCCACTAAAACCATCAACCATGAATTTTTATAATATTCCTTTGTAGCAGTTTCTGAAAAGACTTAATATTACTGAACCCTTAGCCATTAAATTATTCCCAATTTATGGAATGGAAAAATGAAAAAAAAATTAAAAATTAAAAGTTAACACTGTGTCTGAAACAAGGGCTATATTCACTAAATATTAATTGGATGAATAAATGATTTAATGAATGAATGGATGAGTAAACAAATGGATGAGTGAACTTATGGCTCTTTTCTTATCAGTTCTGAGAAAGAGCAAGACTACTAACTAACCTGGACGCACAATGCAATATACAGATGATGTGTTATCGAATAGTGCATCTGAAACCTGTGTAACTTTATTAACCAATGTCACCCCAATAAATTCAATGAAAAAGTGAAAGCTAGCATAAACACATGCGTCAGTGAAATTTTTGTGCTCCAGGGCAACATAAAACACCCAGGAGGTTATAAGCAAATATTTACCTGTGTTGAGTAAAACATAGCCAGAGATTAGGCTCTGCCAAAGACTAGAGACAAGAAACATGTTACAGATAATTGCATTCATTCATTGCATTTGCAAATTTAGGCGCTGGAAATGAGACCAGTAGCTATCATCAAGGCTTGATTGTAAATATTATCTGGATTGGGCACAGCCCTAGCAATGTGTCTTACCTTTGATTAGAAAACATTTCTAAATATGTCATGTCATGGCAATTCTCCTCCCTCACCACTCCCTCCCTCCCTCCCTTTTTTCCTGTTCTCTCTCTTTCTCTCTGCCTGTGTCTCTCTGTCTGTCAGGAAAATTTGTGTTGGAGGATAGGATAGGCTATCCTGGGATACAACACATTTACTATTAAAACTCAATTGTTTTATTTGTTTGATTCATTTATAGGTTCAGTGCAGGTTGTCTGGGTCTTTGCTCAGACTTGGGGGCTGTCATCTTGGAGTTTGCTAGCTGCCTCAGGACTAGGAGGGAGGGCGGAGCATCAGCCAGCGACTCAGGGCAGAAAACAGAGAAATAATGCCTCCATGAAGTTGACCACTATGTCCTATATTTGGCATTTTTAAATACTTGTTTTATGGAATCCTCACACTAGTCACCTAAGGTTCACTTGAATGTTGTGTTTTGTTGTACTGTTATCAAATACCAGTTGTATTGTATTGCACTGTAATTAAAGAGTGTGATGGATAGATGGTGGCCTTGTACATGCAGATCTTCCAGTCTGTCCGTCTATCTGTGCGTTTGAAGTCTACGTGCATTCTTTAGTCATTGATAAATGCTTCTGTTGGAGTCTTGAGTTCAACCGTGGCCATTGTTTTGCTTTCATTTTCTTACGGGAAAGGTGCGTTATTTCTCACCTGGAATGTTTTCCATCTGCCACTCTGATTCAAGAGGTGTGATCATCTCCCACGTTGACTCTCAGTACTCAGAAGACTTTCTGAAAGTGTGACAGTTTTGGTTACAGAGAAATTTATGGAATTCCTTTTGTTAAAATAAGTAATAAATACAATAGATGGCATATCACATATGTTTTTCTAAAATTTACTTTCAGAGTACTGTCATAATATAAGAAACAGAATATGAATATATATGCATTTAAAATAATTATAAATATACAAAAATACATGTTTGAAAAATTCAGATTATTTTTTTACGTGATCTCTTGCTCAACTGTAGTTTCAGAATGTGACCGACAGCCTAGGCAACTGAGTCTGGTTCAGGTAGTGAAGGTGTACCTGCAGTTTTTCATCTATTCTTAGGGATGACAAATGCCTTGACACAACATGAGCTGTGTGCTGACTCTCAGACTTTTCAGCACACTAAGACCTCTATATAATTAAATATTAAAATGTGCTCCTCTTAATATCAGTTGATAGTAGAAGTTTTTTTTCTCAAATTTACAAATGAGGAAACTGACTCTCAAAGAACGTAGGTGTGCTGCTGAATGTAAAATTAGATCTGGTTGGCTCCAAACTCCTGCACAAATAATACATAAAATGAATAAACCTGACAAGATGATATTTATTAAATTTCCCTAAAATTTCAAACCCAGAAGGAAATTAATATTGATTTTCTTTAATAACCTTTTAATATATGTCTCAATTTGAGTATGCATGTTTCCCTTTGCCAATTTAACTTCAACATTCATTTCATTTTAATTCAGTAATAAACATGATTAAATTTACTATACTATATGGATTATCATAAAACATGCAATTTAGTCAAATTAATGTGACAAGGATGCGAAAGAGACTACCAAATAAAATCAAAATATGCCATAATATTTCATCATGTTCTAAACATTACATATTGTGGATATGTTAGTGTTAGGATTAAATGTCTCGATATCACCATCATATGCCAGATTTCTTTGAATTTCTTCATTGAATCTAGGGCAGTGATAAAACGACATAATGAAAAACATCACAGTTATAGAAAAGAATTTATTGCTATTAATTCAAATGATTTATGCATTTTGGGTAACTTTCAAATAGCTAAAAGGAGAATTTTTTAGGGACTTACGGTTACCTAATTTGTACCTGTTCAGCATTATTTAGGAGATATGTCTTTCCTTGTCTAAATACACACACACAAAAACATCAAATTCTTAATGTTTAAACTTGTATAATGAAGTCAGGATCTTTGCTTTAAAGACTTTTTATCTTTTTTGCACTTAGATTTCCTCAAAATCATTTTGATTCTATTTTGTCAGTCTTTAAAACTTCATGCTCTGAAATTTATGGAATTCCTTTTGTTAAAATAAGTAATAAATAGATGTCATATCACATATGTTTTTCTAAAATTTACTTTCAAAGTACTGTCATAATATAAGAAAGAGAATATGAATAGATATGCATTTAAAATAATTATAAATACACAAAAAATATATGTTTGAAAAATTCAGATTATTTTTTTACATGATCTCGTGCTCAACTGTAGTTTCAGAATGTGACCGACAGCCTAGGCAACTGAGTCTGGTTCAGGCAGTGAAGGTGTACCTGCAGTTTTTCAACTATTCTTAGGGATGACAAACGCCTTGACACAATGTGAAATTTTGGCTAATTTTTGCTACTGTTCCCTTATTTCCATGCCATTCCTATACTTCCAGTATTATATGTGGAAACACAACATCTTAATACTTTTCTCTCATCTTCTCTAAGAAAACCCTGCCTTTTGTATGCATGGTAAAAAGAAATCTACATGTGGATATTAGGAAAAGTAGACATGAGAATCCTTTGAACTATCTTTGTAACCCTTCTTTTAATGTAACTTTTTTAATAAATAGGTTAAAAATATCTACAGGATGGAATGCCAGGAAAGTGGTGGGGAAGGCAGCCCAAGGTCCCATCTGCCTACAGAAACATCAAAAAACAAAAGAAAGAAAGAGAACCGTCAGAACCAACTTTATCAAAAGTTTGGTAAACAGTCAAAGGTCTACAGCAACCAAGTGAACACTGAATCAAAAAGGAGGCAAAAAAAATGGGCAGGAAGCTTTGTGGAATTTCTACTTGTCTTTGTTTCCACCTCCCTGCACCCGCATGGTGTCAGTCTCGAAAACGGCAGCCCGCATTCCCAGTATGGGATCCTGCCTCCGGATTCTGGAGGGAGCAGAGCAGATCTTATTCACAGATCAGTGTGACTGTTTCAGCTCCTTGGGATGCGGTGGGGGCGGCAGGGGGGGCGGTGGTGCTTGCCTTCATTTCAGCTGTGTGGGGACCCGTGCAGGAAAAGCAGTGGACGCCTCTTGAAAAACTGTAAGATGAGCTAGCAACTCATAGATGCCTGGGGCAACGGATTACGAATGAGATAGACAGCAGGCTGCACAAGGCCCAAAACGAAAAGCTGGGGAGGCCAAGACATTCAAAAGCACCCATGTATATCAAAGAGTCCAAGGGAATTCCTGAGCTTTCCCTTGAGGCCCATCCCCTGGTGCTAACAGGCAAAGTGCTGAAGAAGTACTGGAGCCCAGAACCGAACCGCAAATGCTGGCAGAGAGGTTTCTGGTTAGTTTGTTGTTTAACTAACTCCTCACATTCAAGGAAGTCTACATAAAATACCAACAAGATACTAGCTGAATAACAGAGAATTCACTGACCACACATGACCAAGTATTGTCTTTTGCAAAAATAGTTTTCAAAAAAAATCACTAAACACAGGCTATAGAGCCTTCTGTGATAAAAATATTTAGTTGGTTTTTTGAAAAAACAACAGACAAACCTTCACCAAGACTACAAAGAGAGACGGAGACAGAGAAGGGGTGGGGGGAGGAGAAAACTCAAATAAATAGAATCATAAATCAATAGAAGAGACCTTAAAATGGACGCCTCAGAGATAGAAAGGACCACAGGGACTAATGTGAACAACTCCATGCCAGCAAACTGGACAACCTAGGATAAAATAGGAAACTTACTGGAAACACAGCCAACCAGTATTGAAGTAGAAAGAAAAAGAAAGTCTGTACATACTAATAAACAAATAAGGAGATTACGTCAGTAATAAAAATTTTCCAAACACAGAAAATCCCAGGACCAGACGGCTTCATGGGTGAATTTTACCAAACATTGAAAGAAAAATTAATACCAGTTCTTAAACTCTCCAAAAATGTGTGTGTGTATGTGTGTGTGTGTGTATTTACGTGTATATATATGTGAAGAGGGAACATTTCCAAACTCAAATGGATACTTAGGCCAATCTCCTTCACAGCACATGAATAGAAAAACAAAATGTGGTATATCAACTACTTTAAACTGTTCAGGTTGCTCTAAAACTGCCTTAGACTGGACGGTTTCAGTAACAAATACAGCAGTCCCCCGCTTATCCCCAGGGGATACATTCCGAGACCGTCAGTGGATGCCTGAAACCATGGCTAGCACCCAACGCTATTGATACTATGTTGTGTTCCTGTACATACATATCTATGATAAAGTTTAATGTAGCAATCAGATACAGTGAGATTAACAATAGCTCATGATAAAATAAGATACTTATAACAATATGCTATAATAAATATTAGGTGAATGCGGTGTTACTCAGTAAAATGAGGGTTATTTGAACACAAGCACAGCAATATGTACCAGCCAATCCCATAGCCAAGAGGGCTCCTCAGCGACTAAGGGGAAGGGATCATGTCCAAGGTGGAAATACTGGACACGGGCATGACTCATGTCCCAGGTAGGAGGGACATAATGGTGTGAGGTTTTACCCTATTCAGAATGGTGTGTAATTCACAAGAAGTGAAGTAATGAGTCAATTACTATGTAAATGCAGTGCAATGCTGGGCAGAGATGTATAAGCCAAACTGCCAAATTCAAGTGAGAAGCTTCAAAATCTGTGTGATCAAGACTGCAGCTCGCTGAACTCATTCTTACTGGGTATCTTTTTCTGTGCATTGGTGTGTGCAGATGAAGCAGACAGGGCCAAAATTTTAATATCTTAGTTACAAGTGTGAAATCAGAGAGAGGGAGAGAAGAGAGAAGAGTTAAATCATCTCTTTTCTCGTTCATGCACTTTATTGATTTTGTATTTTTTCTTAAATAATTAATATAGCTTTAGCTATTCTTATAAGTAGACAACATATTTAGAAAATTTACAAGGCTCTCTTACCATGTGTTACCACCAAAAACACATACCCACATACACACGCACACATGCTTGTACATCATTTTAATTTTTTTTCTTGAGATGCAATTGGAAGTGTTAACATGTTATCTTGTCTGAGTTATGACTACTTGGTGCACCGCTAACCAAAATAAACCAAGAAAGATCATTAAAAATACGACAGAAGGTTTTGCACTGTCTCTTCGAACAAAAGAAGCAAGGGTTGTTTTCCTAGCCCTTCTACGCACGCAAGGTGCCTGCCACAGCCACAGCATCCCTACAAGTTGCCAAAAGATATATTGGCAGTTATAAGCTCTCCCCCGTATAGCCCAGAGCAGTCCCTTCATGGGAATGGTTTCTGTAACTTGTTATTAATAAGGGGAGGGAGTAGTTATAGAATCTATTAAAAATAAAACCAAACAAAACAAGAGCAAAAATCGCCCTCCAAAAAACAAACAAACAAGAAAAAAAAACCCTACAACTTTTAGTGACTCAGAACCTCCCTACAGTTCAAGGAATGTACAAAGCAATCTCATATAAGGTATCGAGGTGTGAGGGGCTTTGGGTATAAACTCTTTATTATCTATTATTTTATACTAGTTACCTGAGAGCTCTGAGACATTCAGAGCCCCCTACTGTCAATCAGCAGAGAAATGGATTCTCTTTGGTACCTCTGCTTTTCATTTGTTTGTTTGTTTTGTCATGTTTTCTCTAATATATTGACACTTTTGAAAATTTTGCTCCAGCACAATATTTTTGCCTCTTCTTCTTAAGTTGCTGAAAATGGCATTTCAGCAATTTATTAAATGTCTCTATATAGAATTTCAGGAATAGATGATTCAAAAGTATATAAATTAGTCATAAATGGTGAAGAAGCATCTCCTTGTCCCCTTCATCTGCTTTGCACGGTGTACTTATTGATCCAGGAAATAAACAAGCAATCAAAATTTTGCGATCAATATGTTTATAAGAGTGTATTTATAAAGCTGTGCGAAGGAAAGAAAAAAAATCAAGGTAGAACTTTATACCAAGAAAACTCTCTTAAGAAAAAAATGCGAGGCTTCAGTTTCAGCCCCAACAGGTAAAACACTCGAGTGCCTTCACTCCACCCTACAGCAAGAAAACCTGGACACATGCAATGTCATGGCTTTACTGGACCCATAAGTCAACCGAAGCCGTGGGGCAAACCACTGACATGTGGAGGGATGGGTTGTGCAGAGAGAACCAGCAACTGATACCTGTCTAACTGGAGCGGAAGTTGCTGGAGCCACACAGTGGTCCCCACACGTACAGCGTAATTTTGACCAGTAGCGGGAGCCTGAATGTGGACACGGCTGATACTGAGGAGCTCCCGACAGCCACAGTTGAAGAAGCACCTTCACACTCGCATGGATTTTTATCTCCAGGTTCTCAACACGAAAAGCCAAGAAAGAGCCCCTGGTCGCTCTGGCACCTTGGTGAAGAGAGTAAACTCTGTAAGACATACGCAGAGCCTTCTCTACAGCAAAGGGTCGCTCTTCAGGCAAAAGACTTTCAGAGCTGTGTCCCCGCTAGGGGGAGCGATTTGCTCCCAGTCTAGACCCGTCCAGCATTTCTGTCCCCTCTAACAGGGAAACGTGCCCCCTAGGGGCAGGGCTTCAAGAAACAATATGTTGGAAACACTGCAGCCAGGGAAAGGACTAGGGAACCAGGGGAACAGATATGCAAAAATCTATAACCCTGGAGAACCATCGGTGAAGGTCATACCCTGAGGTACAGGCTAATTAAAGAAGTGAGATTTACTGGGATGATTATGGAGTGCCCCTGATCCCAATGCTTCGTAGCCGTGCCAAGTTGGCTCCAGTATTATCATGGGGGGTTATTATAGTTGACAGACCTGCACCACGCAGAATCTGTCTGAGGAGGAGGATTTTGGCAGGATGAGGGACTTATTCATTGGGGTCCAGCCTGTGAAAGAGTCTTGTCGTATGAAAGCATCAGCAAAAGTAAGGCTTCACTCTGTCCTTTCTGTGCCTGGAAACTTTCTGTGCCGAAGAGGCTCAGGACTGAATTTTGGCAGACATTATGGGTACATTGAATTTAATAGATCAATGGCTGGAGGGAGCCTGGTACCTTCACCCACTGATTTTAACACTAAGACTCAGTGAGTCCTAACTGGTCCCAATTGAGTAAGTAGGAAGAAAAGGCCATAAAAACACTGCTCCAGGTCCCTTACCTATCTGATTGTAGCCTGTCTTCACAGTCTTCATGATACTTCAGTTTTGAGGCCTCGCGCAGGGTCATGTTCCCCAAAGGGAGGCTTGAAGGAGATTCACCAAGCCTGCCTTCTAGTTTCTAGGTCTCTGTTTGGCACGGACAGTCCCTGACCTTATCACTGGAGTCCTTTAGACTCCTCTATGAGACAATAGGCCATAACACTTTTCCCCTTGACTTCATTTTTTCCCCTTGAGATTTTATGAATTTTCTTAAGATCCTGACTAGTTAGCAGCGAAAGACTAGAGCTGAACTCAGCCCCAATTCCAGTTTCCAGACCTTGTCTTCTGACAGATCATAAATGGGTTTGGTGTTAAGACTCTCCTTAGAGGCTTTCTTTTTTTAAAAAATGAGCAATTACGGATGTTTGATGAACTCTTGTTACTGTGGCTTCCTTTTTTACCCCAACACGTTGATCCATCACGCAGTCAACAGCAAAATACGTAAGCGAACATAACTGATTCTTGTATTGTGGAAATTGCAGCAGCAGACAAGCAATTAGGTGGGTGAGTACTTTAAGTAATGGCTACTCTGGTTACTTTCAGAGCCTCGGCTTTGTTCCGAGTGTTGAACTCACTTTTCATATTACTCGGGAGGCATTGATCATCCCTAGCCTAAGTAAATATTCGTTTTGATTGCCTCAGCAGGCGAACTCCGTGCTCATCCTTTAACTCCTCCCACAGGCGGAAGGAAACGTCTGATAGACATTTTGGCCGGTCTCTGCCATTATGCCCAAGCAGGTGACGAGCACGTGAGAAAAGGCCTTATAAAGGTTAAATTGCATCGCAGAAGTAATGCGTCGGGTTTATCGCATGGGATCATCCCCAGAGTAGAGAGAAACACAACAGTTATATCCTTGTTAGGGGGCTGGTCAGTGGAAGTACAGAGAATGTGGAACTTGTCTGCATTCCCTTGGCTAAGGAGAAGTTCAGCGCACCTTGGACTCAAAACCCTGATCTGCTTAGCGCACCAATGATGCAAATATAAATTAGGTATTACTCATTCAATCTCTCCTCTCTCTCTCTCTCTCTCTCTCTCTCTCTCTCTCTCTCTGTCTGGTGTCTCTCCTTTTCTGTTGCTCTCACTAACAGATAAAACCGCAGAGAACGTAACAATAGAAAAAGCTCCTTCACAATGCCTTTTATTTTTAATTTTTAAAACAACCTCCACACTGTTTTCTATCATGCCTGTGCTGTTCTACATTTTATCCACAATGGCCAAGTTTTGGAAACAACCTAAATGCCCTTTAACCGATAAATGGAGAAAGAATGGGGGTTATGTACACACAGTGAAATATTATTCAGCCTTAAGAAGGGAATGCTGCCAGCACATTGGTTCTTCTAGTGAACTCTGAACTTCTACAAGGCGGCCATAAAAATCTGTTGATCTTTTTGTCTAGCATCTGATATATTTATTAATTGATATATGTCAATTATATCTCAATTTTTTAAATACCCAGAGAAGTGACTTGCCCAAACCCATCTTCCTAGTGTGAGTGGGGGATCCACAATTTTATTTTTACCCTCTCAGAATCAAAAGCCTGGAGTTTTTGCACATGTAATGTGCTCGATGGTAAGCATATTATTGTTCGAAACACCATAATTAGTAGATATCCAAACACAATACAGTACTGACTCTTGCAGAACTCACAGTGTGGTACGTCTGCATGCAATCACTTCTATATAGGAACACGAAGAGCATGTGTGTGTGTGATTATTTAGAGTGATGATTATTTTGTTTCACACGGGAGGTTGACACCTTGAATTTGCTTACACCAAAGGGACAACCAACTGTTGCCTCCGTATTTCTCTTTCTCCCCCTTGTCCTGTTGCCCCACGGTTTCCTGCTTCCTATCAGAATCTGTGTCCTTCGATGAAACTGTTCTCCTGGGGTTTCTGTTCTGGGAGTTATTATTCCTAGCGGCCATCCACATGGTTCTACCCAGTGTCACATTTTGCCTGAATTGATACTAAAGCCATTTAGCATAAGCTAATTAAAATTTGGATGTCCTTCATGAACAGGCCACATGACGGATGGCAATGAGTTCCATCATCATTTCAGAGTACATTACTTTTGTAGATGGGCTTTGTAAAGCATTGCAGAGCTATTTATTATGTTTTCATGACCATGTAGTCTAATACGTTTATTCTATTTAAGAAGAATAGTGATTTTAACAATATTAGCGTAACAGGATTTTGCGCTCCAGCCCATCTTTCTAACTTTTTGCCTCCTCCCCCTTATCCTTCAGTTTTTCTGTCTTCTTGTTCTCACGGAGTGTGGAAAACACGAGCCATTTTCTGGGACTAAGAAAATAACATAATTCAAACCAAAATCACTACGCCTGAGAGACTAAATGAAACCTCGAGCTCAATTTCAAATTAAGTTCTTATTTTTAAGGAAGGCTGCAGTCATTATATTAATCTGTGTTAAAGACATCACAGATTAATCAAATGAGATGTTACCTAGTGGCTGTACCCGGAAGTAATAACTGGAGAAAAGGCTATGGAGTTTAAAGTAGAAGTTTTTTTTCTCTTTCAGACAGTATCAGTTTTCCATCCTCCCATCGCTCCGCAAGTACATTATTGATCAAGTATTCATAAGTGAGTTGAAGAACCCTGGCCAGGTAACTCAGTTGGTTAGAGCACCATCCTGATATGCCAGGGTTGTGGGTTCAGTCTCTGGTCAGGGCACATATAAGAATCAACCAATGGGTGCATGATAAGTGGAACAACAAACAAATGTATGTTTCTGTCTCTCTTTCTCTCCCCTTCCTCTTCTCTCTTTCAGATAAATCAGGGATTTCTTTTAAAGGTAGACCGTAGAGCCAAATGGCTTCAGTTTAGTTGTGCATAAAATGGAGGCAATAATCACATCAACACCTAGGAGTATTTTGAGGATTCTACAAGATAATGTGCATAACGGCTTAGCACAATTCCTGGAGCCTAGTGAAGTGATAACGAATGGTCTGCCAGCTTTGGGCATCGTTGCAAATATCTGAGCAAGTCTTTCCTGGGTTACTGCGAAGTCTTTTGGAATGAAGGCACTTGCTTCCCTCTTATTCCAAAAGTCTCCTTTGTCTCCTCCCGAGAACCCCCTTGCCTGCGGAGTAGATAAGGTGGTTGAGAATCCACCTATCAAACATGTGAGGGGTAATGGGATTAGCTCGCTGTAGTTGCAGGTGGAAAAAAAGCAAGGCGCTCGACTGCATAGGGCCTGGCAATCGGAGCTCTCTTCAGTCACAGCCTGATGGGGTAGGTGGGTTGTCTATCTCTCTATTTCCTTATTTATCTCCCCTTCACTACACTGCAGCATAAATACTGCATAGTACAGTTAACCGGTCTCCAAGGTCCTTTTCCCACGTAGTTGCCCTCTGCTCTCCTGTAAACCTCCTCGCTTGCCAATTGTGTAGTTGTTTTCATTCACACAGTTCTTTGCATTTCCTGGAAAGCCAAGCACTGCTCGTACTACCAGAAAACAGATGTATTGAATAGGGAGCTAGAACCCGGGTTGGTGAAATGCACATGGAACACAGTGAAGAAGTTGGCACGCAATGACGTCCTTTATATGTGGCCCTACTGAATGTAGAGGCACAAGGAAGACCACGATCAATAAGGCCACATGTGGGTTCAGAATGATGCGAACATTGTAGTTTGCAAATAATGCACCCATGTCGCCCTGTCACCCAGTCCATTTTATTTCAAACCTGGGCCTCGAATATTGCCTCCGCCTTTTCTGTTCACCACTTCGCGGTGGACTCTCAATTGTTCCTGGATTAAGAGTTGTGAGCAACAGAAAACAATGTGGACCTCATTAAGAACAAGGCAAATTAGAGTAACGGCGCTTTTTGCTCTAAAATTGGCAAGAAGCAGAGAGTCTAGACTGGGAAAGTGAAAGGCAGGACAATGATCTTCCAGGCGCAAGAGGTCTTGCAAGATCTCTGTCACTAGAGCTGCAGGCACCACCCATGAGATGGGCCCACCGTCAGTGCCCCCATGATTCTGCATTACTTGAGAGAGGATCTCAGCTGTCCCTTTGACTTCATGACTCCTTTCAGATTCAAAGTCGAGGTGGGAGCACCCTCGTGGCTAAGCTTAAGTTATGAGTTGAGCTTTGATTGACATGGGACAGAAAGAAGGAAGATCTCTCTCCCTTAATCAGACTCTACATCAGAATGGCATACATCTCTGGAATAGTCACAGAATAGGAAGCCCTCTAAATAGTGGGCGGGAAATATTGGGCAGTGGGCAACTTAAGTAAAAATACCTACTCACACTGCCTATTGCATTACTCTGACTCCTCTCTCTCCTCAGTGCATTCTTCTCGCTGCAGTCAGGGTGCGCGTTAGAAAAGGCCTGTAGGGCTGTCAGTCCCGTTTTTGTTCTCTTTGAATTCTACCCATTGGAGGCACAAAGTCTTCAGGTTGGTTCGCAAAATCTTTTCCCATATGGCAGCAGGCTCTAAAGGACACCCTCCGAGGTTTAAATAAAATGTTCACTCTGTCTCAATCATGCTGATCCTTTTATAATCTCTGTATTTTGCTCATGCTGTTATTTCCCCGATTAACAAAATTTAAAACTCCTGCTTATTCAAAACACAGCTCAGAGATCTCTTTCTGTATCAGTGCATTTCTTGACTTACAGGGATAGAAACTGTTATTCTCTCTTCAGGGGTCTAAAAAAACTGAACAGTTATCTATAATAACCCTTAGACGAGGAAATAGAAAGAAAAACATCAACATGTAAAGTCTCACCATTAGATCGTAGTAACAAAGACAGACACTGTATCTCAGTTATTTTTACCCCTATTGCAAACATGGAATAGTTGGGATCATTCAGATCATGAGGGCAGTTGGGTGTTATGTGTCATTGTCATACAGATGAATGACATGAAAACTTCTTGAATTTTAGCAACAAAAAAAAAGTAGTAAATGGATTGGTAAATATAAAAGCAGAAAAATAATGTAGGAAGCTGCTAAGTCATCCGGGTGATAGATGATGAGCAATGGTAAATGGGGATGAAGAAAAAAGGATGGTTTACAGAGAGATTGGGTTGAGAAAATTGAAAGCACCCCTAATTTAAATCCAGTATTCAGCATGTTCATGTTACAAATTCTTTTAAATCAAACTAAACCTTTGGCTTGTGTTGGACTTTTAACAGAAGCTCCCTACCTCTATCCCAAATCAGTTGTTCAGGAGAGTTATGTCAGGAAAAACCAGAATGTGGTGGAAATACCAATGTCTGTTTCTAACAATTGACAACCAACCTTCAGCCACAGGGGGGGAAAAATAGGTTTAGAGATCTTTGAATGACCCCCATCCTCGGGCATTAGCATGGATTTTGAATCTTATTTCAAAATAATTCTAAGTTGGGGGTCTTTGAGCATGAAGATCTATCCTGGAGATAATTGCAGTGAACTGCAGTTGTACCTTGGAAGATATGATCTTATCATCAGTGTGGTGATTGACAGTAAATTATAGTGGTGTTGATGACAGATCTATAATTACATTACAAATATTTATCTCCCGGAAATCCTCTCTCAATTGCTTCTCACATGGTATGACTTCTCTTCCCCTCTTCCCTTTGCTGAGCTCTATTGCGAGTGACATCAAATTCCCAGTCTAAAATAAACTAATTTGATTAAGACTTGGATAACAAATGATCACCTGATTTGAAGGCAGATCTTCTTTCTGTTTTTCTAAAGT
This sequence comes from Mormoops blainvillei, assembly GCA_004026545.1. NCBI lineage: Eukaryota > Metazoa > Chordata > Mammalia > Chiroptera > Mormoopidae > Mormoops > Mormoops blainvillei. Next base: position 151,391 of record PVJD01000678.1, read on the forward strand.
TCCTGTCCAAGAAAAGCATTAAACACAGGTAGAAATGGCATCTTGCTGAAATCCATATACTTATAAAGGAATCACCCGGGAAGTTCTCCCACTGAACAGCTGCCTGACCGAACACCTCTTAAGCGCTTTCACAATTCAGCATGCGTTGGAGTGCCTGGTGCCATGTACTGGGCACCATGGGAGTTACTGAGGACAGAGCGATATGTTGAAGTTAATTTTCAAGCTCCCTTGATGCTAGGAAATAGTTATCAAATTCTGTCAAATGATCTCTTACAGTTATCCTTCCTCTGCCATCCATGCGTACCACTCGAACTCGGTCCTCAGCTCTGCCTGGATCATTGCGACAGCCGCTTGGCTGACCTGGACGCCTCCAGGTAACAGGCTCTGCTGCTAACTTTAGATCCTGTTACAGTCATTTTGGCATAAATCTCTGTGTTTAGGAGGTGAGATGGCTTTTCATCGCCGACCAGATAAACCCCAAACTTCCCACTCTGACCTCTATCAAAGCTGTAATGAAACTCCCCTGGGCGCCCAATCCAGAGTCAGCAGTAGCAAGCGCGATGACCCCATTCAAGGTAGCCAGTTTTCATCCCTGTGTGCAGGAAAAATGCATATGGTTTACCCTTGCCACCTCACGTTGCACCCCTACAACAATGTTGTGGTCCCCACACAGTGATTCTGCTACGGTTACAGAGGATGAGCCTAAGACACACACACAAAAATCATCCCAAGTCACGCTGCTCACAGTCACTATTCAAACGCAGGTCAGCAGATTCCTAAATCCGGTTGCCATTTGCTTGAGACATCTGTACTGAGTGGAGAGGAAATCAGGAAATAAGCAAAAATAATGGGTTTTTTTTGTTTGTTTGTTTTTAATGGACATTTAACATTCAAACTCTTTTTTTTTTTTGTCTGTTTGAAAAAGATCTGAACAAATATGAAATCCAAATAAATATCACTCAGGGGCATTTATGGTCTTGAGTGCACCTACAGAAAGGACAGGAAGGGAGTTACTAATAACAAGTAATCGAGGTTATGATTGCAGCTGGGTACATTATGTTTTGGCAAAATATCTTCTCAGCCATTTTGCTTGGTTATTGTCATTTCTTCCGAGAAATCCATGCTATTGAAGGTGGATGAGAGAGGTGACCTGGCACACATGATTGCACTGTGAGTAGCAAGCTCTTTCCGTAGATGTGCTTTCAAAAACTGCAATTTCCTCTCCAAGAATGAAGGTCATGCAATTCTCTGAATCGCCAGGCAAGAGCCAGGGCACAGTGGCTGAGACTGCCCCTCCTACACACTTGGAAGAATTAGGAAGCTGTTGGAGACAGGTGTCATTCTCCAATGATTACTTTGCTAGAGCAAGTCCCTTTAAATTAGAAACTAGCATGATTCCTTCGGTGATACTGTGACAATGTTGTTTAGAGCTGTCTGCAGGTGGAGGAAGATGGGCCGCAGAAGGAATTTGACTTCATTTGTCATTGATTTTTAATTAGCTTTAGAGACATCTTCAAAGATCTGTTTTTAGTTTTCATAACTTTTCTTTGTGTGGGAGGTGACATTCCTTCTTGATTACCAGTCCAACAATAAAAAATGATTATTTATTTCAGATGTATCAATCCCAGCATGATTTAAGGAGTCTGTAAAGGGAGAGAAATCTGTGTTCTGTGCCTACTAACCTGAAAATGGAGATTGTTTTAACTTTTTTTTTTAATTGAATTTATTTGGATGACACTGGCTATAAAATTATGTAGGTTTCAGGTGTACGATTCTATAATATATCATCCATATATTGTATTGTATGTTCACCACCCCACGTCAAGCCTCCTTCTATCACCATGTAACACCTCTTTACCCTCTTCTACCTCCTCTCAGCCCCTCTTGAGTTTTTACCACTTGGCAATAATAATTCAACTTAAGGTAAGTGACTTTTCCCTAAATTGTCCTCTTAAAATATGGCAGTGGGACATAGGATATATGCTCAGACTCAGAAAAATCTACCTGGCTGGATCTATATGGCTTAACAAAGTGGCTTACTATTTCTAGCTGCCTCTTCTGTATTGCTAATGCTACACCCCTAATTCCAGCTGTCACTGTCACTCTCAATAACTGTTTTAATAGGTTCCAAACTAGACTGTGGCTTTTGGTTTTACCACATACAAATAATTTTTCCACACCTCCCCTGGAGTGGTAGTTTTAAAATCACAAATTGATCTTGCCAGTCCTTGGCCGAAAGTCTATCAGAGTTTCTGTGCTGGTTATGGGCTACATTTCTCGTTGTTAAGAATAACAATCAAAGTCCTTTGACATCTGGTCCTGGGCCATCTCTCTAGTTTTTTCTCTTAACGCCATCTCCTGCTCTACAGTCCATATGTATATCTCAGCCTGTTCCAGGGCACGAGGTTATCTTTAGAATTTTATTTTTCTTCACAGTGCCTACCTTTTTTGTCATAATGTAAGGAAACCAGAGTCAAGTCAGCCTAAGGAAACAGAGGTTCTCATCAGAAAGATAGTAGAGTTCCTGACTGAACTGAAGGTTCAATAACCATATACCATAAAGGGCAAAAATAGTACTTTCCATAGAGATGAGAATCCTGCCAGGTCTTCCCCGGCATGAGTCGCTGCCTCCCAGTGTCCGCTAGCACTGCCCCCTTCTCCCAAACCCTGGCTTCTCCCCTGTGCCATGTGCAGAAGCAGAGCTGCCAACACACACATACACACGCGCGCACACACACACACACACACACACATAACGTCATGGTCTTAAGCTTTTGTTACTAGAAATAGTGACTGTCTTTTCCAGTTCTACTTTAAAAACCCAGAAAGTACTCAAATTGACCCATTTGGGTCCATAGTCTCCTTTTCTTTCTTTCTTTCTTTCCTTCCTTCCTTCCTTCTTTCTTTCGTAGATTTTATTTATTGATTTTTAAAGAGAGGTGAAGGGAGGGAGAGAGGGATAGAAACACCAATGTGCGGTTGCCTCTCATGCGCCGCCTACTGGGGACTTGACCCACAACCCAGGCATGTACCCTGACTGGGTTTTGAACCAGAGACCCTTTGGTTTGCAGGCTGGCGCTCAATCCACTGAGCCACACCAGCCAGGACTGGGGCCACAGTTTCTTAACTGCTGGATTAATTGTCAGTAGGGGACAACAAGATCTTATAACAATTTATGAGATCCAACCAAAAACTTTTGGTTGACATCTGAGAGCAACAGTTCACCAAAGTCAAGAGAGAGGGAGCAGTGATGAAGAGAGGGAAAGGCTTATGCCCTGAAGGATTGCATCCTTCTTACTCATCCAGGCCCTCTGCGGGGGGCCTCCCCACACAGATGCCTTTTCTTGTCCAAACCCGTCAGGCAAGTTTCAATCTCCCCTCTTCTAGTCACACATAATTCTCTGTTTTGTCACTACGTGGTGACTTCTGTTTTCTAAGAATAGAATGAATTTTTTGGAAAGAGAGAGGAAAAGAAACTGGGTTACAATATTTCTTTCTCTCAATTCATATATATAATATATATATAGAATTGTCTTGGTCTGGGAGGAGGATGGTACTAAATTTACAGCAGTGTAGTTGGGAAGTTTAATTTTTTGTATCTTTTTGTAATGTGTTTAAATGTGCATAGTTTAGCTATTACAATTGTATTTTTACCCTTCCTTGTTATGCTTGACACCATAACTTAAACATTCTAAGCTATTAAAAATATTTATGAATGTTTTTAATGGCCACATAGTATCCTATCATATAGCATATTTAAAATTTCCCCTGTTGCTAAAAATGTATTTATATTTAATCACATTTTAAAATAATAGGTAAACATTTTTTGGGTCAAGGGATTATCATATTAAACTTTTTCACTGGACATACATTTATTGAACTAGAATTACAGGGTCAAAACATGAGCACATTTTAATGTTCTTAATTCATATTGACAAATTTTGTGATGTACAATCTTAGTTATAGTATATGAAATTATTTGTTTTGCCATACACTTGATAAAATTTTGTATTAATTTTTTAAATGATGATCTGATGGCAGAAAAATTAGTATTGTGTTACTTAATTTTCATTTATTTTCATGCAAGGTTTTTAATACATTTTTCTGAATTGTATGTATCAGTTACCATATCAAATAGCATTCAGTAGATTGTTTATACAAGTCATTGACACAAACATTAAGAATATTAATATACCTGGAATCATAGTTTTATGAATTTTTTAACTGCTTAGGTGATTAAAGTGTTGTTGGTTTTTGTATAAATGTTTCACTATTTCTAAAAATTTGAAAATATCTCTCTGTGCAAACTGATCTATTTTAAAGGCAAAGTTGCCAAATTTATTTTTCCTGGAATTATAAGTGTTTATTTTAACCCGTGGATTATTTTGAAGTGTTATATTGCTGCTTTTTTTGGAGAACTATGTAAAATAACATGCATTTGTATACTTTTGTACATAACATGTGTGTATCAGTTGGGACGTTTCTCTCCTTCCCCTTGACCTGCTCTCCTCTGGTAACTGTTAGATTGAACTCGACAGCTATAGGTCTGTTTCTCTTTGTTTGTTTTTTTAATTCATGTTTTATTGATTCCACATATAAAGGAAATAACATGGTATTTGTCTTTCTCTGACTTACTTCACTTAGCGTGATACCCTCTGGGTCTGTCGAAGTTGTCATAAATGGCAAGATTTCATTCTTTTTCATTGCCAAGTAATATTCCATTGTACATATGTGTCACATCTTCTTTATCCATTCGTCTGTTGGTGGACACCCAAGTTTCTTCCATGTCTTGGCTGTTGTAAGAAGTGCTGCAAGGAACACAGAGGTGCAGGTATTTTACAAATCACTGCTTTCATTTCCTTCAGATAAATACCCAGAAGTGGAATAGCTGGATTATATAACAGCTCAAATTTTAATATTTTGAGGATTCTCCATGCGGTTTTTCATTGTGGTCACGCAAGAGTATAACCCCACCATCCGCATACGAGGTTCCCTTTTCTCCCTGACCGGGCCAGAACTTGTTATTTGTTGAATTTTTCGATGACAGCCATTCTGACAGGTGTGAGACGACATCTCGCCGTGGTTTTAATTTGCATTTCTCTGACAGTGAGTGACGTCGAACAGCTTTTCATATGTCCATTGGCTGTCTGTATGTCCACGTTGGGATGTTAAGTTGTATGAGTTCCTTATATAATTTGTATGCTAACCCCTAATTGGATGAGTTCTGTGTGAACATCTGCTCCCTTTCAGTAGGTGTTTTTTTCATAGTGTTGATGGTCTCCCTCACGGTGCAAAATGAAGCTTAGTTAGATGTAGTCCTATTTATTTTTTCTTTTGTTTTCCTTGCCCAAGGAGACATAGACAAAAAGATATCGCTGGGACCCGTGTCAAAGAGTTTACTGTGTAAGTTTTCTTCTAGGAGTTTTATGGCATCAGCTCTTACATGTAAGTCCTAAATCCATTGACTTTAGTTTTGCGTATGGTATAATAAAGTGGATTTATAATATTTTACCCAGGAATCATTTTATGTATTTGTAGAGTGAGACAGTTTAATGCAATGTTAGGACTTTGTGCCCAGAATTCTGATTCAAGAATGAGAGGGATTAGAAGAACTAAAGAAATAGGCGGGCGCAGGAAAGAGTGCAGGCACAGAAGAAGGTGGAACTGAAACGTTCTCCTCTCCTGATCCTTGAGCAATCACTTCTTTCCTTGGGACCAGCATTTCTTCATAGCTAATACAAATACGTTACAACAGTGACTAATGGGTTGTTTTCTGCTAAAATATTTTGTGGTTCTATAGTGACAGTACTTCTTGGTAAATTATATGCAGCAGAAAAAGGCTCAAAGAGTCATTGAACAAATGTGGTAATTGTTTGACATCATCACCATACCATGATCTACCTCAAAGTGATGGTTTTCTTGAGAATTGTTTGAGAGCTCCGGTGTTAGTTTTTTAGTCTGTAACAACAAAGTACCACAAACTGGGTGGCCCAAACCAACAGGAATTCATTCTTGCACCGTTCTGGAGGTGACATGCCCGAAGTGAAGGTGTTCTCAGGGTTATGCCCCCTCTGAGACTCTGGATGAAATCCTTTCTTGCTGCTTTCCAACTTCTAGGGGTGGCCATTGATTTTGGCATTCCCTGTAACTACAACGCACACGTTCTCCCTGTGAGTCTCTGTTTTCATGTGGCCTTTTCCTCTTATAAGCACAGTAAGTTGTACTGGATTAGGGCATATCTTAATAACTTCATTTTAACTTGAATGCAGGTCCAAAGACCCTATTTCTAAATTAAAGCTACCTTCACTGGTTCTAGCCGTTAGGACTTTAATATCTCTTCGGGTGGTACCATTCACCTCATAACAGCCTCATCTACATTTTGGTAAATTAAAGATGCTGCACTGTCTCATTCCCAGAGGGAAGACCAGGGGCTGAGCCTAAAAGTGCACCCTGCCTGGCTTGGCAAACCGCTCAAGGCACAGGTGGTCATTCTTGGCCTGTGGACCGTACACAGAGAACCTCAGAATTGAGAGAGGGATGAGAACGATCACAGAACTGGGAAAAGAAAACATGTCCAAAGGGAAATTGAGAGGTTAGGGACTGACTTCAAATTTCATTCCTGTCATTGTAATGAAGGAAAATTAACTCCTTTATGAAAGTAAATAGGGATTAATTGGTCAATGTCTTGCAGCTTATAAAACATAGAGAAGGATTTAAATTTATCCAGCATTACAAGACTTTAAATCCATGTAGTTATCGCCCTGTCTGGGTAGTTCAGTTGGTTGGAGCGTCCTACTGACATGCCCATGTTGTGGGTTCGATCCCCAGTCAGGGCACATACAGGAATCAACCAATGAGTAAATAAGTAGGTGGAACAACAAATCTCTCTCTCTCTCTCTCTCCCCCTCTTCTCTTCTTTAAAAAATAAATAAAAATAAATTCATATTCTTAATTGAGGTACTGTACCTGAATTATTTAATATCTCTGAGCCTTGGGTGCCTTATATATAAAACGGAAGAGCAACCTCCTGCTTCAGAGGGTCATTGGGAAAAATGGGATGCCTGGCACACAGTGAACACCTATAAATAAAATTTTTCTGGGGAATTCTTATGCTATTTTCCAAATATGACCTCTTTAATCTTGTCCCATCGGACTTCTTGAGGTGGCTTCTTGAGGGTACAAACACGAATGACTGCTTGTTCTATTGTCTGTCCCCAGAACGGACCAAATGTAAAGGCAAAGACAAGAAGAAGGTAAAAGACCTTAAAAGGCTGCATGGAATAGAGAAAATAGAAAACTAGCCTCTAAGCCACAGAGAGGCAGGGCCGGGCTTTGGGAAGACTCATAAATTGAATGTCTATTTGTGGAAGAGGGCAGAGGTGTAATGGTAGTGGCTTCCTTCCCTTGTGAAGCTTAATTAGATGCAATGCCAGGAATCCCCACCCTGTTTGACCCTCTGGAGTATTTATGATGCCACCGCTCCTCTTCCATTAATGTCTGTACCCATGAACTCAGTCTGCAAAGGCACTGCAAGGTTGTTAGGGAGGAAGAGGTGGAGGGTTTTTCAGTGTTCATTCTCCATCCTCATATTTTGAACAAAATGTGAGGAATCGACAGTTATTAAACTGCGAAGAGGCTGCTAGAGCAGGGCACTGGAGGTCAGCCACCCATTGGGCCGGGCAGAAGGCCTTCAGGGTTGGGGAGAATCAATACACCTAAGAACGACTGAAAGTTAAATGCTCTTCTGCGACCCAGTCTAATGACTCCAGCTGGCTTTGCTCAAAAGATCATTGTTCCCTTTCACCTGTCTTATCTACTTATTTTTTTTTAAGTCAGTATCAGATACTAGCCTTCTAGGATGTTCTTACAGGAGAGAATTCTGTTGCCAGAATGGGGTCAGAAGGAATCACTGGTATCCCAGGAGCTGTGTGTGTGCCCACATGTGTTTGTGCCCAAGGAGCAGGTGGACGCAAGAAAAACCATTCCATGACCCAAGCGGTGACCTGCCCTCGGGAGCCCGAAGGGCAGCTAGTATGTGTTGAATTGCATTTCAATTATTATATCAGTGACTCTTCACATCAACTCCACAAAGCAAATTTTATGATCTCTGCTCTAGCAATCAGTAATATGAACCTCAGAAATATTACAAGTCGCGCCCTCAGCCAGAGAATGTGATCTGACGGAGCCTGGTTCTGACTCAGGTCTAATGAGCCTCTGTGATGCCTCCCTGTCCGGGGGAAAGGGGAAAATAACTAAGTGCTAAATTGATGATTCAGTTACTCTTATGTGCACGCAACTGGGATGTATGGGTAATCTGAGTAATATGAGCATAAAAGTCATAAGACCATTAATGACTGTTTTGTTTATCTTATACCTTCTGTATCTAACACAATATCTGGCATAGAGTAGATACCTTATGAACCTCCTTGATGAATTCATGAAGGCTCCAAACCAGCCAATAGGATCTATTTTCCAAACAGGCAGTGGTGGCAAGACTAAAGGATCATGTCAGTGAGAATTTGTGTTTTGAGAGAAGAAATTGATATGAATCGGGAGTTCATAGGAAGAGATCCCTTCTGAATGAATCTATAGGGAGTGCTTCATGGAATGGGTGGAAAATGGATTGGCTTTGAAAGGTCAACATTCAAAGAGAAGAGATAAAGATTTGATGGCCAAGGCCTTCCAGGTGATCGGCAGGGAGGATCCCACTTCTTGAGTGGCCCCAAGGTGACCGGAATTGCAGGTGTGTAACAATGGCTAGCTCTATGCCAGGAGACGTACTCGCCCTTGTATTAGCGTTCTTTATCTGTTGTTACAAAGTACTACAGATTAGGTGGCCTGAAGCATTAGAAATTTCTTCTCTGCCAGTTCTGGAGCCTAGACGTCTGAAAGGAAGGTACTGGCAAGACCGTGTTCTCTTCGAAGGCTCCCGGGGAGAATCCTTCCTTGCCTCTTTCCAGCTTCTGACAGGTCCCAGCAGTCCCAGAAGATGATTCGTTCCCGGCCTTCCATCCTTAGGTGGCCTTCTCCCCTCTGTGTCCATAGCCAGATCTCCCCAAGGGCAAGAGTCATTTATTAAGCCCCACCCTAATTCAGTGTGACTTCACTTTAACTTGATTATACCTACGAAGACCCTATTTCCAAAGAACGTCACTTTCACAGTTTTCCAGGTGGACAAAATTTGGGGCAGGAGAGCACTACTCAACGCAGTCCAGCCTCTGTGACAGTTGGGGCAATAGTATTGCAAGAATGTGAATACGGTCAGTGGGATTTACCTCTCATGTGACCTGTGTATATTGGGACTACTGTGTCCTGGCTAAGCGGGATTTAAGGTCTGTCAAAACCTGGTGATATTTCAGCTTAACCCCCCACTGCTATCTGGTAATCACCTCTGTGACATCCTTCTGATTCTCTGTCCCAGCCTCCCCTCCTCACTGATGGCTTTAATGCACATGAGAACCTTCCTGCCCCGTAGTCACTAACTTGAGCTCTTAACAGTATCCTCTTAATAGTGTAACTAAGGATTTAAAGCAAACCAGATAAGGTTAGGTTTTCTTTTTTTGCATTTTAATTATACTCACATTGATTTGGAAAAGCAGATTGAGACTTTTAACAACCATACAATATACATAACTGAGTTAAGTCTCGATAAACGGTTTTTTTAAAAATTAGACTTTTAATTAATGACAAAGACCCGTTTTAATAAATCCCAGTGAAAGAACCTGTTGAGCATAGGTGGACGTTTTAGCAGAGCTGGGCTTCCTCATTGTTATACTTCACTACCTTGACCCAGATTGGCTTATCCTAGACTTTATCTTTGGGAAAATGGCAAAACAAATGAGGGTGTGTCCCGTTCATCAATTTGAACAGAATGGGTGAGTAAAAGCAATGTGGTGTCTGGATCTGCCTGAAGATTTACTAAATGCCTCTGATGACCTTAGTTAGTCCCTCAGTCCCTCTGATGGTCATCACCTTCTGTGACCATCCTAGATAAAGTATTTAATCCTTTCCAACCCATGGGTGTTTTCCTTACACACTGTAAATGATTCAAAATCATGTCAGTTACTTGTGGACTTCCTGGTTGGCCACCAGGCCGCACTGCTAGTGACACACTCTGACAGCAGCAAGGGTGGCCGATGTGACTGGTGTGTCCATCCTTGTGCTTCTAGCACCAGGGACAGGGCCTAGGGGAAGTCTGCCCCTCTTCCTTTCACCTGCTTTACCTCCTACATTCCTTTACTTGGTATCCAATGCTCTAGTCAAGTATCAGCTTAGAGGCCTTTCTGCTTTACTGAAATATGAGTGACTCGATGTTTGGGGTCCTGTCACATCCCCTCTGTAATCCCAGCCACCAGCACTGGCCTTGTGCTCAGTCCCAGGTAAACATCAGCAAATGCTGTTGATTAAAATAACCTGTTGTGTGTGAAATATTGGAGCCCAGTGTGTAGTCACGGTGCTCCTCTCGGCCCTACCATTCAACCAGGAGGGGCTTCTTCTGCAGCCCTTAAACCCTTTTTACTCCCTGGGTTCACCTTGGGAATATCAGCTGTATTTCCTAAAAGATTGATCTACATCCTTTGGTTTGATATTGATAAACTGTTGACACCTTGTTTCACTGGACATCTAAAATAAATGTGCCCGGCACACCATAAATTACTACCTTGGAATCATTTGTACAATGTCAACACACCGCAATAGGTTGTGGCAATATCCACTAGAGAGAGGAGGAAAAAAAAATAGTTGAAAGAAGCTGAAGCTACTGTATCTGCAAATCTCGTCCAGGAGAGATCGGCCGAGCAAGTGCAGGACGTTTATTTTCACCACAGTTCATAAAACTAAAATGTCTTTGCTTTTAGGGAGTAACTATGGATTGTTATTTTAAAAGAGTAGAAGTGCCAGAAAGATGCTCAGGTGACAACCTGCGCATATATTTCAGGTGCTGCGCTCAACAACAGTTTTATGGTATGCCCTTCTATATGGTACAAAAGCCCTGGCGATGAAATGTCATTAGCTTGCTTTTACATTGAGGAAACTAAGGCTCTGATAGGGCGCACAACCTCTCTAATGTCACACAAAGAATAATGGATGAAATCGGGTTTTGAACTTAGACCTTCTCGCTCTGAATACATATCTTTTTTTCTTCAAACTCTTTTGATGAATGTGACAGCCTAGACCGACCTTGTAAGCAGGTCCCAAACTAGGTGTCAACCTAACCTAGAAAGACATGATAGATACTCACGGCAGTAAGTGGAGGTCCGCACAGGAAGACCAAGGGTCCAGGCCAGGCATTTCACATCTACTAGGTAGATCGACAGATTGTACAAAACACAAACAAACAAACAAACAAAAAACAGTCTGTAGAATTTAGACACAGTGCAGAAATAAGCTAAGCTATGTGTCGTCCCCATTAAGCAAGTAGGGTCCTCAGAGGTTGAGTAAATTGCCCAAAGTTAAACAACTAATACATAGGAGGTCTGCAATTCCAGTTTGGAATAGATGTTTTAGAATTATCTCCTAAGTACTAGTCATTTATACCAAGAAGAACAACCCATTTAGCTGAAATCCTAGTCCCCAGTCTCAGTTCCTTGGGTAGATAACTAGGATTGTCAGTTGGTTGCACTTTTTTCTCTGACATTTCTATCCCTCATTTTCTTATCGCCACCCCCTCTTGATTGACAACCCCGAAAAGATTGTGGAAATGTCTCCCCCGGAATTCGCTAGCTGAATTTACTGCCTGCCTGATATATGTGTCTGTTCAAAGTGCACCACAAATGTTTGCTTAAAGATAATGACCCAGTCTGGAAATGGCTGTGATAAAAACGTCATGTAATTTTCCAGGGTGACTTTGAAGTAAGGTTTGCCATATAAATGTGGGGGACTGAGGGATCCAGCTACTCTTTTCTTCCTCAATGGACACTAAATTAGTGACTTCCTCAGCACCCATCTAGGGGGCGTTCTCCCTGTTGCTAATTTTTTTCCTCCTGTCTCTCTGGTTGTGTTGGAGCAGTGACCAAGACCCTCCCACTGCAGTAATTCCCAGGTTTATGCATTTTTTTTCACAACTCACTGCTTCAAGTAGTTGAAAGGCCCCAGGGCTTGAAGTCACGCAGAACTGGGTTGCAGTATCAGTTCTGCATGGAGTTATATGAATGATTCGAGTCCCTATTTTCTCCCCTGTAAAGGATTGTGTTTTTTTTTGGGGGGGGGGCGGGCAGGATTAAATGAAACAAAATGTGTAAAATACTTGGCATATAAAATAGTGCTTCTCAGCTGTTAGTTGGAAACTGTTAGTGTTACATTTGTTAAAAATACAGATGCTTGGGCCTTGCCCAGTGAGGTCCTGACTCAATAGTCCTGATTGGAGCCCAGGAATCTACATTTGTAACAAGCATTCTAGGTCATTCTAATGCAGACTCCATAGGGCCATGCTTTGAGAAACACTGGTACTGAAAGATATAATAATTATAACAATAGAATTATCACTCATTGTGTGCCGTGTGTAAGGCACTCTGCTAATACACTCTGCGCCCGGCATACGACATTTAGAACATGACATGGCACTCAGGAGATGCTAGTATTTTCCAGTCTCCTCATCCTCTTTTTTTTTTTTTTTTTCCCTCTCACTCAATGTTTTCTAAACCTAGTGGAGCCCTTGGAGAAAAAGTGGGTATAAAGGAGGTTCTGTTGTAGGAAGCAGAGTTGGATGGTCTGAAACCAACCTGACATGGAAAATGGACCTCTCATGCTGGACTGGCGGGGAGGCGTTTCCTTTCCAAGCTGTGCCTCATCTTTAGAAGTCACCCTGTTCACATGAACTGTTGAGATTCTCCCTCCCCAAGAACCCATCATGGACTCGCCCAACTTCTGCTGGAAGAGCCAAAATTATAAAGTACCCAGTGTCCTGGAATATGGTGGCATTTTCTCCATGTTTTGTTTGTGAAGTAAATGCCACAAAGGAACTTCAATGTGCCTCTATTTTCGGTCATGTTATATGCATGTTTCTGATTTTCTTTGACTTTTCTGTGGCCTTGCAGCATTTGAGATATTAGTATATTTTCTCCTTTTATAACTCACATCTCTCATTCCTTTCTGAAGATGAGAAATTTGAGAATCAGGACCTTCCTAATGGACTAGACTTCATAATGTTTGTGAAATTAACTATGCAAACTTCAAAGAATCAGAAGACTTCTATTAATGTTAATATACTATTATGAAGGTTACTATAATTTACTCTATCCTTTCATTGTACAAAATAGGCAATGACTGAGTCAAGAGTATTTACAGGCCACATGCTGTGTGTGAACAATTTACCTTTCTTTCTTTGATATATAACATTCAATAAGAAATATATATGGTTGACTGAAGACAGTAACAATGTTCTCTCTGAAGGTCAAAACTCCTGACTAGTGACTCAGTCTAATTACGTTAAGCTTAAGGTGATAATGTGTGGATGGTCGGCAGCTAGAACATTTATTCTGATTTTTTTTTCCTGAAGCAGTGTCCTTTGAAACAGTCAATTAACATGCTGCAGAGAAGAGTTTCCAGAGAACTCGAGATTGAATTGAAAGGTTTCTCTTCACCTGACAGAGCAGAAAGAGAGGCTGCGCACCTGACTTCCCTTTTAAAGTCTGTGATCCATGCAGCACTTCTGATTGGAAAGATGTGAACCTTTCCAGTCCTTCCTGTGCATATAAATGGAGATGCTGAGGAAATGAGCCAGAGTCTGGCCAACGAACACTGAAGGAGCCCAGCTACCTTCCAATACAACCAACTGTCTCTGGAATATTATGCTTTTCAGTTTTCTTACTTAAACTCCTACAAAAAGAAATCAATAAGGGATAATAATGCCTAAAGCACAGGCTGAGGCAAGAAAAGACAACTGCAAACTAAAATTTTTCAATATTATCTTTTTAAAAAATTTTAAAAGACTTTATTAATTTTTAAATTTTTTTTTTAGACAGAGGGGACGGGAGGGAGAAAGAGAGGGAGAGAAACATCAATGTGTGGTTATCTCTTACGCGCCCCCTACTGGGGACCTGGCCCATAATCCAGGCATGTGTCCTGACTAGTGAAACTGTGACCCTTTGGTTCGCAGGCCGATGCTCAATCCACTGAACTACACTAACCAGGACTGATAATATTTTTTTTTTTTTATCAAGACCATAGACGTATTTATCACCTTCCAAAGTTTCCTCACATCCCTTTTGTTGTTGGTATTATAATTATTATTATTATAAGAACATTTAACATAAGATCTACCGCCTTAGAAAGTTTTAAACATATGCTACAGTATTGCTAGCTACAGGCACTAGGCCGTGTAGCAGACTCCAGAATTTACTAACCTATCATTGAAACTTTGTACCCTGTTACCCGTTCCCGACCCCGGCCCCTGGCAATCACCATTCTACTCTCTGCTTCTCAGAGTTTGACCGTTTTAGATAGGCACTGGCAAAACTTAACTTTGGGAACTTTAATAGGAACCTGGCAGGTGTGATGAAGAACTTCTCTTTATATTAGCAACCCTTTGTCATCCACATTCCTTTATTGAGCAAGAAGTGAAATACACCAAAGAACACCTAAACATTTTCTACCTCAGAGATTACATTCTGTCTCTGGCCTTTTTCCAACCTTCATTCAAAATCCTAGAGTTGGCCTCTGATTGTTTACGGAGAATCACATCTTAGTGTCATTAACTACGTGCTGACAACGATCTCTTATGCATTTCGTGGTGTGATTGGGAGGTTCTCTCTCCCCAGTCTCTTGAGCACGGGAGAGGGCCCCTGATAGCCCTTAGATCCAGAAGAAGCCACAGCCATGAAAGCATGTGGTCCTCATCTTTCCTTGCCATAGGTCTCATTTTCTGGGACATGCCTCGCTCTGCATTTAAGTCGGACACACACACGCATCCATTAATCGGCATCGCAGGAGAACGCGCGCACAGAGCGCAGACCTTCGCTGTCTGTCACTCTCCTCAGCGCGCGTTACACTCTACCCTTTGTATTTATTTTTATCATTATTCTTTTGGTAAAGGAACGTCAGTGCGTAATTTCTCCATTAATATTGATGTGTTCAAGTGCTTGAAGCCAATTACTTTAGACACTTAAAGCATTTAACCAATGTTTAGAAAAATCTCAAGGATGTTAACACGAGGACCCGTGAGAGTGATGACACAATGCGTGGTGTGACGCATCTTGCTCATTTACCAACTATCAGGCGAGAGATGCATCGTGAATTGTTGTTGCTACACTTTGAGGAAACTGATTCGAGAAATGTCATTTGAGTTTGCAATGGGTGAAGACCCGCAAGCATTCAAATGGTACTTTTTCTCCCTTTTTAAGACAAGGGTCAGAGAAGGGGTCTGTTTCTGTCCTCTACAGCAGCAGCTCCAACCCAGCTGTTCTGAATGTACCCAGTCACTGAGCCCCTCTGATTTCGCTCAGTAAATATATCTTGGCACCACACCAGCTCTTCATCTCTATTGCCACTGTGCTCATCCAGCCTACTGTTACTTTTCACGTGATTGTGACAAAAACTGCCTAACTTACTCCTTCTTTTTCAACAAGATTTTATTTATGTATTTTTTTAGAGAGAGGGGAAGGGAGGGAGAAAGAGAGGGAAAGAAATATTGATGTGTGGTTGACTCTCATATACCCCTAGCTGGGAACCCTGCCCGCAACCCAGACATGTGCCCTGACTGGGAATCCAACTAGCGACCCTTTGGTTCTCAGGCCTGCACTCAAACCACTGAACCACACCAGCCAGGGCTAACTTCTTATCTTCAGCCTTCACCCGCACCAAGCATTTTCTACAGAAATCAAAGAAGTAATATGCATTCTTCCCTTGTCTAGAGTCTTTCAATAGCTTTTCATTTTCTGTGGGAAAATCCTGAGTCTTGCCTATGGTGCACCGTGGCTCCGGGGACCTGCCCTGCCTTCTGTTCTGCTGTCATCCTATTGCTGTCAGTTCTGCCCGTCCTGCTCAGCAGGACAGCGTTGCCCAAGGTAAGATCAAGAACATTTTGTGCAGTCTCGCCATTAAGAAATGTAGGTGAGCTACAGAGATAGGTTTCAGGCTGAGAAAACACCTTGGATCTCTAACCAGCAGAACATCTTCAGGGAACAAGAAGAGACTTGGTGGCACGCTAGAATAATAGTAGAGGGAACATGGAATAAAGCCAGAGACATAAATAGGGGACAGACAATGAATTGTCTTACAAGTCTTATGAATGAGCAGGTGACAAGGTAGTGTAGTCACTGAAATGATTTCTCCGGATAACCATCCCTTGTCTAGGGACCAACTCCTGGAGAAGTCCTGCCGTTATCAGAAACCTCCTTGGTATGCCTGGGATCAGAGCACAGGATGCCGGCTGCATCAGGCTCTTGGAGCATTACTCGAAATCTCCACCATAGAGACAGGTTGGCAACCCGGACTTCACTTTACGCCTCTGGAACTCCACGTATCACTGTTGACCCATCTTTCCTTGGAGACGGTGATATAATTTATACTATAATGGCACTTGCCAAGCCAATTCAGCAGAACTTCCCTTGAAAAAAATTTAAAATCAGCCATTTCATGGGAGGTGGTTTCTCAGTGTTCCCCTAAAAATGTTCCCTGATTTATGTGATCTGATGCTAGGATGAAGTGAGCCCTTTTTACATGTCCTACCTTCCTCCTCTCACATAAATATGTCATCTAGCCCTTGACACCCAACAGGAATAGACCCCATGCAGTGATTGAGGGAGAGATGAGACATCAGCATTCTGATAGTTTAAAAATAATGCAGAATATAAAATAACTGTTGGAGAAAATAGTCGAATAGATACTACCAGGCAGCTCGTGATAGATTACTATGTGAGTGGCAGTGACAATAATTACAATAGGATTTAGACAGGGGTCAGAGGAAGCCTTTAAAAAGATGGGATTGGAGCTGGGTCTGAAAATACAGGCAGGATTTGAATGGGCAGAGAAGAGCGGGCATTCTTGGTAAGTGGGTCTGTGTGCTGACCTATTTTAAGCAGATGATAAATTGTGTCTAATATACAACAAGATTTTCTCTCCACCAAATTATGCAGCCCGTCCTACCAATGAGACGTCCCTCGCTGTCAGGGAAACTCTACACACTGAACAAGTGATGGGCAGATTAGAGGAGACAAGAGTGAAAGACCTCTTTTCTTGTTAAACTCAAGGAAGGCATCAGGCTGGAAACCTTCAAGGGAAGGGTGTCATTAGAATGGGGAGAGGCTGTGTCTGAGGCGTCCTGACATGGTCTTCTTTCCCCCCACTTTTTTTTTTTATTTAGCATTTAGCAAATACTTACTGAGTAACTACTGTGTGCTAAATTTGGGCACCATTCCTCAGCTACACCCGAACATCTCTGCTATCCTTAATTCTGCATTTAGTCACATTTCCCTACATCGCTTTCACAGTGCAGGTTTTATCCTACTTGATGCATGATGAGAAGCAAAAAAAGCAAAGTCTTTGTAAATAAATATTGGCTTGAATCCTAGCCTCTCCTCTTATCACCTACATTACCTCTGTCTGTTTCTTTATCACCTCTCTGAATTTGTTCCCTCATCTCATGTGTCTCATCTCCCTAGCGGTAACCTTTGGGCGTAAGGTGGGCTCTCCACCACAAGCGTCCATAAAATGCCAGGTGATTAAAAATAAAAAGACATAGGTTCTTGCCCCTTCTTTAGAGACTCTGACTTAACTGAAGTGAGTGGGTACCGAGCGGCAGTGCTTTTGTATGTTCTCTCTAGGTAGTTTTAACTTTTCTCCAGAGAGAGCAGCGGGATCTTAGTAAATGCTAGCGAGAGCTTCTTACTTTTTCTCCAGTTTTGGTACAGTGACTAGGAAAAAGAACACTTGAAAGATGTTTATTCATAAAGAGTTGTACATCTGGAATGTATCAACAATACTTACCGTTCAATAAGACAAACAACCCAATTAAAAATGGTTAAAATATTCAAATAGATATAAGGACATTGGCATGAAAAGCTAAATAGAAGGATAGAAAGGCACGTGTAATGAATGCACAAAATAATGAGCAATTAGAGAAATGAAAATCAAAACCACTGTGCACTGTCTGAAACAGCTGACACTAAGAAGACTGACCGTCTTGACTATCAATGAGAATATGGAAAAGTTGAAACTCTCATACACCTTTGGTTGAAATACAAAATGATACAACTACTTGGAGGACATTGTGGCAGCTTCTTGAACTGTTAAACATTCATCTACTCTATGACCTAACCATTTTAATCCTAAGTATTTACCCAGGAGAAACAAAAGTATATGTTCACAAAAGACTTGGCGCTCTACCAATGTTCGGAGCAGTTCTATTTGTTATAGCTCCAAACCTGAAGCAACACAAAGTTCCATCAACAGATGAATGGACAAAGAAATTGTGCTGTATACTCACAAAGAAATACTATTCAGCAATAAAAATAAACTATCAATACCTACAACAACATCAATGATTTAAAAATAATAGTGCTGACTGAAAGAAGACCAACCAAAAGTAATACATACAGTATGTTTGCACTCTGTAAAACTCTAAAAATGCAAGTTAATATAAAGCAACAGCACATCAATGGTCTACATATAGGGTAGGGCAAGAAGGCGGGAGAGATTACAGTGAGGAATTTTGGAGGATGACCAATTTATTCATAATGGATTATGATGATGGTTTCATGGAGGTGTTCAAATATCACAACTGATCAGATTGTACAGTTCAAATATGTGAAGCTTATGATATGTTGATTATACCTCCGTAAGCCTGTACAAAACAAGAACGCATTCTGGGGATGAAGAGCTGGGGTGTAAATGGAGGTAAAAGACTCACCCAAATAAGCTACCTACCCGCTTCAATTACAGTGTTTTTCAAACGATATTTGAGCCTCTATTGCTCTCTTAACAAGTACATTATGAAAAGAATGAGCTGTATTTTTTTGTACCATGTTTATGTATCTATTACTACATAGAAAATTACCCTAAAATGTATGTGCTGAAAATAACAAGACTTTTTATCTCAGCTCAAAGGCTGAGGCTGGACTCATCCACCTTGGTGGTCCTGAAGCCCCAGACAAGAAGCCCAGCTCTGCGGAAGGGGTAATGCTGGAAAGATCATATGGAGATGTTTCTTAGAGAGGGAAGTGCCCAGGGCATCCCAGCCATTCCAGTTTCAGTCGTTTGTGTCTTCCTGGACCAGCAGTGCACACTCGAGTGAGAAAGCCATCTGATGATCCCGGCCCCAGCGCTATAGCTAGC
Organism: Mormoops blainvillei; assembly: GCA_004026545.1. NCBI lineage: Eukaryota > Metazoa > Chordata > Mammalia > Chiroptera > Mormoopidae > Mormoops > Mormoops blainvillei. The sequence continues at coordinate 170,660 of PVJD01000678.1, forward strand.
TGCCCGAGTCGATAGCTAATGGAGCCAGATGAGCTGTCTCCACTAACTCGGGTCCAAATGAGAGGTTCTTGGGCAAATTCAGTGCTATTTCTGCTTTAAACCACCACATCTTATGGTAATTCATTACACAACATTAGATAATGGAAAGCTATTTTGGTACCTGGAAGGAGGATGCCACCGTAACAAAACTTAAAACGTGTGGCTTGGGAATTAGATGGTAAGTAGAGGCTGGAAGCACCTTAAGGAGGCATAGTGAATATACAAATGGCCTTAAAAAGACTGTTAGTGGACTTCTGAGGGTGCCCCTGAAGGCCTAGGGATAGAACAAAGAGCATCCTCTAGATCAAGAGTGGTAGGCTAGCGTGTGCCCATGGACTCCAGATCAGGTCAATTAATAGACCTTAACTGGGAATACAGATTTTATTCTAAGCTCAGTGGGAAGCCACTAACTACTTTAAACAATGACTGGGGCAAAAAAAAAAAAAAAAAAAGTCGTGGTACAATTAATTCTCTAGAAGGGTTACTCTAGCTTTTATGTGGAGAATAGATTTCATTGATTCAGATTGTCAGAGACCTGTTAGGAGACCCGTATTCCAGGTGAGCCGTGAGAAAGCTTTGACTAAGGTGGTATTAAAGGAAACACAAAGTGTCTGGACTCAGGATATATTTTGGAGGCAGAGAGAAGTAAGGACTTGATGATAAATGAATGTATGACAAAGAAAAGCACCCACTTTCATCTGAGTGAATCTTAAGAAGGTCAAATGAAATAATGAGTGTGTAAGTGCTTTATAAATATAAAGCTTTTCTAAAATTACCATGAAATTTCATGTCTACTGACATATCAAGAGCTCCAAGAAAATTTGCTTGGCTCTGCTTCTGAATATGTCCTCTATAGCACAATGCCTCTTGTTCAATAGGCTTAATGCATGTATGAATACCATATAACGCTTTGCCCACTTTATGGATGAATACTGACTGTATCTAAATGGTATCTATATTTCCTTTGAATACTGCACACTGGTATTTGATCATTACATTTTCCTACAGAAGATGAAACATTATGATTTTCAATAATCCATAGAGACAGACATTTGTTTCCTTTGTGAAACTGTACCCTTCAATGATTATTTCTCACATTAATCATAGTAAAAGCCATGCTTAAGGTAATCTCTTTCTTCCTGCAGATAATAAATGTCTGCTGTTGACAGCCCAAGTGTGGAAAGATGAAAGGCAGGGTGTGCTCTGTGTGTTTGTGAGATAAACAACTGTCAGCCCCTCTTAACTGCGCTGGGATCGTGTGAAGCCAAAGTTGCCTTTTTTTATACCAATGACAATATACTAATTTTTCTCTGACTGGCGATTCAAAGATTTCACTGGGACTATCTACCCTATAATTTCTGTCTAGTAATCTAGCTTTATTAAATGCCTGCAAATCCATACTTTATATAGTTAAACACTGAAGGGATTAACACCTGGAATTGCCTTTAGAGCTACTCTCCTTAAAATCAGTGGTGACGTGCTGGTTCACAGACCTCTTGGATAACTCAGTGGTTTCCTAGCTGGAAATTATTAACACCTTAACCAAATGTGAGATTTGAATGTAAGTTTCATGCGCCATGTAATAGGTATACATTTGGGTAAGAAGGACAAGTGTTTTCCAGGAGCATTCTCGGGGGCACACCTCAGTGGCTTTGTAGCAATAAATTCCACTTGGTATCGCGTGCGAGCAATCAGGAGAAGGGGACTGACATTCGTTGAATGCTCATTTTGATACTGCACTTCACGAATGGTTTTTATGGATTGCCTCATTTGATTCCAATGGAAGCTAAGAAAGTTAGGTGTTACTACACAGCTTTTTATCAGATTTTGAAAATGAGATTTAGGCGGGAGACATGTGACACACGTAGGTCATGGAAGTTCTGAGTTCTTACAAATGCGGCCATCATTATAGACCGGTATGTCTTATCCCCGGTTCCTGCTTTCCTCTCTTATGCCAGCCTAGATGGTGCATTTAGATTTCAAAGAGTTTTTAGGAAACGTTTTTAAAAGGAGTTGTAACAGTTCGAAAAATAATGTTTGGTTCATAGTACCACACTTGTACCACAAAATGTGTGAACTCCGTAAACATATATATGCAGTCTCCTTTTCTAGAATATTTTACCTGTCTGGAAAACCCTCACACATTCAAGAGCCAGATCTCATGACCTAGATTGAACTTGTTTCCTTTCTGGACTGGCTGCCCTACCTTCCATGCACTCTCCCACACACGGCGCTCCTGTGACATGCCGTGTTAAAGCTAAGTGACTGCGTGACAACCTGTTTATCTCCTCAAGCTTCCTGGGAGATACTTCAGGGAAGTGACCATGTATTATTCAGCTTTGAATCGTCATGCCTAGCAAAATGTCTGGAACATAGTTGTTATTAAAATCATGTTAGCTTAAGTTAATTAACTAATCAATAAGTACATACTAAGTTTAAAATATTATAGTGGCTGTTATATCTCTCATATAAGTGTATTTATATATAAAATCTTTATGTAGCTGGGTAAGGAGGACAACACAAGTGCAATCAAAGAGAAAATGTTAATTTCCAAATAATGAATGTAGGCAGTGGAAGTGCAGATACATTCTCCTTTTAATCATAGTGCCCATTTTGTAGGCAAGTAATATGGTCATTTTAGATGTTTCCTAACATACCTGAAAGTCAAATTATGTGCCCTAAACAAATAACGTAAATGTATTTTGACGACTATAAAATGAATAGATGGATAAATTAATGAAATTCTTATGTAGAGTGAGATGTATGTGAGCTTAGTTTTAATCACTGAAGATAGCAAATGTTACAGGAGATCACTTTTTTCTTGGAAAAAAAGGAATAATATACAAATGTATAGATTAAATACTGTGAAACACGTGCATTATTATTTATAGCAAAGAGATGGCCATGTTTCTTTTCTGGTATGTGGAATATTAAAACAATGTCTTTCTTAAATTGAAGATGATTTTAGGAAATATAAACACTTAAGTACTTGTATCACTTTGCAGGAAAAATGAGTTTCAAGGGAGATGGAGAAGAATGCAATAATAGCAACTAGTCCCTCATTCACCAAAGTTAACACTATCTAGTAAGGATCATTCCATCTTACAGATGCCTTCCTTGATGTTCTTAACACATGATCTCTGATCTTTAAATAACTCATGTATTGTAACATGTGAATGAAAAAAATTTTCAGAGAAATTAAGTGGCTGGTTTGTGACTACGCTGCTTACAAGGAGAGAGAGGTCTGTGTAGATATAACCATAAAAACAGTAAAGATAGGTGCACAGGGAGCTGACGAAAGGTGGGGGCAGACATGATGGGTGTGTTCAGGATCAAGAAATACTTTACAGTAGACCGATGTTATTCATGGAATAAATCCGACAGGAAAAAAATGGAATCTACCAGGCAAAAAAGAACGAGAAGAGCTAAGGCTGAGGAATGAACGTGCACGAAGTCACGGATGCAGGGAACAAGGGAGGCTAAGAACTTTCTCAAGTTCAGTTGCCTTAAACGTGAAGTGGGGCAGATCCATGATGGGGACGGGGCTAGAAGCTATGGCCAGGCTTCAGGGGTCATTTGCACCATTGTAGACCTTTCACATTTTACTCTGTTATCCATGAGGCGTCTGTGAAAGGCTCTGAGCTGATTATTTTGGTGTTTCAGAAAGGCTGCTCTGGGAGCTTGGGTGCCTGCGGGAGTGGTGGGGAATTAGGTGGTCAGGTCAGAGAGAAGGGCATTTTACAAGTCCAGGTGAAAAACACTGACAGGAAAAAATAATGAAGACCTGCACTATGGCAGTACTTGCGGGGCCAACAGAGGACAAAGGGGAAATAGCTTTAGGAAGTAAAATTATGCATGAATTAATGATCTCTTTTATGGGGTTGAGAAAAGGAAGGAGACATTCAGGATATAGCCCGAGTTTCTACATGGGTGGCAGTGGGAACCCTCATTATCTGAAAGAAGTACATAGGTCAAAAGTTAAAATGTCCTAGCATTCAGATCATGCTTACAAAGTTCACATTCATCTTGTAGTTGAAAAATGTGTAAGGTATTTTAACCATTTTGTCAATGGTTATCAGATATCTATCTCTGCTACAGAAAAAAGAGAAGAAACTGAAATTCTTTTTAGTTCTTGTCTTTTATTCTGTACCTTAAACACTGTTGGTCTTTAAATTTTGTTTTCCTGAGTGAATTTTACATTCTTCCTTTATAAATTGGTAGTCTGAATTATGCACATCAGATGCTTTCTTTTCTTCCAAGATTATACTCTTTGTTTTGTGATCAATTTTTAATCCACTGCCTGCCTTTATCTTTTTTTTTCCATGAATTTGTTCATCTGTGCTTTTAACACAACTCCCCTTTCTATCAATTCCTAAAAATATATATTCAAATCCAGATACTAAGTCAATGTTTCCCAACATAAATTAGAGTGTTGAACAGGCAACACTTTTATTATCCCTGAAGAATTTGCAATGAGAGAAAGGATTGGGAAAAGGTCATGACCTCTATAATCTGACGAAGCAGCTATCAGCAGGAGTTTAGACCACGCCCCCACTGGCATAACTCAGTGGATTGGGCATTGGCCTGCAAACCAAAGGGTTGTCGGTTCGATTCCCCAGTCAGGGCACATGCCTGGGTTATGGGCGGGTTCCCAGTAGGGGGCATGTGAGAGGCAACCACACAATGATGTTTCTCTCTCTCTTTTTCTCCCCCCCTTCCCCTCTTGTCTAAAAATAAAATAAATAAAAAACCTTTAAAAAAGAGTTTAGACCAGATTTATCAGTAAGTGTTTAACTTTACCTTATGTTTTCCATTATACATCCACCAATAATCAATGACTGGGAAACAACACATTTGAGCATAGTCATTTCTTTTGCTTCTCTTACTTTTTTAGTACTTTACAGCAAGTACGCCTGGTTGTTTGCTCAGCTTTGAGTTGGGTTGCTGTTTTAGGTTTGGGTTGTTTAACTCTGCTCCAACAATCAACTGTTTCCTTGCAGCAGGGCTCTCTTAGTTGTTAAGTTCTAGAAACTTCATGGATAGAGATGTGGGAGATAGCTTTCAACTGTCACACTTCATGAAAAAGCCAGGGATATTAATTAAAAATCTAACACATTATACTTCATTTTGTGTAAAACATACCAACGTTCTTTACAACTTTGACATTTTAGTAATCATTTAGAAAAAATATTCTTGAGCAAATCATGCAGGAAGATCGTTATCTTCCACCCTGAACAATCTGACTGCTTTGGAAATAATCAACTCATAAATATTTAGCTAATATACACCCAGAGCAATGGATTGTGCGAAATTAAATGCCTCATTGAAACAATTAATTTCAAATGCTGTGATTTATTAAGCGTACTTTACTGGAAATTTAATAGAAATATGGACTCAAAGTAATTTGAGCTGAGGATGTTTGCTCTGTCTTTGATTCCTGGCCAAATTTTATTCTTACCCTGCAGGTGAAGCTCAAAAAAAAAAAAGGATAAACTTCCCGTAACTCCCTCTAATTGAATATATGGGTCAGCGTTTGATGAGAGGAGGCAATGGCCACAGGTTATAAAAAAGACTAAATAAATAAGTAAACAAAATGAAGTAATCCTTTCATATTTCACATACCTTCTGCAGTTAAGCCCCCAGGGAAGGAAATGCCACTTCAGTAAAAGCTTGTTGTCATCATCAGTCCATTTCAAAAAGAATACAGCTCGTGCCCCTCTGAGCATCAATAAGCAAACACATCCCCCAGGCATCTGGAAACATTCAGTCCTGCAGTTTCCCATCAGCGGGTTGTGCTTGGGCTTTAAGCAAGTGCTTCCTGGGGCAGCGGAAGGCAGCGGGAGTAGGTCCTAAGGCAGTCTTGATGGAAAGGTGGAAGGGAGGGGGCGGGGGGTCATTGAGCAGTGGAGGGTGATAGAAAGGTGCCTATTAGCGTCTCCAGTTAATCCAATTTATTGGGTGTAGCAGCAAAGACACTGAGTGGGACTCTGAAAGCCTGAGGTCCAGTCCCAATCTGGCTACTGTTGACCTTGGGAAAGGCACTCTGACAGACTTGTTTTCTCGCCTGTAAAATGTGTGGTTGGAAAAAAGGGGGTTCTATGGAGAGTGACCCCACAGGAGGACCTGATCGTAAGTTCTTAACTGTGCAGGTCATGGCCCCAGACCCGTATCTTCTTCAGGGAAAGGTTTTAAACCAGCCCTGTCCATTGTTTTTGTGCATCTAGGTTAACAGGTCTTTGAAACACCCTTGGAGCCCTTGGAGAGAACACAGCCTTTATAACTGTTCTATAATCCAGTCTCTGCCTTACTCTCTCCAATCTTCCTTGTCCCCTCTTTAATTTTAAATGCATAAAAGAAGCTGCAAAACTGTTATTCTCTAGAGCATTTCAGATCTCTGTCCCTGGCATATTTCGTAAATTTTGCTCAAATAAGCTCTTACAAAAAATTCTCTACAGATTTGGATGTTTCTTTTGTCAGCAAAGAACAAGACAAACAGTCCAGATAACTTAAGATTTTCTCCAATTCAGACATTAACTCTCTTGGCTTTTTTTTTTTTTTTTTACAATTTTCTGTCTTGACTTTTGCAGAAGTCAGCATTCTTTAAAAAATGTTATGCTTAAACGGAGCTGATTTTCAATTTCCAAATATTTATTAATGATCAGCAAAGAACCACATGAATTCCTCTTTGGCATATTTCTCTTTTGTGTTCTTAAATTAAACCAAGCTCTCAGGTTTTTATTATGATTGCTGAAACATGTTTTTATTATAAATAATTTCCCCAAAATATTTTAAATCACATTTACAAAACTTAACACTCACTACTAGGTCTGGGTTTTGTTGGGACTTACTATTTTTATTCTTTCACCAATATCCTGCATCTGGGATACAAACCATTCTTGTCTCCACAGTCTAATACCCTGAACAGGAGCTGCGATGTGACCACCTCACTTGGCATTGGTTGACTGCTTTCTTGTCAGACATGGGATGGAGGGCCTGGCCTTACCATGTCCTGAATGAATGACTGACTGAATGAATGACTGACTGAATGAATGAATGAATATGAACAGGTACTTGTTCCCAGTGACCTGAGCACTTCCTGAAAGTTAGTAAACATGGGTTCCTTCATGACTTAACGATATTGCTTTTCAATTTACCTAAGTAGAAACTTGTATTGTTCATTCCAAACTTTAATCATATGGACAAATAATGCTCTTGGATCCCCATAGCAAGGAGGAGAATACACAAATGTACACAATCCCACAGCAGTGGCTGATGCATGGGAAATTTGAGTTTTACCATTGCTCACTTGATGTATATACATGATATTTTTATCATACAGTTTCTTCTTTTATTTCCAGAAATGAATATATTCTATAATGAGTTTTACTAAACAGGGAAGTGTTTGTGTGTTTTCACAGTTTTGCATGATACTTGATACTTAATATAGGGGCTTTGCCAATATCTACACCTAGAGTTTTTCCAAATTTGGGGGGGTGAAAGTGAAACATACTGCATAAATAAGCATGAGAGCTAATACCATTGCCATCATTCATGTTATAACATTTTCCTATTAGCTGACTGTTTAAGACGTTCAATAAGCGAAATCATCAGGTCTGAATTTTAACATGGTGAAAAGAAAAAAGTGAAGGCTTGTTTTTTAGCCTTTTTTTCCCTCACAATAATGCATTTTTGAGATAAGGGCTTTTGTCTAGTAGATTATTATTGAGAAATGATCCCAAGGAATAACAGTGGAGGAAAGCAATGAACTGGCAAGGAAGGGAGAGATTCTAATGCGAAGATGTGTTCCTAGGTTGGTCTATACTGTTGGCAGCAAGGGCTCAGTATTGAAGGGTCCGCTCTGAGGAACTGAGTGTACGTCTCAGAACTGTCAGCCCCCGAGACAGACCACAAGAGTCTTAAGTCCCGTGGCTCTTGCCCTCTATTACTCAAATGTTCCCTGAGGTTTACTTAAGTTTTTTGTGCTTTTGGGTGCTGGGTGCTGCGTGCTGCGAGCCATAACCGAGGCTGGAATCAAAAAGTTCACTGAGAAGATGGGAGTCAGGCTCAAGAAGTGTCCAACCCATTGGCCATATTAAGTGACCTAAAGCTTATGCTCAATAAGTGTTCATTATTTTTATGTGCCAGAAATTATGTTATGAGCTTTAATGCTGTTCTGAGAACTAAACATTATTATTTCCATTTAACGGATCATAATCCTGAGGCAAAAAAAAAAAGGAGGAGGAATAGGAGAAGATAGATAACTAGTCATAAAATTAGTAAGCGGTGGGATCAAGTTTAAAACTCAGGCAACCTGATTCCACAGCTGATCTGCCTTAATCACAGCACTACACATGGAAGAGAACATCGCTGCCAGTCAGAAGTGGGTGTCGGTGTTTTGCATCCTGGATAAGACCGAAGCCACTAAACTAGAATGTAGATTCAAGTTATGAATCTAGTACTTACCTGTGTGTCTTTGATCCAGTCATTTAAACTCTCATAATAGAGAATCTTAATTCATATGTTATGTTCCTTCAGAAGCACTTTTCTGCACACAAATTATTTTATTCAATAAATATTCTCTTTATGTCTATTTTGTGTAATGCATTCAGTTAGACTGTAGTTTTCCACGTCAGAACTCTTTGACAATTGGGCCAGATAATTGCGTGGGTGAGGCTATCTTGTGCACTGTAGGGTGTTTAACAATATCTCTGGTTTCTGTCTATTAGATGCCAGTGGAACCACCATCTTTAGTTGTGTCATAGGAATCCCTATGTCCCTAGGAGGCAAATACCACTCTCCCATCCCCATTAAGAGCTGCCAACCATTGAACTAGATGAGAAGAACTTTAACGTATATATGCGGTCTGTCCAGAAAAAGTCTAGCCATTGTTATATAATAATGAGAATTGTTTGTGCGACATCAATGTAACTTGGCAGCCAAAGAGAGTGGACTGGAATGCACATTCATGAACAATGATGGCTTCACTGTACTAGTGAGTGGGGGTGGTAGATACTGTTGAGTGAACATGTGTACTGTGTGGCCATCACATTCAAAATGACTGAGAGAGTAGAGCAACAAATCCGCATCACATTTTGCGTTAAGCTTGAGCATTCCTCTGCAGAAACTATTCAGATATTTCAGAAGGCCGCAGCTATGGGCAACTGGTGATTGGCGGTGTCATCACAACAACACACTTGCTTATGTATCACACCTCATGCAGAATTTTTGGCAAAGCATAAAATCATGCAGTTGACTCAGCCCCGCTACAGCCCAGACTCGGTGCCCTGTGACCTCTGGCTTTTCTGCGAGCTAAAATCACCTTTGAAAGGGAAGAGATTTCACATTGTCGATGAGTTTCAAGAAAATGCAACAGGGTAGCTGATGGCGATTGGGAGAACTGTGTGAGGTCCCAAGTGCCTACTTTGAAGGAGACTGAGGCATCATTGTCCTATGTACAATGTTCCTTGCATCTTCTTCGATAAATGTCTCTATTTTTCATATTACATGGCTAGATACCTTCTGGACAGACCTCGTATTTCTCATGAAGCTTGTTCTTAAGAGAATTAGTACAATTTCGGGGGGGATGAAGTCTACAACGATAGTTTTGGATAAAAGTTTACCTCATTCAATAGTAAAAATTAAGTGGCTCTCCAGAGGTTGCTTAACACTCAATATCGATTAGCCAAGAAAATGAATTTTCTTTGCTGCATTCAGTTCTTGACCATTGATTCTTTCGTTTTCCTGCCCAAAGCTGCGTGAGCCTAAGTTTGTCATTTTACTTTCATGATTAAACAAGTTGGGTCCTAACATTTTCTCAATTGCCCATCATAACGAAATCCATCAAATAAAACACCTAACTCTGTGATTAATACACCGCTCAATACGGGGTGACTGCTGTCAATAATAATTTCTATGCTTCTTAAGAGAACAAAATATAATTTTGAAATTAATGCCTTTGCATAAGTATTTTACATATCTTCCACCTCCTCTAGAATATTGATGGCATGCTTGCAGTTTGCCTTCATTCCAAAATAAACTCAAGCAAAGTCAATTTAATTCGATACAAAAGGCAATCATTAGTTACTTTCTGTTGTAAAGATGAAATGAGCTTGTGTCAAGCACTAAGTAAATCTTGACAGATCAGGCAGTGATCTTTTTCCTGCCTTTTCTCCCCTTCCACTTCCCCTTCCACGCCAGCATAAGGCACTTTGCTGTGTAGTATTTTGGGCCACTCATAGCTGAATAATATTTGGATTTTTATGTAAAGGGGTTTATAATAAAGCAGTACTTCTCAAGTTTGAACTTGCATAGGAGTCAACTAGAATCTTAATGAAATGTAAATTCTGATTTGGTAGGTTCCAGGTAGAATCTGAGATTACATTCCCATCACATTCCAAGCAATGCCAGTGATGCCGATCTGAGGGTAACCTTCTGAGTCTCAGCATCATAGAAGACAGGAGTCAGGCTGTGAGGAAGAAGATACCACTCCAATTGGAAAGACTAGGGATGGCTTTGTAATCTCATCCTCCTGTGGCCACAGACCAAACTCATTGCCTGACACAAGGTAGGACCTCAATACGGATTCCATAAATAAACAGATGAATGAAGACAGCATCTAAGGAGTGTTAGTGCCTAACTTGGTTTGCAATTGTGGCGATGGAGTTCAAAGATGTGTCGGGGAAGACCATCAGGCACAGGTAGAAGAGAACAAGCCGTGTTTAGAACAGTGGGTCTTAAAGTGTGGTCAACTAGATCAGTAGTGTCCTCATCAACTGGAAACTTGTTAGAAACACAAATTCTTAGGTGTCTCCCAAATCTATGTGATGAGAACCCGTGGGGGTAGTGCCCCAGTAATCTGCTTTAACAAACCCTCCAGTGATTTTGAGGCATGTTAAAGTTTCAGAACCACTGGCTTAAAAATGTAGATACTAGTTCCGATTATCCAGAGTTTATAGAGTATATATAAAAAGAAAAAAAAAAGCTTAAATGTAATTACGACATCAAGGACGTGATTGATATCTTTGGTATTCCCTTGATTCTAATCATAGGGCTGTCAGGACACACAGATAGGCTTTCTCCCCTCCCATCATTCTCAATACCTGATGCAATTAACATCACCCGCCTAGACACACTCTTGTCTCCTCACCGATTGACAGGAATAAAGGTGCGTGATGAGGACCATGGGATTGAGATCCAGGAGAGCTGAAACTAAGCTGAGCAGAGAGGAGGACAGGCATGATTTAGAGATGGCGAAGGCCAAAGAACCAAACCAAGAAATGGATTTTGGAGAGATCAAATACAAGCATCAGCCCAAATCCAGAAAGATGGAAGCGAAATCAGAGAAGGGCCAGAGATAGTTGATCATCTAAAAAAATTGATACAGAGTAGCCGGGAGAAGAAGAGTCTTCCTGACCTTCAAGGGACCTTAGGTTGTTGAAGAACAGCAGGCACTGTAATTCCACCCTCAAATGCCAAGATTCCCTCTCTAGGTGAAGTCTGTCAGCAAAGAACACAATGAGTCCTTCATTAATGGACAATAAGGTATTATTATCTTATTGTTAAGTATAAATGGGAGCTTTTTGTTGTTAAGTTCTGAGTAATGTCTTCAAGAGAGTCTTAATATTTAAATTGTTCAAAGTCATAAACACAAAAGGTCTCTCAAGCTTAGCAGCTGGCTAAAACAGATATTTTCCAAAGAGCTGTTGAGGGAAGAGGGGGGAAGTTCTGGCGATGATGAAGTGGAAGGAGTCTTGTATTAAAGAGCAGAAACACCCAGCAGTCGCCCCAGTTCTGCTTCTGTCTGTGATATTGGCGAGTTGATTTCCTCCCTTTCAGCGTCTGTTTCCTCTCATTACAATGCAGGTCCTTACTTTTCCACCAAGCCTCAGTGTTGAGCACAATAACCCTTGAGAGAGTTATTTTAAGATTGCAAAGGCCTAGGGACAGTTTTATTGACAAAACTATCTGAAACCAATCTTGCCCTTTTCCCTCTCCTAGCTCTTCAGTTCTCTGATCATCTGAATTTTTGCCAAAAAAACGCATAACGTAGCCATATAGATATATACACTTATAAATTGTTATCTTTTTTTTGCAGTTATTCCCTTTGAAGCATCTCATTTTCTTCAAATTTTTCAGGCTATTATAATCATCAGTATCCTCAAATAAAATGTAAATTCTCTATCAATCTGGAAGAAGGTAAAATTGATTGATGAAACTGCAGGCTCTACACATTTTTTCTTATTTATTTCTATATCCTGTGCCTTTATTATTTATTGATAAGTAAATAAAAAGACAAGCATTGTTATCTTTGTTGTATACTATTTGCCTTGAAAGAAGACACTGAACCTTTGTTTTCTCATTTACAGTATAAATGAATTATTTATTATAAAAAAAAGCTAATATTGATATGTCAACAGTATGCACTTATTTACTTTTGTAAAAATATAGCATTTCCCCAAACTCATCAGATGGTTGAGACAGGCACTTTCCAAATAGCTCGGATGAGTAAAGCATCCAGGTGCTTTACCTGGATTATTTTAGTTCTTCCTCCTAGCACCACCAAACACTCCTCCGATCCCATTTTTGATGAAGAACTTAGGCTTAGAACTACTAAAGCCCTCACTCAGTGGTCTGACTCTGGGGCCTGGGCTTTTAACCCTGCGCTGGGGTCCGTGTGGAATGGGTCTTACATGTCCCGTTTGTCGGTGGCCATTGCTGCTTTTCCGTCATGTGATCCATGTTTTCCCCAGCCTTTGGGAGGCTCGGTGCCTAGCATTTAGTAGGTAGTCAGTACATGAATAGTGAATAAATGTACTAAATACTTGGGACAGTCTCTGGGTCCAAGGGGAGTGACAAATTAGGAAACAGAAAATGTGGGGTCATTCTGTGACAGAGCGAAGTACTCTAGGAACACATGGAAGAGAACATTGGTCCTGAGAGGAAGGACAGACTTCGCATTCTTTTCACAATTTGTATCCTGGGAGTCCTCGCCCCGAGCAATTAAAGAGACCAGACTCAGAATCAACACAGATACCCAATTCGTCCCTCAATAAGCATACATCTGAGTTTTACGTTATCAACAAAAGTAAGAAGCATCCAAACTTGTAAAAATTTTTATGACTTTATTTGAGCCAAACTGGCGGCAATTGCCGGGAAGAAAAACTTCAGTGGCTTGAGAAAATGCTCTGGAAAATGGCAGTTTGGCACCTTATTTTATACATTACGATCAAAAGAGAGGACTAAGTGGGTTACATGAAATCCATTGGTGAGCGATTAGAGAGGCAGGAGAATGTAAAGCTGGGAAACCTTCGTGATTGGATAAAAAGTAAACCGATAGGCACATACTTCTTTGACACAGATGGAGGATAAATAACACTCAACAATTAATGTGCTAACAATAACAACGAGGGGATGTGTGGTCTCCCTCTGGTGTGGTGCCTGTGCTTTGAGGGGTCGAGAAAAAGGAAATATGACTTTGCACAGGTGTGTTATTTTAGATACAAAAAGACAATAGACAGGGTCAATTAAGGTGAAGATTGTCTTTTGTCAGGGAAAATTCTAGCCTGCCATGACTGCCCACCGTGACCTGGTTTTAGTTAGAAAGTTTTCATTTCAGACCATTCTATGTGGTTGCTTTCGGTCTCGGAGCCTGTAAGGCCCTCACGCAGGCCTCCCCTGAGCTTGTCAGGTTTTGTATGTGGCCCTTTTTTGTCCACAAAGCGATGGGTTAGAGTTAACCAGAAAAGGAAGGGGAAAGTCTAAGCGGACACTTGGAAGCACTCCGTGCATTGGGAATTTCATCTAACAGTCTGGTTTGGTGAATAATAGGGAAAAAAGTGAAGCATGAGATTGCAGGGGAAGCAGGAAGATGTTACCTGTCATTGGTAAAGGATTTGGACTATATTCTGGAGATAAAGCATTCCGGGAGAGGAATGACAAGCTCATAATTTAGATGTGTGAAAAATCACTCTGGTAGCTGTGTGCAGGATGGATGGAAGAGGTTAGATTCGACATGTAAAGTATGAAGAGAAGGCCGTTCAGTTGGCTCAGGTGAGAGATGATAAAGTTGGAATTAAGGCAACAGATGTAAGAATGGAGAGAAACAGCAAGAGTGAAAAATACCACTATATATATAATCTCATGTCCAGTGGTAGAGTAGAAGGGAAATGGTAGACCGAACATTAAGAGGTGTCCCCAAGGTGCTGACAAGGCCCAGTAGCAGTTTTCCTGGCCTGTCTCCAAATTACAGCCTGCAGTCTCTTTTATTGCCTTTACTAATTGTCTGGACTCTTTTAGCAGGCATAAGGCAAAAAGCATTTCAAAATCCAGATGTGTGGAAGAAGTATCACTAACTCGAGCTTCAGTAAGTATTAAACTTCTACTAAACACGTTTAATTAAGAATTAATAAGGTGGTGGTGTGGAAATTAAATCCCCCATGATTGCCAGGGAAGAACACCTACTGAGGTATAAATATATGAAAGATAAATCTCCTTGCAATGTAATTAATTCAAATCTGCAGAACCAATAAGTGTGTGACGATGTTCCTATTATTGCATTACACTTGTGAGGAATGCTCAGGAATTTAATTAGCATTTACCCATACAACTAAAGAAAATGAGATATTAAGCATGCTATCTAATTAACTAGCTATAGATTGCCTGTTAAATAAATATTAAATGTATAAACACTTGAGACCAGGCTGAAAATATGGCCCTAACTAGATATCCATTTTCTCATGAGTCTTTCTTTAAAAAAAAATAATCGTAGTTAATTCCAAGAACAAAAAAAATACACAGAGGGCTACATATGCTTTGTCCCTATGGTTACTTATTTGTTATTTTTGGCTTAGTTAGACCTTATCCCCACCTCTCTCCAAAGTTAGACTGGAATGTGAACTACGAGATCACGGGCACTGTCAAAACTCTGGTCAGTTATGTTAGGGTGTCCATGTCCCCATTTGCAGATACAGCCACTGAAATGTGGTCACGTTCATTTGCCCAGCGTCACACTGCAAAGAAGTGACGCATGCTCTGTCATTGCCCCTTTGCCAAACATGCTTTGCTCCTACAAAGCAACCATAATGATCTTGATGTAAATCATGGGCCATGCCTCCCTAGAAAGCTCCCCAGTGAGCCCCCATACCAGGAAGCGCATGTACCTTCGTGTTTACGGTTCTACATGATGTGTCTACTGCTAACCTCTGCTCTGACCCCCGCTCCGTTACACATCTGGCCTCATCTCCTACAGCCCTCCCCTTAATTCATTCTGCACCTGGCGCTGGCGTGTTAGCCCATTCTCAGCAGCAGGACATTTGCACATCCTGCTTTACCTCACCCGTTCCGTTCCTTCTGCACATCTCTGCACAAACGTTACCTTACCACTGAGGGCTTCCCTAATCGCTTGTTATTAAAGAATGATCTCTTTCCCACCACTTTCTATCGCATTGCATGCGTCCGTGCACACATGCCTGTGCACACACCCATGTACTCCCCCAAGAGAGCGTACTTGGATTTTGACCACTCTGTTTATACTGATGAAACCCGCTCTCCCTACACACACACACACACACACACACACACACAGATGAACTGTCCATGCTCATCTACTTGGAGTTATTGATAGTGCCCTCATTTTGATGTGGCCCTTCTCCTCAGTAGGCATAAAGCAAGCATATTCCATTTATATTTTAGTTGGGGTGCTACATGCTTGACACTCATGATCTCATTTAACTGACATTTAGTGCTCAGAATGTGTGCACTGGCCACTTATTATTATCACCATGTGATGATGAGTATACATAAGGCCAAATACATTGAACACCTGGCTTGAGACTGAGCACCTCGTAACTGTTGGAATGGAAATTCAAACCCAGGTCTATTTGTACTTGTAACCACTGCCCTCCACACATGTGGCTCTTCCTGATCCCGTGAGGGATAATGTATCATTCTCTCCCTCGAGCTGTCTTATTTCCTTTATACTCATATGTCTTGTCATGTGGGTCCCCTGCTAGATTGAGAGGACTAACCGGCTACTTGTTTGCCACCAGGTATCTAATACCAAATGTGCTGAAACAGAGAATACACTCAATAAGTAAGGCCTTGTGTTATTCTGAAGGATTACATAAAGGAGATACATAGAGTTAAATTGCTGAGCGATGACACAGGAATGATTGATCTTCATTTGCTGTGGGGCAATTGGGGAAAGCATCTCAAAGCAGGTGGCATTGGAAATGAGCCTTGAAGAATGGATAACGATAATAACAACGATAATTTGTAATGCACAGGAAGGTGCAAAGGTGGTTTGATGGAAGGGAGATAGCCTGCTTCGCAAAGGGCATTCCAGTGTCCTTCTAAACCAAGAAGCAAACAAAAATATTCTCACAATACTGAATTTACCAGCATATCTGTCAGTCGACTTCAGGTCTTTGCAAGTTAGTGTTTATCAAGTTAAAACCTGGAAATCAGAGAGCTGTCAGGAGTGAGGCAGTGGAACATTGACATCTCTCCTGACCCAGCCTCAACTGGAACACACAGATGGAAAAAAGGACATGCCGGTTATTGGCTTGAATGGTGTGCGGTGAACCAGAGAGAATGATCCAGTGCGACAGCCTGGAATGTGTCAGAACGGATTAGGGACGCAGGTCAAAGGTGGCCGCAGAGTGTCACACTAGCTGACAGTTCCAGAGCTAAAGTCCAGCGGAACAGCCCCAGGAGATGCAGGGAGGCAGCGGGCACCACAGGCTGGCCTGTGACTGCAGGACCAGATGGGGACAGCCCGGCAGCATTTCCCCAGACACGCCTAGTGCTTTTGCTTGAGGACACAAGCACGTTCTTATCAGAGGCTTTGTTCTTCTTTGAAGAAGGGGGGATATCAGGTACTCTAATTAACCAGACCTCTTTACACTTTTAAATCATGAAGCCAGACTCCTTACAGGAAAATCTAGTGTCTTCTATTTGCCTTTTAAAAAGCCTTTCAAAAAGCCTTTCATAGTTTCAAATACTAATCATTTCACCTTCTACAACCTAAGCTGTTTATGAATGTGAAAAAAAAATGTTGCTGGAGGACGTGATGAAAATCTTGGCAAATTCTGGAGGCGGCACATGGTGACTTTGGTTTGAACGCCCTCACGTCAACCTGTCTCCATTTGGCTATTCGTCCCCGATATATCTTCTTCAGCCCTGTGCTGGCACAGATGTGGGCAGTCTTCCTTCTTTCCCTGTAGCATCCTTAGGTACTGTGACTCCCTTCACCTCACTCAAGGGCTCCAGAATTTGGGAAATGATTCCTTTCCATGTTAATGCTCAGTGGGCTTCTTGTTTGAGCAGGTGAGGGTAGGGATTTCCAAAGGGAGAAGAATAAAATAAAGCTACCACCCAAACAAAACAGAAGTAGAGAGAGTATGCCCGAGCCCTGAGACAGACTGCCTGGGGCACCAGACGCACAGGTTCTCAGCGAGTGGTGCGTGCCCAGGCAAAATGTCAGGGTCTGCCCTTCTTCCCAGGGCTGTTCGGTTATATAGTAGCAGCCATTCCTGAAGATTTTTGTCTTCATGCTTTCTATATATTTAGAATATATTTTTTCTGTTTGTTGTTGTTTTGCAGTGTTTTTTGTTTGTTTGTTTTTCCTTTTTTTTAACAAGGAAGCAGGAAAGCAAAGACTCAGTCTGACAATTAACTGTTGAAGACCAATTCATTGTTAAGCACTATGCTTGGTGTTTATATTCAGGGTCCAGCACAAATAACACCGCTTTTTGATAAAATCTTTTATTACAAAATCATAAGCATGTAATTCTGTAACATAACAATATCACACTGGAACGCACCGTATGCCATTTTAGGTGAAGTGTTCAAATTGCTGTCCATTTCGCATGAGACATTCATGTACCCTACCAACCACACTCAAGCAAGTCTTACTTCTGCGGGATCTTGTATACATGTTGTCTGAGTTGTTTGACATCAGTTCTGGTAGTATACTACAGATGAGTTATATAGACTGTTTCATGGGGTTAATTGGTTATAAAATGCAATATAGCATATGTATGAGTTTGCATGGTACCTCAATAAATATTTAAAATTTCTGAATTGCCCAGGTATATGCAAAGTTCCATAGTTTTGGAGGCAGTCTTACCACTCCTGATGCCAAGCATTTGACTCAATGATTATCTAGTTTGAGGGTTAGAAAAGATTTCCCCTTGGTCAGTTGGTACGTGTATTTTAAGGGATAGATTGGGGACAGAGTTCTAGACTCACTCACTGTGTGGCCTTTGACAGAGTCCTTAATCTACCTGCACCACACGTTCATGTGTGAAATAAGTAGGAATTATGTACCTTGATGCAAGATCCCATTGGGAACTGGTAGCCTAAAATCAAAAGCCATAAACTCTGAAGGCATGCATTTTTGGTGGATTGTGATGATGTAGTTAGAATCTAAGTAAGCAGTCATAGCAACAGCATTTGTGGAAGTGAAAACAGAGGCAGGAGATAGAGGGGGGACCCTAGGAGCATTCGTATTTGATTAACGTGTCGTGGGTTCTCATTATGTCAATTTTTTTCTAATTCTCATCATGTCTCCATTTTCATATGTTTCTTACACTAAGACATTCTGAACCTTGGACAGTTAAGTTAATGTGACCGCACACGAAGTTTGTAGTTAACTGGGATTCAAACCAACATATTCATGGCCCTATGAGCCATTATCATGTGACTGGTCACTCATGACATCTTTCTAGCCATTAGAAAAGTACTTGGGGTTCTACGCTGATGAGGATGAGGCCCTGTTCCTGAGAATTCTAATATTCAGCAGAGCTGAGGGGACAACCTGGTAACAGCAACTGTTTATACATGACTTTTTAAAAAAATTCTCACCCAGGGATATGTTTATTGAAATTTAGGGAGAGAGACAGAGATCGATGTGACAGAGAAACATCGTTCAGTTGCCTTTTGCACACATCCCAGCCAGGGGTTGAACTCACAACCTAAGTATGTGCCCTGACCTGGGATCAAACCTGCAACCTTCTGGCGTGTGGGGTGACACTCCAACCAGGTGAACCATCCAGCCAGGGCTATATATGCGTTTCTTATTGGACCTTCCCAGGGAAAGTTTAATGAAAGTTCAAATAACATAGTAATTACTTTGGGGGAAGATACTAATGAAAAGGCCGTGGACCCAGTAAGAGTGGCGTGTGGCAGTAAGACACCCCAAAGTCCAGGCAACCTAGCTTTCTGCTTGGCTGTGGAATAATATTTCCATGAATTCTCAAACTCAGTGGAGATGGGTCTGGAGTTCTTCTTCTCACTTTGTTTGGCATCTCTTTTATCTCATTCTGCCAAAGCCTAACTGAATAATTAAGCCCACAGAGCCCTACCGTGTGTTTCACATGCACCCCTTCTGACCCAGGACAGAGAGCGTTGCCTACCAGGGAGGCGGTGGCTCACGACTCAGAAAACTCATCTCTGTTGTTGCCTTGTGCTGGGTGCAGACGAGTCTGGCACAACGTAAACCCTGGTGTATAATGGATTACATTACACATATCAAATTACAAAATGCACAATTCTTTTTAAATTTCTCTAAAGGGTGCCCTTTTATCATTTTTTATGCATTCGAGGGCTATGGTAGATATAAATTTATCATTTGAAATTCAAATGGTTATAGTTATAAAGCTGCTGACGCGTAAAAACAGGAAATCTAGCATATATCAGGATCTGAATGCAATGCATGATTTGCTGAACTTTTATGATAATTTCAATAAATTATTGAATTAGCTCTGTAGTTTTACAAATATGCTTGAAAAAATGTTTAAATGGTTATAGCAACGAGTAACACTTTTTTGGTCTTTTGCCCTACTTGAAAAATAAATTTTAGCTGACAGGCAAGTTTGAGACATAGCATCCACTCATCAAAGAACAATAAAATTCAATTATTTAAATTTTGCAAGGTCCACTGGAAAACTAACTTAAACTCTTATTACCAGTCTGGCTCCTACTGCTCTTCAATATTCAAAGTGCTTATTGACTTCAGCATTTTCCCACAAAAAGATCTTTAAAATTAAATCTAAAGTTCATGCAAAATAGTTCAGGCTGATAGAATATTAAAGGATTTCATTGTGACCAGAAAGAGACCCAAGATTCCAATGACACAGCAATAGAAATGCACGTTAGAGATTATTTAATATTTTGCTGACATCTGCACCATCCTTGGGTTCTGTTTATATACATATGGACCGATTGGATCATAACGCGAAGATGACTTGAATCTGTCTGTTTCCTGTCATCTTACTGTGTAAGCAGGATGCTAGGTTTTGCTCACATTTCTGAGTTTGGAAAACACCAAAGCCTCAGATTGGCTGATTTTGTTTTCTAAATTATTCTCTTTTGCCCATGTTTTAATAGAAATACTGAGTTAATTGAGCATATCTGGTTTAGGAACCATTATTTTTTCAATCTGTCTACAGGCTTGATTTTGCTAGGTATCTGCTAAAAGCTACATCATTGAACAAATATCTCCCAGCATCTCTCTTAGTTGATGCATTTATTTTTCACTGATATAACTGAAAATTAAAAAAGCTAACACGTACAAAGCACCTCCTTTGTGCAAGGAACTGTGTTAAAAATTAGAGATAGTTTGGCCAGTCATCACCCCTTAGACTCATTGTCATTTGCAAACCTAAAGAGTATTTTTCCAACCCCATTTTATTCTTTTATACATTTAGATGTATCTTTTATCTTAATTAAATGGAAGGTTATATCAGTAGGACAAAGAATGTCATAGTCGAGAGTAAGGATTATTTAATGTGCTATTTAATGTAATGGTATAAAGTTCAAATTTGTTGACACAGCCACTGCCATGAATGTTGAAAGTTGACCCATAACTTAATTTCCTCAACAGGTCTGTGAGGTGGGCAGTGATTAATTATTTACCTACATCATTCAGCTGAAAACATTTTAGTCCACGGATTTTCTCAAACTCACACTTGGCAAATAAAAACAGAGGATACCCATTTAAATTTGAATTTCAGATAAACAATAAATAATTTTTAGTGTAATTCTGTCCTATGTCATCGTTGGAAGATTCTTATACAAAAACAAACAAAAAATACCATCTGATATTTATCTAAAGTTCAGCTTTCACTGGGATTCTCTATTTTATCTGGAAACTATGCACATAGTCAAAGTAGAGTTATAAGAGTCAAAGCATTGTCTTTTTTTATTTCAAATCCAGGATGCTTGCTACAATGCTATAACTTAAAGTGGCAACCTGAAATCACAGCAATTCCCAACCACAAGGTTATCATGACTTAATACCTGTAAGAGAGATAATTACAAAAGTAGAAGCCATTGGTACAGTTACCTAAGTGATACTACCTATGTCCAATGAAGAATAATTATAAAGGTTCAGAACAGGCCCTCTTTCAGTATCACTCCCAACACAATCAGATTACATTTTTATTTCTTTTGATCTTAAGTGTGTGCTCTTTGTACTCCATTGTTATTAACCAATACAGTTGATTGAGTTAGTACTGAATTTGACTAAGAAGCCTTGCAGTCCAGGGGGATAAAAACAAGAACCTTGAACCCACAATGTATTGATCATTAATTTTTTATTATTAGGTATTAAATATATATTTATGAACTATGATGTAATCTATTGATTTTTAGGGAGCCATGTTTCCACCTGAATTAAAATATTATGGCTCAAGCTACTCGGCCAAAGTATTCTCTTGTATTGGCATGCTGTATTAATGATAGTTCACCACTATTTCTCAGTTGTGAAAAAAATTTAGTTTTTTTTAGTAAAAAACTCAATGCCCTGTTAACAGCATACAGTTTTGATTACGTAATAACACCTTCCTCTTTTGTCTTTGACAAAACTTCCTCATCTTTTTCTATGTCATTAACTTTAATATCAAGTCCTAACCCATCGTATTCTTAAAACATACTTTGGTAAGAAGCATCAACATTTGACAAGTGTCAGTATCGTTGAGTGATTAAGATAATGACCCAGAGGTCAGAATCCTTGGCAAATCCATGCTTTTGATTTTTTGTTGTGTGCCTTTGTCAAGTTATTCAGCTTCTCTAAACCTTAGAAGCTTCATATACAAAATAGACGTAGAGATGATACTTATGACAAATTTATCTTTCAAAATCCTTGTGAACAACCCTAGTGGAAAAGTAACTATTACATAGTGAGCACTATAAGATATAGGTAGCAAGTACCTTATCTTTCCTGAGACTGCTCTGTAAAATTCACTCACGAACAGAACACTTTTTTTTACTTATTAATTTATTTATCCTTTTATCCTTTTATCTTATTAAAATAATTTCCTCCTGGTTTTATTTTTTTAGTACTTTCTTTGTTCTGACTTCACCCTTTCTGGTTTTTATCAGTAATACTACTAATAGCCAGGTGTGGTGAGCAAGGTTCTGTGTTGGGGATGAAAAAAAGAAAAACTAGTTTTTATGTCCTAAGAACTATCAATTATCTAGGATTTTGGGACATTTAATCTAAATCCTCATCTTCATTTGTAGGCAGAGAAACTGTATCTTATCTGGAAGAGCTGATGTGAGAACTAGAGATACAGTATCTAGGACATAGTGAGTTATCAATAAATAATAGCTATTATCCCACTCAGATAGAACAGAGGTCTGTTTTAAAGGGCATCCTTGGGATCATAGCCCTCCCACTAACTTTCCTCAACCTGTTACCAGTAGACAGTCTATCTGGAGCACCAGGGAGTCTCCCCCATTAGCCAAGATGCTGGCAGGGAGAGGTTCTTACACTGATGCATGGAAAACTAGCAAGATAATTGCATAAAAAGGCCTCCCCTCAGCCCTCCAGTACCAGATTGGGGTGGGACCAGGGAAAAGCAGGCACATGCACCATGGAAGTCAGACTGGTGCAGAACAAGGTGCTAGACCAAAATGGCCTATCAGCCTAGCCTGGGAAAAGATGGAATTGGTTGGAAGGTGGACCCACCTGAAGCATGCAAGGTTTGGAAAGTTGATTGGTCATTTTGAGAAAACACCTGGTCCATTCCACACCTAAGCTAATATAATCACAGGGGAACAAAGGGGCTATGACTCTCTCTCTCAGGTTGGTGACCTGTACTCGCACTGAGCACTCACCTGTTCTCTCCCTGGGCCATGTGGCCTTAGCAGCCATATGGCCATGGCCTCCAGGACAAAGTCTCTCCCTCTCCCTCTCCCTCTTTCACTGGGTGATGTGATTGCCGGTGTGTTTGCGTGCCCTCCCAGGAGTACATGACCTTGAGGTTCTAGCAGCCAACATGGCCTCCAAGAGGGCGCCCAAAATGAACAGTAGCTGGGAACAAGCTAAGTTACTTGGATGGGGACTAAAACTACTTAGCCACCAGCTGTGGGTTCCAAAGGACTGCACTTTAAAATTGAGCAGAAACTCTGGACACTGGCTTTTGTTTTGGTCTTGATGAGTGCAGTTGGACTTTTTCCATGGCCTTGAGGAGGAGGTGGGCTTTGAGATAGGAGTCTTCCATTCTCCCAGATCATGCAGCACCTGAATAAAACCTCTTCCCTTTTGCACCGACATCTGTGTCTTGAATTTGGCTTTTGTGGCAACAGGCAACCAAATCTCCTTTTTTGTTCGGTTACAACAAAAAAGCAAGTTTTTTTTCACCAATAGCAGTCACTCGGTATGCCGCACCCCCAAGTACACATTTTAGTAAGGCTCATTTAGTAGTAAACGTAATTCTTTATAGAAAGGTAAATAATCTTTTAAAAGAAAGAAGAAAAAACAATTGGTGAATACACACAGTATGTTGGCACAGTGATATGTGCACTGTTACGTTTCACAGGTCACAGGAAAAAAGTAATTTATGGTGTTATTTCTTCCCATCTTAGAGATGAATCGGATAAACTTACATGCAAAAGTGACTCTCTCTGCCTCATAGGATCAAGGTAGGAAAGTAATCCTCACAAACTTTGTCAGGTAGGTATTAGATAAGCTAATACACCAGAAGTACCAAGCACACAGGGACTCAAAAATGCCAGTTCCAACCTCAGACACTTTCCAAGTTCCTACTGTGCATAATCTGCATGGGACTGCTTTCCATCAAAGGGTACCCATGGTGGCAAATAAGGGGCAAGGGCTTCCCCTTGGAGGGTGTCAGCCGCAGATTGGCTATTTTCAGAAAGTGGAAGTGAACCATGGAGCATGCGTACAGTAGAAACCTAAAGCCTGGCAGTGACGACAATCACTGGGGCATTGGCGTTCAGAGAGAAAAGTGCTTGTCAAGATCAAAATGCTAATCGGAGCTTGCTGGGAAAGTTAGTTCGCAGCTGTAGCCAAAGCAGCAGGTTGCTTGAAGCAGCTGCACAGTATATTAGCACCCTGTCTTAACAAGACTGTCCGTGCGAGAGTGATCAGGAGACAGTCAGAAATAAAACCAAAGCAGTCGATGTCCATAAGCATCAAAATTACTACAATTAGTTCTAGAGAGCCCTATGTCCCCAAAAGGCATGTGGGTGTCATGGTAAGAATTAGGAGCCTAACTGGATGGAGCTTGAATCTCAATAATAGTTTTGCCTCTATGCATCACAGTCACTTCTATAAAATGGGGGTGTTAATACCTATAACAAACATTTTGAAGGATAAAATGAATTCATTCCTGTCTATTAGAGATGCATTGCTTTCTAATGAATTATTCCAAAACTTAGCAGCTTAAACAATGGCAAACATTTAGTATTTTGCCAAGTCTCTGAGGGTCCGAAATGTAGGAATTGCTCAGATGAGCGATTCTGGTTCAGAGTTGCTCTGAGGTTGGCATTAGGCTATGGGGCGGTGCTTGCAGTAACCTGAAGACTTGACTGGGATTAGAGAATCTTCTTCCAACCTTACTTATGTGGCTTAGTCGGCAAGACTTCTTCCCTTGCTGTTAGAGCTGCTGAAAGCCCAGTTCTTCCACATGTCCATAGAGCAACTGACAACAGGGCCCCTCACATCCCCCAGGGTGAACAATCCAAGACAGAAAGAAGAGCCCAAAGAGTGAGAGGCAACATGCACAGGGTAACCTAGACAGAAGCAATAGTCCTCGAGTAACCCAACCTCCTGTGTGGCATACTGTCACTTCTTCTCTATTCAATTCATTAGGAGAGTCACTAAGTCTGGGTCCCAGTCATGGCAAGGAGACCACACAAGGGCAAGCATCCCCTGGAGATGGGATTACGGTCCTATTTTAGTTTAGAGGCTGTCTACCATAGCACATAGAGTACATAACAAGTAAAATATAACACATGTCAGTTAAAATCAGAAAGCACTTTTAAAATGGTTTTCTACAGTTTTGTTTAAATATATAAAATAAGTGTAATCACTTTTAGCATTTTTGTTTGTTTATGTAAGTTTTCAATGTGAAGTGGAAGATTTACAGTGAGTACCTAATGAATATTAGTTGTATTCCATCTTCTCCCCCTTAAATTTCAGTATTCCTTGGTCTTGAAGTATTTTTATAATACATGTTAGAATTTTCAGCCATCCTTCCAATGGCCTGAAGTAACCCACTTCTTCTCTGCATCCTAAGGGAAAAAAATTATTATTTTTCTTCTAAATTACAAGAGAGAAATCAATTTTTTGTTAATGTGCAGGCTTAAGGTTCAAAAGAATGAGAATTATCTCAACAACGATTATTTTGGCACCCATTTCTTGTTTTAATCTATAAATAAATCTGAACTCTCACCTCACTACCCAGGTTATTTTGATCTATGCCAAATAGTGATATTTATTTAACTCTGCATTCATAAGATTCAAATCTAGATGAATGGCTGCCCAGTGTGATTCCTTTGTGGCAGAGTTGTGGGTGTGGTGAGGAGGATTCTAGGACTTTGGTGCTGAAGACTTGATGTCATTGTCTTGTCGACACACTGGCTCCCACACCTACTATGGCATTTCTTATTTCGGGGAACAGTACCATTTGCAGAGTCACTTAAACCAGACCAGAGCATTATCTAGAAATGCTCCCTCATTTTTATTCCTGATAACCAATCAAGTCAAGTTCTGCTATGTTACTTGCTACAGATTACCTAAACCCCTCACTTTATCTGCCCATTCCTAGTGTTTCTTCCCTAGGAAAGAAATAATGGTATTGTGAATTATATACGAAAGTTTTCTAATAACTCCTTTCTCTAAATCCTTTATTCTTTAACCCAACCCCTACAGAGCTGTCAATTAGACCATTCTGTTTGATACAATCTCTGTCTTAGTTAAAAGGACTTTTATAGCCCCAACTAACTCAAACTCCAGAATATAGCATATAAAACATTACAAAATCTGGTCGTAGACTGTCTCCCCAGCTAATACTCCACCACTCTAAACTGAACACCCACACACCCACACACACACACACCCCTGCCCAGTTGCTACAACAAAACAAAACTGCTTTTAGTTTGCTGATTTCTCCTCACTCCCTTTGTGCTTTATTTCATTTGTGTATGCAGTTTACTTTGCCGTCTCCCTAGTAAACCTGTGTTCTTTCTTCAAAACCCAATATCTGGAGCTGTGGCCGGTGTGCCTCAGTTGGTTGAGTTTCATCCCGCAAACCAACAGGTCGCAGGGTCATTTCCCAGTCAGGGCACATGTCTGGTGGATTTTCCTGTTAAGCATCTTGGATAGCATTTTAAAAGCTGAGAGAGTAAACAACTCTTTCTTCCCTCTAACTCAACACCTGTCGACATTATATCACTGCTCTTCTAAGCCTGATCAATGGTAATGTATTGGCGTTACTACAATCTTTTATACAAAAAAAAAAAATCATCTCGGAATTAATAACACATTTAACATACCTTTAGTATTTGAATATAATAGATTACTATACATATTACCAATAATAAATTGAACTGTATACAGTTGACTTTGAAAGTAAAAATGTGGTCATAGACTGGCAATTTCAGATGATCTACTGTATTTGATAGGCTTCGTTTCTTGTGCACTGGGGGTGTGTATTCTGACAGGCAGAAAGAATCTCATTTGGTAAAGAGTTGAGAGGTGGTGTTAATATTTTATGTGTCATCTTGTGGAAGAAAACTTGACATCTTTTAAATAAAATTAAAACATGAATCAATTATTAAGGTCAACGGACTTGGGTTATCTAGACATAGATCTTAGCTAAACATATAAATTGAAGGCTTCAAAGGAAATGAATGGAACAACTTAAAAATATGGGGGGGATGTATGTATATGCATATGTGTATATATATATATATTATATATGTATTTGTTGCTGATGGGTGTGCCTTGTATTTAAGAAGAGGTTAGTTGGCCACATGGGTGCCATATTCAAGAGGACAATAAAAGGTAAAAGTCACTATGAATTACAATGTTTATGCTCTAAAAAGGTATTAAGACACCTACATGAGATGCTTCTTCAGAATGCTCATTTTATGGACTGCAGGTATCCATTATCTGGATAATACCCAGATTGAAATCTCCATGAATGATCTAACACACTCCAGTGTATGTTTATCACTGGTCTACAGATAACCAGGTGATATCTACAGTATCTATATCCATAGTTATAGCTATACCAATCTCCATCTATATTTATAACTTGATCAATATATTAAACGTAATTCTAGTCTTAGCATGAATACCTTTCCCATTCAAGAATCAAGAGATATACAGTCTGGTAAACCACGCTACTGGAAGGTAGCCCAGCCCTGTCATGTAGGTGGGAAAATTTATTTGAGTTAAGGGGGAGGGTGGTGTTAGAATGATTCCTATTTATCCCATCAAGCTGTTTGGCTGCCCATCCATCCATAAGCTGCCTAACAAACACGATCTCCTCCCTGTTTTCTGTCCTGAGGTGAGTTTCATGCTGATCAAAAGCTTCTCAGTGTCCTCAGCTCCTCCTACCCTGCAGGAACGCCCCCACTTGGCCGGGGACTTGCATCAATTTGCCTTGGCTCAGTCCTCCAGGGGAGATACCATACTGGGAGTTACTTCCTTGATTCCAGAGATTTGTCCAAATGTATGACACAGATTCACTTTTCCTGAAAGTGAGGCATGTGTTTTGGCCACAGTTGGCCGTGGATCTGAGCTGTTCATTTTCTGTCAAGAAGTTTCTTGGGTTGCTTCTGACCCAAATTCACTTTGAAGTTGATGGGTCATGCTTTTATTTACTTAGTAAACACTGAACTTCTAATACGTTTATGGAATAGTACTAGAAGTTGTGGACAATGAAAAAAAAATGAGTTAGATGTGCTCCATGACCTTAAGTAGCTAGCTCATAAACTCTTACGAGTACAACGCAGGTAACAGTAAGGCTTAACAACATATTAACCTAGCACATAGTAGGCATTCGATAACGAGGCACGAGAGCTGTCATCATACTCCTGTAGAAAGCTAGAGGAAGTCTAATTTTAATGTTGTGGGACAGAAAACACCTTTCGCTTCCATTTCTCTAACGGTGACCATCTAATATCACTCCTAGGCTCACCTTGAACCACAAATGTGTAAAGGAAAACTCTAAGCAGGAGGTTTTGCCTGGATAAGCTAGAAAAGTGGGAAAATGTGTAATATATTTGGAAACGATGAGCTGATTGTGGGATTAGGGGTATGGGAGACATCAGGCAGAAGTAGTCCAAATATAGCATCATTAGATAAAAACATATTGGGGAGCATAGCTTGTGGCAAATAATACATCTCTTAACAATGACAACAACAACAAAAAAAAAACCCTCAACCACCAGTCTCTTCGTTTCTCCTCCAGTATGTATTTTTTCACCATTGCTCTGCTGCCTCCTGTGGCCCTTACATATTTTACCAAGTTTGAGGCATTACCTTAGTGCAGTGGTTTTGAACCCGTGGGCCGCAAGAACTTTTAAAATATGCAATACCTGACTATTTA
The DNA here is from genome assembly GCA_004026545.1 of Mormoops blainvillei. Lineage (NCBI taxonomy): Eukaryota > Metazoa > Chordata > Mammalia > Chiroptera > Mormoopidae > Mormoops > Mormoops blainvillei. The sequence goes on from PVJD01000678.1 coordinate 199,567, forward strand.
GTCAGGGGCACTGACCTTTTTTCCCCTTAGATTGTCAAATTAAAAAAATGACAGCAGCCAACACAACAATAGCCATTCAGGGTGACGGAATCAAAATTACACCTATTTTTTAATCAGATTGGCAAAAATATATATTTTTCAGTGTGCTGCAGAATTTTCATAATTAGTTTATGTGTGCTGTGAGGTGAAAAAGGTTGAAAATCGCTCCCTTAGTGATCTTATACAGCTAATGCTCACTTAGGAAGAAACGTAGCAGCGTGGATTTCTATTTCTCACTAGGCTGGTCAGACCCGTTTTTTTCTTCCCCCAAATGTGGTCAGTTCCATCCTATGTCATTTTAGAATTGGACAAACCAATGGAATGGCCACTTGCTCTTTAAAATATACACTCCTTGGAGAAGGATGGCTTGGTTAGTAAATCGAGTGAATGGTACCAAAATCAACCCCCTCCATGCTCAAAATCATCAGAAAGTAAAAACTGAGCATTCAGCAGCCTGGGTGGGTGGGTCTTTGTATTATATATGTGGATTTAGATCCAACTAGACGTTATTTCTCAACATGTTTATGTTCTCTCCTTAGAAAATATTTTGCTGTATCTCATACGTATAAATAGTCAAACACGGGTATTTTTGGTGTTATAACTATTTAATTGTGTCTTGTAGTCTATCTAATGAGCACCGCTATCTCACATAAACTAATTTATGTTTAAACTCACATAGTTTATATACATAAACTAACACACATAAAATTTCTAGTGGCTCGAAAACGTGGATAACTCATCACACTGATCAGAGTTCTTATGCATAATCATATAAGATTAAAGCTTTCCAAGGAGAGAGTCCTATAGGAAATTTCAACCAGTTTCTCATCTTATGCCGTCATCCCTATGGTTCTCCCCTCCTCTTGTGGTTGTCTAATAGTTCTCATTTGGAGCTCAAAATTCAACTTCCTCTTGCGAATAAGCTCCTTGATCAGCTTGGCTGGGCTCGGACTGTTCGACTCAGGTCACATCTGGGTCAAGGATGTGACAGCAGGAAACAGGTGGACAGATGAAGCTGAAGCTACATGTGGGCAGTTCAGGTCAAGGAGATATGAACCCGGATACCCCTAACATTCGTTCCACTTCTGTTTCCTTAACAGTGGCCCGATTTTCTGTTTCATAAAGTTTCCAATGGCTGCGTTGGCTAGGGAGTCCAGAGAAATTGCTATACACTGCCACTTATTAAACATATAGAGTGTTTAATGTTGCCGAAGAAGCTTCCCCGTCTATAAAACAGAGGTATTATTATTTCCTCCTTCAGGAGAAAATTGTGAGAATTAAATAACCTAATGCATCAAAAACTTTTAGTGGCTCAGAGAGGTATTCTGCATTTAAAATTTCATCATTTAAAATGATGGAACTCCCGTCTAAGTCAGACAATTGACTAGGCACTTGAGAGTTTAGTGTAGAATAAAAGATATAAGTATAAGAACCGTGCTTTCATGGTGGTTATATTATGATGACTTAAGACAAATAATAATCAAGAAAATAAGCGAATAATCAAAATTAACAAGTAATGGTAAAGGTTACATAAAAATTTCAGATGCTAGAGATTAAGTAAGTGGTCATGCAGGACCCACCAGGAGAAATTAACCTTATTTTAATATTTGATGGAACGCAAAAAGAAAATCATATAACCGGAGAGAGGAAGAGGATTCCTAGTAACGGGAACTTCTAGGCAAAAATTCTTAGGTGATGTCGCATTCAACGACCAGAAAGAAGCCACTATAGCTCGAAAGCAGTAAGGGGTGGGGGTATGGAGTGTTTGGTTGTGGAGGGCTAGAACAGGAGGTAAGAAAGGTGTATGCGAATCATGTCATGCGCAGTTTTGTAGGCCCCAGTAAAGAGCATAGATTTTATCCCGATAGAAAAACTTGGAAGAGGATGGCGCGATCTGACGCAAGTCACGTCAGCCGCTTCTGAGGAAAGAAGAAAGTAGAGCAGAGCCTGGTGGGAGAAGAAAGCCTGCTGCTCCCCGACAGTAGGATATGAGGACACGCGGATTAGAATGTCGGTGGGAAAGGAAAAATGAAGGCTGCAGAAGAGCGCTGAGCAGAAGTTTCTGTGACAATGGGAATGTTCAGTATTGGAGCGCGATGGCTGTGCACCGTTATTGAACATGTATTGGAGCGCAAAATATAGTATGACTGTGGAACTGACTTTTAAATTTTTATTGCATTTTAATTTTTTATTTTGTTGTATTTTTTCCATCACCATTTACCCCCTTAGGCCTTCTTCTGCCTCCACCCATCTGCGCCCCGACTCCCGCAATCACCGCACTGTTGTCCCTATCCACGAGTCCTTAAATAACCACCCGCGCCTGGGGGTGTGTCCCTTGAGCAGTGCAGTTCTAGAAGGCGACCGATTGGAATCAAACTCCCATGCCTTCGAAAGCCCGTGTTCTTTCCCACCGTGCTATGGCCCATCACTTAAAAGATGAGAGACAGTAATTTCTGAGCTGCTTTATTTGTAACTTTTCTGTGTTCTCTGACACCGCGAGGGCTATTACCAATGTAGAAGGGGCTCAGGTAATGTCACCCAACACTGTCCCCGCGTTAGCGCTTCCGCTGAGACCAGCCTACCCTGCGATTTCCCTTTGATCGTACCGTGTGGTATGAAGTGAGACGGAAAGAAACATTCACTTTCTGAGAACACTCCGTTGTCCTAGGAATGTGTTTAGCACCGAAGACCTGCTTTAAATTGTAAAGTGGTTGCATTTAAAACTGTCTCTTTCCAGTTGATGGTTAATTTATGGCATCATTATTAGGGACAACAAAATAGCTTCTCTGGGGTGGCAGAAATGCAATTAGATTGTCACAGACTGTCAGTTGTTGTATTTGGGTGTGATTTTTTTTAATGCATCCCTTATAAAAGCCTCTGATGCTAATAATAACAGAAACAAAACTTGCTGTGTTCTTTTTAGGAAGGCGGGGGAGAAGTTATGGGCACCTTCTGTTATATTCGAAATGATAGTTGCAGCAAGAAAACTGCAGGAAGCATTGGGGTTCTCGAGATCCTCCTTGCTTAGAGCCTACACTTAGTAAGAGCTCCATAAATAATTTTAAATGAGAAAAATACACGACTAATGTAAGAAAATAAGGGCCTTTATAAATGAAACTCCAGAATGAGTATATCCAAGTTGTGCCCCTTTTCTCAAGTAATCCCGTTGGTCTGCATATACTTATTTCAATATTTCCCTTGTAACATGTTTAATCTTTGTTTGCAAATGTCCCGGTATCCTCTAGGCGATGAGTTAAGGGCAGACTTAATTGCTTATCCAGAGGAGGCCCTTAGGAGCTCTGGAAACTGAGAACATCAGTACTGGAAGCCCTCTGACTCTCTAGGGAGAGTACATGTGTCCCCTGCCCAGGTGGGCTTTCAGAGTGTGACAAGGGTCAGTACAGGTGCTTTTGGGGTCCATGCCCTGTTCTAACAAATGTCCTCTCAGATGGTCAGAAGTAAACCCTGGAAATGGCACAAACCCAGCTCCATCATGTGGATGAATGGTGTAGTTGATGAAATTCGGAGAATGTTTTTTTTCCTCAAAGATGCAATAGGGTTGGAAACACCTAAAACAAGCTCATAAACTGGAATAACGAGATTTCCCGTGTGTCTTCTGAGTCTAAGCAGTACCATTGGACTCAGTGAGCTTCCCTTTGAAGGAACTACTCCAAGGGGGAAAATACCTTTAACTTTGGTTTCTGCAAACGAATCACAGGGAGGAAACGGGAACATCCTGGAGGATCTCAGCGGCAGCCAGCAATACCTGAGAGTCATTCGCCTGAAGAGGTACACACTGGAGGAAGCCAGGTTCACTCAGCTCTTCTCTGCCTAGTTATTTTCAGAAAACCTCTACCTCTCCAGTCCAGGAGAAGGACTTTTGTGGATATTAGTTTATAATCAGCAATAAACATCTTCTTGATTTCTTTTACAAGCTCTTTGATGTTACTTCCAATAGCCTTTAACACTGGCGGAGAAAGAGGATGAGAAATACGTAATTTAATTTCTGTAGCCTTCAATCCTAAATTCATCTCCAGGAAAAGGGAGAAATTTGATGGTTCAAATATTGCTCTCAGAGATAGTCTGCCTTCATGTAATTTATTCCATGAATAGCTGCTGTGCAGCTGATATCCCAGGTCCTGCACCAGACCCTGATACAGCATGAGTGCCTGGGAGAAGTGTGGTCCCCACCCACACGGAGATTTTCATAGATATGTTGCCGGTAAGGGGAGATTCTACCTCATTTTCAATATTGTCCCGTGAAAAGTCCTGCCCTAAAAACTTCTGTTGCCCATAAATAGTTCAGTATTTATTAAGCACTCAGGTCATCGCACACTAAAGTCTAGCTACACAGGGGACAATATTCATGTAACAAAGACCACCAAGCAATGTGTTCTTCTGTAGTGGCCATAAATCACCTCCAATTCCTATGGCTCTGATGACCACCTCCTTTCCTGAAATTCACATTTAGATACCTAGTAGGAACACAGCATAGTTATCCAGTTGAACATAAAATAGTTATCTCAAAATTAATAGGTCCACAATGGCATTTGGTTGCCATTCTCCAAGACTCTTCTTCCTACAGTCTTCACCCTCAGTAAATGCTCTCGCCATTTATTCAGTTGCTCGTCACAATACTCAGGGGCTCTTTCAATCTCTTCCTTCCTTCTCCCTCCACTTCCAGTTCTTTCTCTGTTTGTTGCAACTGCATTGTGAAACATCCACTCTGCTCTACCTTCATTGCTGCTGCTCTGGTCCCAGCTGTCACCGTCACCAATCTGGACCCCTACAATAGACAACTTGTTGATCTTCCTCTTTCACTGTTGTTGCACTACAAACCACTCAACACATGGGAGATGGAAGATGCTACTGAGACAAGCCTCTCTGCACAGAAACTCATTTAACCACCACCTATTGGATCTCTATTTAAATTCCAACTTAAAGCAGGGCCTGAAGTGATCATCTCTCAACTGACTATTAAATACACAAAGCTCCTTCTCACCTCAGTGCATCTGCGAGTCCCCTGTGGAGAACGCCCTCCTGGCTTCTCATTTGTTTTCTTGGTTTCTTAATGACATTGAGATTTCTTCAGCAAAACCTTAATTGACTAGCTCTATCAAAAATATAAAGCCTTCAGTAAAAATAAGCCTGTCACAGAAGGGCAATTACTGTACAGTTCCACTTATATGAGGTTCCTAAAAAAAAAATCAAACTCTTAGAAAGTGAGAGTAGAACAGTGGTTGCCAGGGGCTAGCGGGTGGGGGAAATGGAGAATTGATGTTCAATGGGTACACATTTTCACTTAATGCAAAATGAATAAATTCTAGAGATTTTATTCAACGTGCCTTTGATTAACAATACTGTGTTATATACTTAAAATTTTGTTGATGGTCAGTTTCATATTAAGTGCTATTAACACAATAAAATGTTAAAAATAATAGAACTATTCTTATTACTCTACTGCATTACCTGTTGATTCCCTTCTTTGCAATTCTATCAAAAACTATTTTATTCACTTGAATACCTGTTGGCATACAAATTCAGTGGAGATAGGGCTTCGTATATGTCGGTCCACTCTTTTCCCAGAGTCTAGCATATGGGCCAGCCCATGATGGATGCATATTAAGTATTTATTAAATGAGTAAATGAAAGAATCTTTGTCTCCGGCTGTGAAGACCATGTTAGGACCGCTCTTTGATCTTCCACTGAGGATGACGTGCGATGATCGCTCAGTGACCTTCTCACTTCTTCGTCAAATGCAGTTCCACAAGGAGGCAATCCTCACTTCAGAAACTGACCCTTCATGGCCGCCGAGATTTCAGACACCACACACCTTCTCGATAAAGTGCCTTCTGTTCAGTGATTTCAAAATAGCTCTCCTGAGGGTGTTTAGAGGCCTTCACTCAAACAAGTCACCTCACAAATTAATTTCCTAGCTTTAGATCTTTATGAATGCAAATTGATTCAATACGGTAAACACATACAGAAGCAATGCTCAGGTTTCCCGTTGCTCTCTCTGCACACCGATGCAGAGTTAATAACAAGCTTTGCAAACAGACACGCCTTCGATCAAGAACACAGTGGAGCCCTCACTTCCAAGCTGCACAACTTCCCTTTGCAAAAGGAGTCTCGCACTTGATTTCAAAGGTGATGTTATGATTCCAGCATACATTTTCCCCCAGGAGGGCAGAAATTGGCATGATATTTCGGCAACAGGAGGTTTTGGAATAATCAGGTCTTAGCACCGATCAACTCAAGGAGACGTGGTAGCCAAGTTGTTTAGTGTTAGCTTCTGCAAAATGTAAAACTTGCGCAGGGAAGAGGGAACCACTTTTTCACTGTTCTCTTTGCATGAAATATACATTTCTTCCTAGTTTGGAATGCCTAATGGAAGGCAAAGTAAGGCTAAACAGAAGGGTAACACATTTTCTTGGTCTCCAAATTGTAGAACACTTTAATTTTTTTTACAAAAATAACCCTCACATTTACATAGTGTTGTGCATATTTAAAAGAGTTTTCCATTACGTCTTCTGATTAAATCATCATCTCAGATACATCTAGCCACGTGTCAGGACAATGTGTCATGTTTTTATCTTTCAGTTTATTTGAAGTATGGATAAAGATAATGGGGAAAGTCTCCTAAATTTTTGGAAAAAATAGAAGTTAAAAAATGGAGCTAAGTGGGGACATCTTGAATTTAGTTTAAACCTTTAATCAAGATTTTAATAGACGCTTAAGATTCAAGTTACATACATAAAATAAATGTAATTCAAGAATGTGACCACCCCACTTTGGAGAGAAAGAAACTGACTGAAGCTCAGAGAAATGTAGGTAGTTATGTAGTAAGTAAATATAAGTCTATCAGTATACAGGGGGGTGGACCAAAGGAGGTTAACTGTTGTAATACAAGTAAATAATAGAATAATTAATAAATAATACAAGAATAAACTATGGTTCATGTACTCATAACCATAAGCCGGCTTTGGCCCATCCCCGTACACACTGTTTCTCACCTGACCCTCAGCCAGGCACATGCAAACTCGATTTATGTGAGGAAAACGAGGGTCAGGGAAGATTTTAAGGGGTAAGTAATGTGAGTGTGCTACGTTGTTGAACTTTAAATATCTACACTAAATAGTGCTTCCATGTGGCCTAGTATTATCTTAACTGTTTTCAAGTTCCTTATTATCCCCAATGAAAAGAAGAAAAAAATGCCCAACCTCTCCTCTTTCATTTTCTGCCTTTACTCTTGTAAAATCTAGTAAAATAATCTTAGACAAATGGTGATATTTGGTGGTGTTTGTTTTTGACAAATCGGTTTTGGTAAAAATCTAAACGTAACTTCCATGGTGATTCTAGATTGTCTTTGAACTTCACATGTTTGCTTTTTACTTCACAGAACTATGTGGTTTTAATGACAAAATATTTCTAAATTGGGCAGTGATTTTTTTTTAAGAATAAACATAAATTCTTTTAAAACCTAAAGAGTAACATTATGAAGAAAAATTTATAGCAGGTGTGTATGTGTTGAAGCTAAATTAGTATTGTCAGATATTATCTAATTGGGCTTAAAGGGACCCAGTCACTTGGCATGAGAGTAGAAAGGACTACTCTTTGGATAAAAACTGTAGAGATATAAAAGAATATTTCACTTTTCAAACCTCAAATTTTATTTTGGAAACAGAAGCTTATTGGTTTTTTTTGCCATCAGATAACTTTTCCCACATTGAAGAAAAGAAAAGCTTATGGTAGCTACCAGCCACGTGAGCCAATTAAGCAATTAAATCGTGGCCGGTTCAAACTGAGATGTGTTATGAGAGTAAAACACACATTAGTTTGAAGGACTCGGTTCAAATAATATCTTGTTAATAATTTTTAATATTGATTACATGTTTAAATATAGAATTTTAGTGTATTGTGGTTAAATATTATTTTAAAAATTTAACCTGTTTTTATTTTTTATACATAGGCACTAAGAATCTTAGACATTCACGTGTGGTTTGTATGGACAGTGCTGGTTTAAATATTTATATGTGTTTAGAAATACAGTTCTAGAAAGTCTGTCCTTGCCGTGTACCAAAGCCCTCTTTGCCTGGCAAATGTTCAGTGTTAATCTTCACTCTGCACTTAGAAAGACTTATTTCATAGTATCTGTAAGTTATCTTGGATATGCCATTTATTTAAATAATTGTGGTTAAAAAAGAGCTCATAAAAGTACCATTTGTCTCTTTATATAGAATTCTAGCAGAGATCAAGATAATGGGGAATACCTTCTAAATTTCATAAATAATTAGGTTAAAGGAAAATGGGGCAGATATAGATGAAGGATAGAAACTCTTTATTTGTAAGAATAATTTTCGAGGCCCAATGACTTATTTTTGTTTCCTTATTCTGTGAGATATATGATATAAGAAAGGGTCACAAGATGTAATTCTTAACAAGAAAAAAACAAGAGTGCAAAATTACATCTATAATATGGCCTGTGGAGGGGAGAGAGGACAAGGGAGTGTAAGGTGGTACGCTTTTGTGTTTTTAAAAAAAATAGTTACTTTATTGTAATCAATGTGGGTAGATTGATAGACTATGAGTCATTTGTGTTCCTCTTATTATTTATCTTTCTAACTAAATGTAGCTTTATTTTTTTTCATTAGCTACAATCAAGATACATTAACTTTATCTTAAAATATTTCCTTTAATAAAACACAAAGTGTTTCCTTTACTAATTGTCTACAAAGCTTTTAATACTCATCAGCAGCCAGTAGAACTTGCAATGACTTCGTTCTAAGAGCCCAGAATCATCAAGGGACTACGGTTTCCCCGTGAATCCAGCCAAGGTAAATCACTATTAAAACGTTGCCTGTAATTAGACACCCGGTGCCGTCCTCACAGCGGAGACAGACTGCAGGAGCCCGAGGCTGTGTCCCTGCAATCTGGCTCCTGGGTGCTTTGTCAACTGTTTCCCCATTTTCATGCATATAAATACCCCATGTAGATGGTGAGTGTCAACTCCCCCGGGGAAACTGAATCTAAACCTTTGTGACTTGGACTTTGATGCTTTAGGGTATCTCTCACACACAGAACATAAGCATAATCCTTTCAACTTAAAATGCAAAAGAAGGGTCCAGTAAATTTCAGCAAAAACAGACCTCAGAAAGTAAAGGATGTCTTTTGTTGCTCCCAAGCAAGATAAAATGAATCTTTATACTTTTTTTTTTGAAAAAAAGATTCAAGGCAAAGAAAAAAACACCTCTTCAAAAGCAGAATAAAAGGCAATGTGGGGCTTTCTATGCGAGATATGGGAAGGGATTCTTATCTAAATGGATAAAATACATTTCAAATAGAAAAATATAGATTTCCCTGAGCATCTGTGCAAGAAAATTGAAAGAGTAAATGAGGAGTCAAAGTCATTACAAATAAGAAGAAGACATCTCCTTGAAAAATATTAATAGAAGGAAAATGTACAGAATATATCAGAAATTGGCCTGCAGACAGGCCAGAAGAGTTGAAAAATAAAAAGAAAGGCAAGTGCCTGTTAAGGTTTCAGATGTTGAAAGTGCTGGAAAAAGGACCTGTTAGGGAACAAAGGTGATTTTCTTTGCTTTTTTAAAAAAATATATTTTATTGATTATGCTATTACAGTTGTCCCGGTTTTTCCCCTTTTGTCCCACTCCACCCGGGGTCCCCATTCCCTCTAGCAAACCCCCCTCCCCGCCACTTAGTTCCTGTCCGTGGGTCATGCATAGAAGGTCCTTGTCTTCTCCATTTCCTATACTATTCTGTCTATATTGTACCTACCAATTCCTCTTCTTAATCCATGCACCTTTTCCCCAATTCTCTGTCCTCCCTCTCCCAGCCGATAACCCTCCAAATGATCTCCATATCTATGATTCTCTTCCTGTTCTACTTGTTTGCTTAGTTTGTTTTTCAGATTCAGTTTGAGAGTTGTGAATTTGTTGCCATCTTAATGTTCATAATTTTGATCTTCCTCTTTTTCTTAAGTAAGTCCCTTTAGAAATTCATTTAATAATGGCTTGGTGGTGATGAACTCCTTTAGCTTTACTTTGGGAAGCACTTAATCTGCCCTTCCATTCTAAATGATAGCTTTGCTGGATGGAGTACTCTTAAATGTAGGTCTTTGCTTTTCATCACTTTGGATACTTCTTGCCAGTCCTTCTAGCCAAGGTAATTTTCAATGTAGTTAAAATGAGAGGATACAAAGAAAGGAGTGGCCAGAGCTTGAATGGAAAAGGAAGGGAAAAGATGAAAACAAATGTGAAAGGTGAATTTTAGGTGAAGCTAATGAAGCTTAAGCTTGGGAGACCCTCACATGGTCTCCTTCTAAGGTCCTGGAAGGAGCCCTTGCAGTCTATCAGTTGTAGATTTTTGCAAGAGAACATATTTTAACTGCAGTTGGCTATAAGACCATTTCCTTTCCACTTTAGCCATGTTATAGCAGATCTCAGTTTAAGAATCAGTTAAGGAAAAGATGAATTGGAGATATATTTAGTTTGGCTATATTGGGATCATGGGGTTTAAGTCATTTCAGGGTAGAATTATTATTAGTTGACCAGCTGTATGAATAGCTTCTAGAGCTAACTTCTGTCCTCTCTACCCAATATCATGACGTGAGGATATCAACCAAAAATTGGTCAAGTCTTGCCAGTGTAAAGGGTATTTAAAATTTGTCACTTGGAGACCCAAGATGGCGGTGGAGCAGATGGAAGATACACTCACCTCCTCCCAGGACAAACTGGAATTACGACTGAAATATAGAACAGTGAACCTGAACAGTCAACCAAAGACTAGCGGAACCCAAGCTGGGTTCCCCAACCCAGAGCATCAGAGCCAGGCCCACATAAGAGCTGCTTGTGAAAATCAGTGAGGACCCTGTCTGCCAGGGAGAGATGGGAGTCTGCTAGAGACACAGGTGCTCTTCAAAAGCCATTGCACAAAATTTCATTCTCAATCACTCACCTTGGGCTCTGGCAGAGGGAGGATGAACAGACTCACGTAGGTGAAGCAGTTTCACGTGAGGTGAAATTGGGGTTTATGGCTCAGGCCAGGGAGAAAGCTAAGGACACAGCCACCAGGGTTCAATGCTGAGTCCCTCTCCCACACCACAGATGCCATCTGCCTTCGGTGGAGCACTCCTCTCCTACGGTGTCACACTGGGGAAATGTAATAGCCCCACCCTCCGGACTCCCTGTCATCTCACCCTGCAAAGCTCACACCCTGCTGAGTAGTCAGCTGGATGGACAGGGCTACAGAGGTTCGAGAAGACTCAGGGGGTGTCAGTGACTAAGTTGTGTGACTCTGAGGCAGGAGGCCACCCCTCTCTCCTTCCTCCAAGACTGACCAGCACTCCCTCTCCCAGGGCGATCCACTAGCCCCCCCTGCCTAACTTCTGGGGGCCCTGTCCTGCTGAGCTCAGACTCCTAGCAGAAACTGGGACAGGCTGAAATGTGTGGCTCTGGGATGGAGGACATTTTTCCCTCACACACCCAACTGGTGCAGAGCCTTCCTTTCACATGGCCAAATCTTGGTCTCTTGGGCCTGATAAACTCTGCAGGCCTCACTCTGATGATTGCCTATGATCTCAACTCACCACAAAGTCTGTGGGTACCCAGCTGGTGGCAGCTAGACTTGGTGTACCCTGGCACTTTGGCTGAGTGGCTTCAGACCTAGCACTGTCACTGAGACTGAACCTGTTATCAGTCTGGTGAACACCACTTGCCCCTACCTGGTGACTGACTGAGAACCTACCTCCCTTAACTCAAGTACCACCAGAGGTTCTTTTAGTGACTGTGCCTAACGCTGATAGGCAGAGGTGGGTCTCAGGGTACCTTGGGCCTTTTGCTGACCTACTTCTGGACTTGGTGCTGGTGGAAGTCAGCCTTGGTGCATAGCTTTGTCCTTTCCACATACACCCAGGCCAAAAAGAGGCAGCCACAAACTTTAGATCACTTTGTAGCTCCAAACAGGTTGCCAAGGGCCAGTCACAGGCAGCTGACATTGGTCTACACCAGAATCTCTCCCAAGAGGCCCAAGAACCGACATGCCCACTGACCAGCCTTAGACAACATCAGAGCAGGGTTCAATTAGTTTCGTCAGCAGTGTATTCAAAGGGAGCTGTAGGCTGGAACCAGACCCTGCTCAGGCACCTGCACAGCAACTCATACACTGGGGCCAAGGTCGATCCTCACAATCAACCACTCTGATGGTCTAACCCGTGGACAAATGGGACAATGGAAATCAAGACTCAATTACAACACGAGGGCTCACATACCTCATACAAGGGATCTTCCTAAGCATCTGGCTTAGGAGATTAAGGATACTGTGCCACTGGATCCCACAGGACACATATGACAAACAAGCATGAAGAGAAAACCAAAATGGAGAGACAAAGAAACATGCCTCACATGAAAGAACAGGAGAAATCTCCAGAAAAAAGAGCTAAATGAAAGGAAGGCAAACAATTTACCAGGCATAGAGTTTTTATAAACAAAAGTTATAAGAATGCTCAAGGAACTTAGTGAGAACTACAGCAGCACAACAAGGGCCATAGAAACCAAAGAAAAGAACCAGTCTGAAATGAAGAATAGAATATCTGAGAAGAAGAATACATTAGAAGGAATAAACACTAGGCAAGATGAAGCAGAGGATCAAATCAGTGATTTGGAATATAAGGAAGCAAAAAACACCCAATCAGAACAGTAGAAAGAAAAAAACATACAAAACAATGAAAATAAAATAAGGAGCTTCAGGAACAACTTCAAGTATACGAACATTGGCATCATGGACATGCTGAGGGAGAAAAGAGAGAGCAAGAAATTGAAAACCAATTTGAAAAAATAATGACCTAAAACTTCTCTAACCTGGTGAAGGAAATAGACATACAAGTCCAGGAAGTGCAGAAAGCCCAAACAAGATGAACCCAAAGAGACCCATACCAAGACACATCATAATTAAAATACCAAAGATTAAAGACAGAGTCTTAAAAGTAGCAAGAGAAGCAGTTAGCTACCTACAAGGGGTTTCCCATAGACTGTCTGATTTCTCAACGGAAACTTTACAGACCAGAAGGGATTGGCAAGAAATATTTGGAATGATGAAAAGCAAGGACCTGCCACCAAGATTACTCTGCCCAGCAAAGCTATTGATTAGAATTGAAGAACAGGTAAAGAACTTCCCAGACAAGAAGAAGCTAAAGGAGTTCATCACCACCAAACCAGTATTACATGAATGTTAAAGAGGCTTCTTTAAGAAGAAAAAAGATAAAAAATATGAACGATAAAATGACATTAAATGCATATTGATGAACAATTGAATGTTAAAACCAAAATAAACATACAGGCAGAACAGAAACAGACATAGATACAGAGAACATTTTGATGGCTACCAGATGGGAGTGGGGTTAGGGGGATGAGTGAAAAAGGTGAAGAAATTAAGAAGTACAAGCTGGTTGTTACAGAATAGTCATGGAGATGTAAAGGAAGCATAGAGAATATAGTCATCAATATTCTAATAACTACTTATGGTGTCACATGGGTATAAGATTTACTGTGTTGATCACTTAGTTATATAATACCTAATCACCGGGTGTACACCTGAAACTAGTATAATATTGTATGTCAACTGTAATTGAAAAATAAAAAATGCTTTTAAAAACCTCAAAAAAATAAAATGAAAGTGCCCGAGAGGCACTTATAATGCAAAAATCTCCTAAATATTGTCACGGTAGAAAATTATTTTATCAACATATAGTTTGTTTGGACAATTGGCTTCAGAGCCTTCAAGCCTTAAGGGTATGAGTTCCTCTCTAACCTGGGATTGGAATTATTTTAAATCATTCCTGCTAACCAGTGTACCTACCTCTATTTTTGATCATTCAGTAAATGTTGATAAAGCTTCTCCTGTGTGTCAGTTCTTATGCTGGCTCTAGAAATATAGTGATCACCAAAACACGATTTCGTCTTCCCTACAGAGCTTATAAGGAAAAATTCTCTGTAAGACTGCGGTACTTACTTAGCAATTACCGGTCTGGTGATGTGAAGGAGAAGTGCATGATGAATGGCATGTGGTCAAGTGCTGAGGTGTAGAGACCTCCCTGAGAAGGCAGACATGGAGTTGAGACTGGAGGTTCGATAGGGATTAACCAGGCAGAGAGAGGCTGTAGAACTACAGGGAGCTCTAGGCTGCAAAAGCAGCAGACATGAAGACCCTAAGTCGGGAAGGAAGGGGAGCGCTGTAGGGATTCAAAGAAATGTGTACGAATAGAAAGAAGGTAGAAAGGAAGAGGAGGCCAAGGGGGACTCAGAGGGAGGTGGGAGACAAAACCATAGCTAAGAATTATCCATTTTATGCGTGTACCGTGAAATCAGAACAATTAAATATGTTTCTAAAAAAAAAAAACAAAGGGTAAAGAGGTCTATCATTTAATAATAACTGATAGTTATTGAGCACTTATGAGTTTGCATATATCTCATTTAATGAATTGATGACTCATTAAGCTGAAGAGAATAAATTGTGACTTACTATCTTTGGGGTATAAGACTTGAATACTTAGTCCTACAAAGTTTTGAATAATGTGCAGTGTTTGCTGTGTGTAGTTCACCCCTTTCCTCTTGGACCTTCACAAGGTGTAATACCATGTTAAAAATTCTAAGAGGCTTATGTAAACACTTTAACTTTGTTAGTCCAATACCTCTCAAATAGTCCATGGATTTTTCATTCTGAGAAATATTCTTTCTGAAGTGATGAGCTAAGGAGTTTGTAAGAAGTCCTAAAAATATCTGCTACAAATATTGGGTAGAGTATCCCTGGATCTGTGGCTTATAAAGAAAGTTTGACAATGTTGAGAGGATAACTTTGGATGAAAATGATTGGAACCAGTAACAAGACAGTATCACAGGCCACGTGAATCCTTAAAAATGCAACTGAAACACCATACTCTGCTGGCCAAGGTTTTAGAAGCACATTCATTCCCTCACTGTAAACATCAGATTAACAAGTCTTAAACAAGGCTCTGGCGTCTGTATGATGGAGATGTATTTTTATGACAGATTGTTTGTGTAATTTCACACGTAGTGGGGTTTATCTTTGGAAGTGAGGATCCCTTTTCAACCCCTCCTGAAATGTAGTTGGCGGGGGCGGGAGGGTGGGCAGACTCCTCCGCCCGTGCTCTGGCCACAGGCCCTCTGAAGCTTACTGGTTCCAGGACTCTCTTGAGAAACAAAAACCTTACCCAGTCTGCCAAAATGCATCTCACTCTTTGAAAACCTGCAAACACACATGGCTACTAGCCTCATTCTCACGTTGGACCCGTTTGAGGAGTGTGACTCCATTGCTCCTCAAGGAGCCCCTGCGAACACTTGCTCTCTGTGGTTCTTCGGGTTCTTGGCTCTCCCCGGGTTCTCATGAGTGATCACCTTAAAGTATGACACAAAGGGACTTGCGATGAAATGAATGAGCACCAGACCTTGATGTCAGTAAATCAGCAAGTAATCACGGGCATGGAAAAAATATATGAATGCAAATTTCACCATGCCTCATATATCTGTATTCGTCTAGGCGCTCCCTGCATCGAGCTGGAAACCATCTTTTATTCCTAAGTCACGAGGACAAGAATATTTACTTTTGTTTATTCTTGTGCCCACTTTTGCCATAGTAACCACAGCTTTCCACTTCAGATGCATCTGATGAGCTTGAAGAGCCCTAGATACATAATCTGTACAAGGTTCTATTCTGTGAAATTTTACCTGCATTTTTAATATTAAGATAATATTTTTCAGATACTATAAAATACCATGGAATCTTTTTTCAGTAACTATGTGAATTTTAATAAAACTGAAATATCTGCAAACAGTACAATTCACCATGTGATATTTTTAATATACATATATTTCTTTTGAAAGAAATAAAGACTTTATTAATTTTTTAGACAAGCTAGTTACCTTTTAATACAAATTTAGGGCTAAGTTATATGTCAAGAATGTCATTGCCATGGGGATGGTTTCTGCAAATAACATCGTTTCCATTTTCCAGAACTATATTTAATTACTATGCTTTGCCATATAAAAAGTTTAAGATGTGCTAACCTCACTGCAATGGACTGGTTACCAATAATAGCTAGTTGCTGTTACTTACAGATGTACACTTGAAAAACTCATAGATATTCTCATATTTTTATTAACCCAACTTGAATGAATAGAATTCAAACAGATTCTGAATTATGGCTGTGCATCTCCTTAAAAGTTGTGTCAGAATATTACCAAGTTTTTTTGTCTCACCTCTGTATTGAAGAACGGACAAGGAAGACTCCTCACCTCACTGACATGCCCGCCTAGAGTCAATGTTGTTGAGACAAGTTAATGAGAAAATCACAGACCATAGTCTTAGTCATGCTATGTTTTTTAATAAGCTTGCTGCTGTCCTCCAAGAATTCCCTAGAATTGCATTCATTCTCCACATCAAGAGAGATTCTTTAAAGACTTTAAACATTTCTTTGTAATTTATAGATATACATTTTCTCCTCAGCAACACCACTCCCAAAAATGTTTTCTTCTGTAGACTTCCAAACACTTGCTTATGTTCCAAGGCAAATAGTCACCATAAACACCTTCAGAAATTGGACATCATGTATCAAAGTATTAAAAACGATTAAACATTTTGAAAGTAGGATTGTAAATAGAACTTAAGTTTAAGCAATTTAGCTAAGGCATTCACAGTGTGAAATACCTCTGGGTTTTGTTTTATTTTGTATTGTTTTTATTATTGTTTCTTTATTTCAGCTGTGGTACTTAATATTTGTCATTATTTCTAATTTCAAATTTAGTTTTAAATTTATAAAAGCATAATTTCAGTCTATAATTTATTCATCTTTCAAAATGGTTTTGAGTGTGTACAAGGTGCACTGAAGATGCTACAGATGTGTGTATAATACAAATAGGAAACAAAAAATCCTCACTTTTCAGGAACTTCCCTGATTAGAGGGAAAAAGACTAGTCATAGAAATATGTTACAAAATAATGTATGCTTTAGAGGACATATTAGCATAGAGAAATTATTTCTTGAATAGATGCTCAGGAAAGCTCTCAGATGAGAAGGCATTTGAATTTGGTGGTTAAAAAGGGTAGTTTGTGCATATTAAGAGGAAGCTCTCTACCTAAGCTAATGGGATAGCACTAATAAAGGTAGGGAGGGTAGAAAGTACGGAAAAACCCAGCGATTTGCATTATGTGAATTAGATGCCTGGAGGCATGAGATCTTGAAAGGGCAGCAGAGGGAAGGGAGACACAAAACAATTGAGATTCTGAACTAAGTGATGCGGACAGTTTGGACTCCAGACCTCTGACCATGACCACTCTCTCTCCTTCTCTAAGCCGTCAGTGGTCTCCACAGGCAGGCAAGTAAGCCGAGAATGGCGTGGAAGGAGACGATGGAAACCAGAGAATCAGAAAGTGACCGAGGGCTCACTTGGGGCTTTTATAACAATTAAAGACTATAGATAACGGGAAGCTGGAATAGGACATTAGGAAGAAGTAGATAAGCCGTTCTGCCCGTAGAACGTAGACCCTTGCAGAGATGATGGTCTAAGTTTCTAGGGCCAGTTTGCAGTCTGGCTTCTTTCTCCCTTTTGTAACACGAAGTCCAAAATGAAGCTGAGGGTCAGAACGTGGTCATGGGAGTAAATCTACTCTGTTAATGCAAATAAGAAAGTTGGAAAGAAGGATCGGTTTTACTAGAGGGAGATGAGCCTAGGGTTACACATTAGCCTTAAAGTTATCTGTAGGGTTTTATTCATTGGTATCTTTTCATCAGGCAGCTGAAACCAGAGGCTAGAACACTTGGTGGGAAAAGAATGAAGGTTTTAGCTATCCACGTAGGAGTCAGTTGATCAGGTTAAGAGAATTGAACCTATTAGAGTGAATATGAAATATCATCAGGAGAGAAGGCTTACCATGTCCCTAATGTTACATATATCAAATGAGAAGTTAAAAAGCCAGAAAAAAAAATGAGTTTCTAGATTCAGCTTCACCATGGAAAGAACTTAGGGTTGTCAATTCTGTCCTTGCAGCAAGAAAAAGATGGCTGGATCGAAAATCAACAACTCTTTCTGCACCAGTCTGAGCACTGATTTTACAGGGCAAACTGCCCAACCCAGATGTGGAGACGACGGGTGGACCCAGAGAGACCCAGTGGAGCCAAAAACTGGTAAGTACAATTGAATGATGATTTTTGACAAATTGCTGCTGGCTGAATGTAAACTAACTTGTCAGTGAGAAGCTCTTGGGGCCACAGTCGTAGGAATTTCCACACTTTTATAACCTTCATCTTCAGGAAGCCCACTGGCTCCTCCCAGTGAAAATTCAAGAAAGACCTCTTGGTGACTGATGATAGAGAGGTACAGGAACAGAAAATGGGGAAGAGAAAAGAAGTTATTGAAAAATATGTTCAGACCCTTCTTCATAGCAAAGGGCTACTGTCCAGGGGAAACAAAACGAAACGAAACAAAAGTTTGCCACAGCGAATGGAAACTAGAGAGAAAGTGCCTCTATTTCCATTCCAGCCACCACTACACATCCACATGGTGTCAGAGAGAAGAAAATAAAACACACTAAATAGGAGTAAGGAAGTAAAAAGAAAAAAAAAAGTAGATTGGGAATGTCACCTCCAGGAAATGGAATAAAGTTCAGAAGGAAAAAAAACTTCACTAATATAGAAACACTGAGGGTCACAACCTTGAGACACAATTGCGCTAAAAGACAGGGACTTAATTGGACAGTTATAGAATGCTCCCTGCCCCAGCACCTTACAGCTATGACAGCAGAGGTCCAGTGCGTTAGCAGTGGATTGAGACAGAAAGACCGCAAGACATACACTCTCTCTGAGGAGAAGTCCATAGGGAAGCCCAGGAGAAACACACAAAACCCGAAGTCATGAAAGGAAGTCGAAGCCTCTGGCACCTGTAGTTACAGAAAAAAAAAACATTATTCTGACCTCAACTCTTAGCCAGAAGAACATAAAAATACTAAAAGTCTATGTACCTCATTTTCAATTATTTGATGCAACATGTCAGTTTTCAGCAAAACTATTCAAAGACAGGCTAAAAGAAAGAGAAAGTAAAATCTGAAAAGACAAAGCAATTATCAGAACCAGGCTTACATATGACACAATTTTTGGAGTTACCAGAGAAGGAATTTAAAATATCTGCCTAAGATATTAAGGGTGCTTATGAATATGAGAAACTTTTAAAACTTGGAAGTGAGAAAACACTCAGTTTTTAAAACTGGAAAACTCAGAAGAGACATCTTACCAAAGAAAAGAGAAAGATTGCAAATGAACATGCGAAAAAATGCTCCAGCATCATATTTCATTAGAGAATTGGAAATTAAAAAAATAATAGATATCAGTACACATATACTAGAATGACTAAGCTTTAAAAAAAAAAAAATGGCCGTAGCTGTTGCTGAGGATGTGAGCACGGGAGCCCTTATTCATTACTGGTGGAAATACAAAATGACGCCGCAACTGTGGGACACAGAGCGGCAGCTTCCTACAAAACTACTCAAGGTTTTCAATACAATTGAGCAAGCACGCCCGTTGGTCTTTCCTCATCTTATTTGGAAAGTTATGTTCACACAAAGTCTGCATGTGAGTATTTTCCCCTGCTCCTCAGAATTGAAGGCCTAAGGGATCTTTGAATGGGTGAATGGGTAAGCAAGAGTTGGTGCACTCGTGCAATGGAACAATATTCAGTGATAAAAAGAAATGGGCTTCAAGCCACATCAAGACATGAATCATCTCAATTGCACACTGCCCTTGTGGTAGAAGTCAGCCTGAAAAGGCTACATACTGTTTGTAAAGTCTCGTTTTTCATCATATTCCAGAAAAAGTGTACTTTAGAGACAGTAAAGAAATCACTGGGTACAGTAGGGTTGGGGTGGTGTTGAATTTGCGAGGCACAGGGGATTGTTAGGGTGGTGAAATATTTTATGATACTATACAGGTAAAAACATGATGCAAGTTTTTTGGGTTTTTTTTTTAAATCAAAACTCATAAAACTTTATAACATACAGACTTATCCTTGATGTATGCAAATTTGAAAAAATCATTTAAGAGGTCACAGGACTCCAGGATGTTAGGTACAAACTTAAAAATCTGTAAAAAAAAAAAAAAAAAAAAGAACTTTATTTAATAATAATGTGTCAATATTGATTCATGAATTATGACAAATTTTTCACACTAATACAAGACATTCATCTACAAGAGAAAGAGGATCAGGTATATGGGGACTCTCTACTGTCATTGCAATTTTTCTCGAAATTTAAAACTATTGTAAAATAAAGAAGAGAGACATTGAGTAGGAGAGTTTATAAAATGAGAAAATTTTTCTAGAAAGTCTTTTGACACTAAGTACAGAGAAGAAAACATTTAAGGAAGTGACAAGGTAAGCAGCTGTGTTAAATACTGCAGAATGATGAATCTGCCATGGGCAACATTATTGATAAAAATGAACGCCCCGTAAGAAAACCTCTTGTTACTACGAAACTTCCACGCGACTGGAGAGCGGGGCCGTCTTCCCGGTGAGCAAACCACCCAGGGAAAGCTGCTTAAATAAATTAATAACAAATCCCCCTATTCCTTCAGTCAGTGTGTTGCTTTTAACCATTTTCAACACGCTGAATTATTGATTGCTTGCGACCCAGGCGAGGTTCCTTTGTGCGAGTTTGTACAGAGTCCGACAGCAGAGCCAGTCTCACCGCTTGGGGAAAAGCAGGCAGACAGCAGAGCCCCGGCTTCCAGCTGGCAGAGTCCGCGGGCACACAAGGGAGCGTCTCTGGCAGCGGACCTGGGCAGTCCCTGCCAAGTCTTTGGTTGCACAGTTGAAAACGCCATGTGCTTCCCTTCACACCGCAATATTTTCACACCTGTCGTGCCATTAATTAAGTTCTCTTTATCCTCCTGCATTCATGAAAGAGATCCACATCCCTGAATGCTGAGACCCGTTTTTAATGGGGGCAAGCATGAGATATATTCGATATTGGATGGTTTCCCTATATCCATTTTTGCGCGGTAGAGCTGAGTGAGGTTTGAAGCACCATATATATTTGCTCTGGCAATTGATCTTGTCCCAGAGCTGAACCTTTTGGGGATAATCGTTCAGACCATCTGCCTGAGACTGGGTCATAAATTGCATGTTTTTCTCCATAGAATTTTATTCTGTAGCATTAGTATGTGTTGAATAGTTATTAGCGGACTGTGACTTGAATAAATGGGTTCTACGAGATGTCAGCAGCACTGGGGAATTTCAAAAATTATAGCATGAGTAGGGTTACATAGAACAGTTTAATTTATGTCCAATATGGACAGGGTCTGCAGTTACCCTTGCAGTTGGTGGCCTAGTCAAAGGAATTACAAGTGACAGGAGGTATTGTTTTTAATATTTTTTTGCTTTATTATTTATTGCTCTTCCTAAAATGAGCATTTTTGTTCCTTTTTTTTTTTATTTTAACTTTTGGTATTGGAGTAATTGTTGATTCATGGAAAGTTGTAAGGAATGTACAAGAGGTCTCAGGTAAGTTGTACCCAGTGGAAGCAGCTCTTAATACTGTAATAAAATATCAAACCCAGGAAATAAATATTAACACAGCTCAGGAAACTTATTCAGAGTGCACCTTTTACTCTGCATGTGTGTGAGGGGTCCAGGGAGGGGGGGGGAGAGAGAGAGAGAGAGAGAGAGAGAATTGGCATGTCCATATTTCTATACAATTAAAATTTATTTTTTATTTTTTGTTTTTTAATTGAATTTATTGGGGCATCATTGATTCTCAAAACCATGCAGTTTTATTACATGGATTGACTTATGTAACTACCTGCACACTCCATATGTGGAACTATTCCCTCACCAGCAGGCACCTTTGTGCTGCCCATTTGTAGGCACTCCGCCCCCACCCCCCGTTCCTAATGCTTGGCAACCACTGATTTGTTCCCCATCTCCATAATTTTGTTATTTCAAGAATGTTATATAAATGGAAACCTACATTATGTAACTTCATGAGATTAGCTTTTTTTACTTGGCATAATTCCCTTGAGATTATTTTTTTAATTAAAAATAGAGTAACAAATCTCAACTGATGATTAGAATACATTAGGTCGCTTTAAAACCACATAGTCCTGCACTTTGAGCGAAGGTGTTTTGAGATGAAGAATGTGCCTGCAGCTTCCGTCGGCTAAGGATGCTCATGTGGTGTCTCTCGGAAGGCCAATTTCTTAGAGTAAGGGGGGAACCGTGAGGTCCCCTGTGAAGAAAGCCTATCTCAGTCTTCTGGGTATTTGTGTAAGGAAACAAAATGTACTGTTTTGTACAAAATGTAATGTTTAAGAGCTAAGCTCTTAAAGAAAGCTGGTGATCAGGGCCAATGACAGACTGTTTCTGGGTCAAAATAGAAGGGTAATGACCGTAGTGTCACCATAAGATGATAACTGAGGAGATGAGGAAAATTACGTGGCTTGCTCTTGACCTGGCTCAGTCCTTTGTCTTGTCTCTCCTTCCTCTCTCTTTTCAGAAAGGCCAAGGTCAGCATGCTTCAAGCTGACCGGGCATAGAGAGCATGGGTGACAAATTTATTTACTGATTCTAAGTCTACATTAGAAATCTGATATACCCGATAAGTCAATTTTCATTATTCTAATAAAACGAGAAGGAATAGGAATCACAGAATGAAGACGTAATTGTTTTTAATGATTAACATATACAACATGTAAGAAATGATTTCCTTGGTATCCAAGAAGAGAATGAGACATAAGATTTTTTTTTCCATTGGGTGAGTCTTTAAGAAGAAGCAGGCAAAGTAAGGGAAGCCTGTTCATGTCTAAAATATTGGCTAGTTACAAAGAGACACTCTGTATGTATAATCGTAAGAGCATACACTTCATGAGGCAGGAACAATATCAATTTTATAACACAAATGCATCTTAGAGACTAACCTCATGCCTGAACCATAGAAGGTGTTAATAACATGTCAAATAAGCAGCACTCTGAGTTAGTCATTGTCTCTATTTGATGGTAAAGGGACAAAAGATGAATATGTTAAAGCAGAATTACCAATATCACATAGTTTCTAGTCATGACCTAAATGTAGAGCTGAAATATTTGGAACTTTATTTTGCTATACTCATAAACTGATTAGTAATTGTGTGTCTGAGTGTTTTTCTTAGCTACTATCCAGACTCACTTGAAATCCATAAAGGGCGAGTGGGGAATTTGGAAATGCTAATGGCACAGTTATTACAGAGGTCACCAAATTCAAGACATGTGGCTTTTAGATAGATGCTGGAATTGGTATTTGAAAGCAATGCCCTATGCATGGCTTCCTATGAGAATATGAGTGACGCGATGGCACACAAGCAAACAAAAAACCCTTCTTTTTGGTATTCTTACCAACTCATACATGCATGACCTGGCACACAGCAGGTTATAGATAAGAGCGCTCTCCTGATTTGAATTGTTCTATCAAAACCAGCCATGAAGACCTGATAGGAATGGCTTTTAACATCACACAAATAAATTAAACAGTTTCTCTGTAGAAGAGGTACTATTTTTGTTGTTGATAGGTTGTTGGGTTTTTTTTCTTTTCTTTTTTCTTTTTTTTTTTTGGTAACATGATCAAAGCTATGATTTCATTGACCTGTCTTCCTCCTCATACTTGGACTTTATCCTGGAGAATGGCCTTAGGGATCTTTCCAGAGGCCAAATTTTCCATCAGTTATATGCAAATCACTGAGTCCTATATTAGGAAGTCAAAACTAAAATCCATTTGTATGAGTATCCATTAATTATCCCCATTGCCACCCCCCAAATTACAAGTTGGAAAAGTAGTGGGAGTCTGGACTTGAATTCTTGGAGTACTAGTGAAAGAAACATTTTGCTCTACATTAGAGAGAGAAAATATTTTATATCAGGGTAGAGCTTTAGGTGCCTTAGCCACTGTTGTTATCTACTGTTGGGTCAAATGCTCAATAGATTGAAACTTATGTTGAGTAATTTAATGAAATTATAGACAGTTATAAGATCATATGGATGTCACGTTAAAGGGAGGGGACGTATTGTTATAGAGAGGAAAATTAATACACGAGGGGAATTTCAGCATCAGGTAGGCTACAGAAGCCTCTACTCAACAAGTCTCCCACAGATATGCCATCTTCAGTTGTACCCACAACTACCTGATCACTGTCATCGTAATAAACATTGCTCTTTGTGAGAATATGAGTGCATAATTTCATGAGGCCACTTCCTTGCATCATGAAATTTTTTCCTTTTTATTGAATTTACTGGGGTGACGTGGGTAAACTAAGTGATACCGGTTTCAGGCGCACAGTTCCACAGCACCTCACTTGTATACCGTATTGTGTGTTCACCACCCCAGGTCAAGTCTCCTATCACTATGTATCCACCCTGTATTCTCCTTCTTCTACCCACTGCCTCCTCCTTGCATCATTAATTTTAATGGAGCTTTGCTTAGGGAAATATACTTTAGATATTGTATAATGCATAGCATAGCCTCTGAATCCTAAATGATAATGATAATGTTATTCCTCAGAGGAATTAGTAAAGAATTCTGACTCCAGGTTTTAGTTAGGAACTTGACACCAATCCTTGTACCCAAACAGGGGCTTTACGATCAACCCTGACATTTTTCATAAGACAGAAAACTTATTCAGATAATATTGGAAGGAGTACTGATCTAATTCCTTAGAAAAGGTAAGAAAAGTCTAAACTCATCTGTAGTAAATAGTACGTAAGGGAAGATGAGTTTGTAGCGCTAACTAAGAGGACCACTGGACTGATCATACAAGATTCTCCAGATAAAAAGTTCGGAGCCTAATCTATGCATTCACACTATGCAAGCTGCATTAATTACACAGTGAGGTGGGCTTGGCAAGAGACCCGTTGTGGTAGGTCTGAGTCAGATGTTAACACTCTACTGTCACAAGATGGGGGCTTCCGTTTAATTGAATGCTTTATGTTCAGAAAAGAACACTGCGTTATTGGCTTTTGACCATATCTGTCAAGTTCCTAGATGGAAAACTTGAAATGTATTGGCTTTATTCATAAATAGTTTAGTACCTAGTAAATAAATGCCTCCTCTCCATCTCTGTCTCTCCAAACTTGAAAATAAAAGGCATGTTGGTCTCTACAAAATAATACTGTTTATCCTACTGTTTCCATAGATAATTCTCCTTGTTTTCCCCCAACACAGTTGGATGGTAATCCCAAGGGATCCGTACTCATTCTACCTCCAACTCATCTTCATGCCTCCAAACATCCACTTGTGTGAGCAGGAGGAGGATAGATGAAAATGGGATGAGGGAAGGATTTGCAGGGGCCCGGTTCACCTTGCCTTAACTTTTCCTCCTTTCATGAATTCTCTCCTTTTCCTCCCAGATGGACGTGGTTTTCTTGTTGTATCCCTAAAAAGCAAATATTTTTATAGTCACCTTCTAGCTAGTATTACAGTTACATCTAAGGGTGGAAAATAAGTTCTGTAGTCCTATAAGTGCATTCTCAGTCTCTAGCATAGCACCTTGACCACAGTACTAAAACCTAAGATAACTCATGTTAAAGCAAGCATTTATGCTGTGTTTTCTGATTGTGATTTAAAATTTGCACTGTCCCTTCATAGGCTTCCAGTTTCCAAACCAGCAATGTGGAAGGTTAGGACATTTAGGAGTGATTAATTATATGTATGAAGGCAATTCTTATATTCTACTTGTCTTTTCTTTTCTACCTTCAATACCTTCCATTTCTCGTTAGCAGCATTAGCTCAAATATAAGGGTGTAATAAACATTAACCCTGAGTCATGCCCTGTCAGAGAGCATATTTATAAGCTATATTAAAATGGATACCTCTATATCAGTATATATTTCAAGATGCATATATGTGGACATAAAAGAGTGCATCCTGAAATACCTTTTGATATAGAAATATCTATTTTAGTAATATATCTTATAGGTATGCAATATATATAATAATGTACATAAAATGTTTCTGTATTTTTGGACAGCTACCTTGCTCCCAGGTTAATAATGTTATCAGTAAAGGATCAAGAAACATGTATATCAACTATACTTTAAAAATAAATAAATTTATAAGTTAAAAAAAATGAATCAGGGGATCACTTCTTGGCCTTTTGGTTAAGATCAAGTGTAAAATTGAGCCAGGGAATATTTTGAGTATCTCTGGGATTATGAATACGTTTTTGAATTTATATGCTGAGATTTATACTTATAGTAGCAAAAATCAAAGTCCAGTAAATGCACTGGGCTATTTATTAATATTAACTCTTAACACTAACAATAGCCCTATAAGGTGATTATTATTACCCATACATTATAGATGAAGAAATTGAGGCTTAAGGAATTGAAGTAATTTTTCTATATTCATGGAATTAGTAAACAGTAAAATCAAGATTCAAGGTCCCTTCCTTGGACGCCAAAGCTCGTGTTATTCAGTAGCATCTCAGACGTGTGTTACAGGTGTTCTGCCAACAACAGAAGTGTCTCCATTTGTTTTTGAGATACCTCCTCCCACTCCTTGTATGAAGGAGGGGCTGGCTTCAGCGTCCTCTCAGATCCCTTGGTGAAGAGAGTGCTTAGTAGTTCCCAAATGCCATTGCTGGGTATGAAACGTCCTGGGACCCTCTGGGCCACAGCAGAGCCTCTACCTTGGACAAGTCACTGACCCTCTCGTCGTTCCCTACCTGAAAAAATGAAAACATCCACCTTAATAAACATTTATGAGGACATGGCTTTATAAAGCAAAGCTGTCACATTATGAGTTACAGTCCTGTGTTTTCCCCTGTGAGCATTTTATAACCCCTTTATATCCTTTTGCAGTCATACTTTGTACTGAGTGCTTAAAATATGTAAAATAGTTCATTAATTCAAGAATATATATATATTTTAAATATTTATTTATTTTTAGAGAGAGGGGAAAGGACTGAGAAAGAGAGGGGGAGAAACATTGGGGTTCGAGGAGAAACATCGACTGGTTGCCTCTCCCAAGACCCCAAGTGGGGACCTGGCCCGCAGCCCAGGCGTCTGCCCTGACTAGGACTCAAACTGATGACATTTTGGTTTGCAGGCTGGTGCTCAATCCACTGAGCCACACCAACTGGGGATCAAGAATATATTTTATGCACCTATTTTGTTGTTGCCATGTTTTAAGTTCTGAGAATTTTTTAGTGATTTAAACATGGAGGTGTTTCTGTGCTCATGGAGGTGATATTCCAGCCCAGAGAAGTAATTAATAAGTAATTGGTTTTATAATTAATTGGCCATGTTATTTATACAAGTTTCTTATTGACCTTTAATTTTCCTATTCATAAAATGGAAAAAATAATATGCACGTCTTATGGCTGTTGGGGTCTTGGGTGGTTCTTCATGCACTGCTTGGTATAATTAATTAACATTTCCTTTTTTAAATCTCATCTTTAATGCAGTTTTCAAAGCCCCAGATACCATTTTTTACTTTGCCTGAATATATGTATATAAATACTATCAGAGTGTCCCAAAAAATATAGTTTAGGGTTCATGTTCAAAATAATTTTTTGTTCAACAAACAAAAAAGATTCAGTCATATAATTGGTCCCTTTCTAGTGCGCAGAAGCTCCACTTGTAAAATAGGCTGCAAGTCCCATTACCCTCTCACCATTGAGACTCTCTTTCTTCTACTACTCAGGACATTTTGTAAGCAGATCAGCTGCCTCCGGCTCCACACTGAACTTGTGCCAGTGATGTGTAGTTCACTATTTTTGTAACTCTACATCTGGGTCACTCCATTTTTCAGTAATCTGTTGAAAATAATTCACACTACTCATCACTTTCTCACTCTTTTTAGTCAGGAGCCACTGAATCAAGAGGTAGTCATTCAACCAGGAGAACCTAAAACAAAACAAAACAAAAAACAAAAAACCCCACCGTGTTTGCTAAGTAAATTTCAATAAGAGTAGTTCAGACCTAAAACTGTGGGATCATGACGACAGACTTGAGTTTGTGGATCTCAACTCAAAGAGCCCCTGGGTGTCAGAAGTTAAAATACGATTCCATCGCAATATAAAGGCATGATGGGTGGTACACCATTGTGCATGCGAATCTAAAGTGTTACAGTTTTGCATGCTTTCAAGCTGGCTCATGGATTTCTTTTAGCCTTTTGATGGCTAAGGTGATACTGCAATTAGTATGGAGTCGGAGAAGCTCCGTAAATGCAGGCAATAGTCCTGACGAGCTTTGCTTTAAAACCCAGAACTCAAAGCCTAATAGGTATATCATGTCTGTTCGATAAATACATATTAAGCGAATTAATAAATCACTTGTTTCTCGGCATTTCCTTAATTAACTAAATTTGGTTGAAGCCCAATGACAGAATTAACTCATTTAATCCTCAAAATTGCCCCATTTGATAACATACTCACCCTACAAATGAGATAATTGTCAAATTGAAGAGGCATCACTTGAACAGTTGTTTGTCTCTAAAGCACGTGTTACATTAACCTTCAATTCAATTCAGCTAGATTATATTCATTATGCTGTACTATTCTTAGACTATGCTAATGTTTACTATATATTCATTCATTCATTCACTCATCCATTTATTCATTCATTTATATGAATCTATTGAGTAATCAAAATGTGCTGTTTTATGATAATTGCTAGAACACATTGGTGTGCGGAAACAGACATGGTCTCTTCTCCCACAGAACTCACAGTCTAATGGGGGAATCACTTTAATCAAATAGTCACACGTAAATGTAAAGCTATAACTCTAATTGCTACTAATGAGGTACACGTAGTACTCAGAGGTTAATAATAAGGAATCTGGAATTACGTAAGTGTTTAAAGATGATTTCACTTTGGAAGGATAAATACAGTGACTCACTGGGATCAGGGATTTCTGAGCAGAGGGAACATTAATACAAATGCCCTATGGCCAAAAGGAGTAGCAGTATTGTGAACGAGGGACTGAATGACTCTTTAACCAGCAAGTGGGGAGACAGAGCATTAGTGTGGAGAGGTAGGCAGGAGCTAGACTACACATGGCCTTCGATGGTAGCTAAGCATTTTCAACTTCATCTTTGGTGCAATGGCAAGATGTGCAAGGGCTTAAGCAAGGAAAAGACATGGAAGGAAAGGTTTAAGCAAGGAAAAGACAAGGAAAAATAAGGAAGATACATGCTTTAAAAAAAAAACAACTGTTAGTATCCTGCTCCCAGATAGAAACCTACTTAGAAGAGTCAGCCAGTTAATGGTTAGGATCGCTGTTGGACTCTAATTACCTTTGCTCTCCTTTTCGCCCATCAGAGGAGGAGTAGAGAATTATCTTCATTGATGTTTTAATCACAGGAGAAGTATTTCACTTGATAAATGCTCAGAGTTCTTTCAATGCCATCTACTTTACAATAACTGAAAATCGACCAAGGATTGTTCTTGTGTTCTAGGTACAAATTTCAAAATTATTAACAAAAAAAAATTGCAATCCAGAGTTTGCCCAAACTGAAAGGTCGCTTTAAAAATACTCTAACAACACAGAGTTATCAATGGAATCATTAATTAAATTATCTAATGACAAAATTTAGGAGTCAATTACAAAAATAATTAAAGTAATGAGACTAACAACATTTAGAAGATTGTATAAAGAGAGTAATTCTGTGAAATGGCAATTGTCCCAGGACACACTTAATAATTACAAACACTTAAATGCATTATTGGTTCCAAAATGGCCCCATGTGGGATACAGAGGAGAGGAAATATTGTACTTATTCTCCAGACACTACTCTGAATTCCTTTGCAGAAATAAGCTATGTGTATTAATTTATAAATGCATATTAAAGTTGAATCATGCAGATAAACTTATTATTTTAAAATATAAAAGACAGGTAATTTCTTGGTCTTTGAACTTATTCTTAAAATGTATCTACTTACTAGATTGACTAAAAAATGTCCGACCTTTCAAGTCATCTTTTTCCATACCAGTAAAGATGGGTATTTTTTGAACTTGAACTTATAAAGTAGCTGTAAAATCCTTGAGTTTTGGTGTGAACCATGCTCAGTTTCAGATTTCAGCTTTACACACTCAGGCAGAAGGTGACCTTAGGTGAAACTCATTACTTCACCCTTAAAAATGGTGATACCATTCAGATCTCTGTCATGGGCCTTATTTGAGAATTAAATGGAATAATACACACAAGGTACTTAGACCGTAAAAATAATTATCATTACTTATTTATTAATCACTTTCCAGTACTCAAGAAAGGTATTTCAGATGTTTCTATGGTATATTTTTTGATAAAGTATTTTTACCCTTGAGTCAGTTTCTTAGTATAATTCAAAATTTAAAAATGTCTCCGTCTAGTCCCTTTCTTTTGTAACAAAATCTCTGTGTATCATCATATTTCCCTTTAGACCTTGCTGGCCAGTGGCTTTAAAACAATGTCTGCTGAATCCAAGCTCCCATGCTTAGTCATTGCCCCTTTAGCATAGGGATCCTTCTTCTTCCAGTGCTGGTAACGAATAAGCTTTATAGTTTGACTTTCATTTTAAATATATTTCTTGATTATATCCCAAGTGAATTTGATATGGACTATGATGACATACATTAAGTATGAAAACAAAGATTAATACAAATAGACGTCATTCGAGAGCATGCCTCTCAGCTGTGTATTTAAATACCCCCCAGTTGTAATCTACCCCAGCAGCCACAGAGTCTATATAAATATATGTGATATTCTGGCAGCTCTCATCACTTCAGGTGGTCAGCTCTCCTGCCAGCCCATGTAGATTGACCATGTTTTTCTCTACCTTTGCACACCTGTTATCACTATTCCTTTCTTAAATCTGGTAGCTGATTTTGACATCTTCCCTGTTTGCACCTGAAACTGTTCGTGGCCACTTTTCTGAATTGGGCATCTCTGTACGTGACCTGGGCTTACTGACGGGGAGTAGAGTTACCTTAAAAAATAAGGTTGGCATGTGTGTGGGTCGACCCATCAATTCTGAAAGCTGAGTTCTGGAGGAGCCCCTGGTCAAGTTCAGGAGCTAGTTCCCTGCCCCACAGAGTAATTTGTCTTTTTGTACTCCTGCTTGACCTGGACTCCTAGAACAGACACGCATCTACATTGGTATTTTATAGAATGAGAGTTCTGAAAAGTTGAAAAATCATTTCCCATTTCTACCAACAGCAACGTACTCTTTTGTATTATAAACTCCCTAATTTAGAATGCTCAAATAATAGAAATCTATTCCAATAACGAGTTTATCCAGTTATTAGGAAAGACAAAAGGGATGCACTTTTTAAATAAAGATGTGACAGGATTAGAAACCAATGGAGATCATCAGAAATTTGAGGGGAAAAACACATTTTTTTTCTCTCTCAGTGAGCAATTAGACAGCTGTATTTTGCACGAGTTAAAATTGATACCAGGAATACAGAGCTCAAGTTGCTTGAGCTAGAAATAGAATTGAATATAAGTTTTGAGGAAGAAATTCTTCCGGAAAATCCATAAGACTCTTGCCCATATCTGACCTGTGTTTCCAGATTCATGACTAAGTGAATATTTTTACTTTGCTTATTTAACTTTCTTTCTCTCTCTCTTTCTCTCTCCCTTTCCTTCCCTTTCCTTTTCTTTCTTTCTTTTCTTTTCTTTTCCTTCCTCCCTCCCTTCCTTCCTTCCTTCCTTCCTCTCTCTCTCTCTCTCTTTCTCTCTCTCTCTCTTTCTTTCTTTCTTTCTTTCTTTCTTTCTTTCCTCCTCCTCCTCTCTCCTTGTTTTTTAAGCCTCCTGCCTTCTTCCCTCCCTCTTCCCTCTTCCCATCCTCCCCCCCTTCTTGTCTTTCTTCCTCCCTCCCTCCCTTCCTTTTTTCCTTCCTTTCTTTACCTTTATTTTTCATCAACAAGGCAACTTCGACAAACACAAAAAAGAAAACCTAATGGTAAATACTAAAAGCAATAAGAATGAGTGAAAAAATTAGTTGGGGAAAGAGAGCTACACAGTTAGAACCTGGGATCTTCTCATATCTATGGAGCCCTCCATCCATCTACCTAATTTTTTACCATCTATGTATACATTTTCTCTAAATAGAACATGTAAGGACTAATTGAACTGAAACAGTTGCCTTTGAGTAACATTCTTTCAACACATCGAAGTAATCTGGCTCATATCTTACTCCATTGAAAGAACATAATCACTTATCTTTGGGATCGGTTAGTAAATACAGAATTTTTTCATGTCAATCTACAGTGCTCCCTGGAGCTAACACTTGATGCTCTACTCTGCTCAGGTAAAGGTATTCAGGCCAGTTTTATTTAATCAATGTATTAAATATTAGAAAATGATGGATAACAATGAATACTTATACTATTCTTCATCTTTCACTTCATGAGAAATTTTTAAAAAGTAATGAATGAGTAGGGAAATAATAGCATCTTCAGCCTTCTGAGTTGGCTAATGTTTAGGGGAAGGCCGAGACTACAATGGAAGAATTGAGGGTCTCTGTCAGGCATTAATACAAAACCACTCTTTTTAAAATCCCACAGAAAAAAATAAACACAGCACGTTGTATGATAGAATTTCCATTAGCATTTTATTGTACCAGTGATATAGCGATTACTTGTATGTTTACAATCCTTTGAGCCGCTCCATTCTGAGAAGATCTTAATAATATATGTAAGAGCATTTTACCTGTATTAGTAATATTATTGATCTAACACCATTAATGATTGCAGCATTTTTAAGACCCATTACTCGCTCGTATAGTAGCCCTGCCTGGCAAAAGTGCATCACTTTCTCTGTTAAAGTTTGTCAGACAACAACACACAAAAAAGCAATTTTACCTGCTGCAGTGTATGTCTGACTGCTTGGTAATGTCAATCAATAAGTGAATTCACTTCCCTGTGTTCTCTGGTAAACAAAATGTCTGCCCCCGTTTCAGACGCAAACACAGAGAAAGGCGCCGAAGTATAGGCAGATCAAAATAAAATGCTTTGGATGATGTTTAATGGGCATTTGGGGGCAGGTTGGGGGTTTGGTGGTAGAGATACTGAAAATTATAGCCCCGAAAGAAAACATTGACTGAATAACCCATGGCAACAGCCGTGTAATGGCATGGGGAAAAAAATTTGAACAAAGATCAGAGGTTTATTTCTTTTTTAATAGGGATGTAATGGAAAGCCATTTAAATTGAAGTAAATTTTAAAACATTCAGGGAAAAATATACCATGTTATTATAATCTTATCTATCTCGGTACCTGATCAGCTTGTTAGCTAAATATTATTGAATATTTTTGTCTGAATATCTATGAGCTAAATTTCTATTTCTACCTGGAGAATGAGGGGCATTATGAAGACAGTTACTGTTTTTAATAACCTTTTAGGGTGATTTAGAGCAACTAAAGAAAGGCCGAAAGAAATGTAAGGCATTTTAATACAGTGAACCAGAGAGGTATATGAGTAGTTAAACTTCACCGCTCATGCCCCTGGGCTGACCTCTGAATACACAGGGTTCAGCTCACGATATGTCCTTGCTCCAGTGCCCAATCGAATGCTGATATAAATGAAATGGCAACTTGGGCTTGGGGTCAAACTGTTATAATAGCGCAGGTTTATGACAGTAATAGATGGTCTCAGATCAGTCACACGAACCACCTGTGCTGTGTGACCTGTCCTGCGGTCAATGTCTCTGTCCAGTTCCTTGAAGACAAATGCTCTCCCCTGGCTTCTTTCTTACTCACTTATATTCCACAAATTGGGGCCCCTGTTTTCCTTTTCCTGATAATTTCATGTATCTAATGTTCCCGCTCCAGAAAGCAGTATAAAAATTAGAAAGAATTGTAAGAGCAGGTTCCTAAAGGTCAGACTCTTTTGTACCCAAAGTATGGCAATTACTAAAATAATATGTGCTAACAGCTTTTCGATATTAGTATGTGATTGGCACTTTGGAGTCCTGCCAAGAAAAAAAGGTGGGAAAGGTTTACAAAGAAATTATGTCTAAAATGAAAAGACTTTAAAGAGCTGAAGGAATCAGGTAGGGATGGCGAGGCCCTACGATTGACAGTGAGACGTATGAAACACCAGGACGCCTGGGAAGCAAAGGAGACACTGCAGGTCAGCGAAAGCTGGGACGTTAGAAAAGGAACTCCTGGCACAAGTCTTAGCCTTGAAGGAATTCAGGCACCACCAGCAGAGAGAAAAAAAAATCAAAATTCTGACCTCCCTCTCCTTCTATTCTACAATCTCCTATAAGTGGTTCCCAGAAACTTAATAAGAAGGCAAAGGACATGGGGAACCCAGACTGCATGGTGCACAGAGATCAGACTGCTGGAGCTTGGAGCAGTGAAGAGAAGGACAGAGAAGAGGCTCTGAGTATTTAGCAGAAATGGAGAAAATCCTGCACAATACTTTGCCGCAGTTAAGCCCTGCCATAGCCATGAAATTATATCATATTGCAATTCCAGAAATCCACAGTCAGAGTAGAACTTGGGTTCAACCAGGCGTCAATGAGTGGAGCTCAGGTTCAAGTCCAGCTCTGCCTACCACCACCCCTAACACACATACACACACACACAGAGTGTGTTGAACCCTAAACATACGTTCGTTTGGGGCAAGCTTTGAAATAAACACTTGAAACAGTATTGCTGCTGATTTTCACAGCCTTACTATTATTAGGCCTGGAAAAGAGATGTATCTCCATGTGTAGACAAAGGTCATTAAGCTCAAAGAGGCAAAGGAGTTTGTTTCCAGTCATGAAATCAGTGTGAGAATTTGCACTCCAGTCAAGGTGCCGCAAGCTGACTCCAGCAGCCCCCACCATCCCATATTGCTCAACATGGCTTGTGCATCAGAAAAGGTAGCCTTTTTGACTCGTATCATTATTCCCCTGTAGTTACCAGCAGACGATAAATCTATGTAAAAATAGCATATCCATCTCACGCAAGTTGCTTCAGATAGCTGTAAACTCTATTTCCCTACTGTTTATGTGTTTTGATTTATGGATAATTTCTAGGTCTACAAAGCAAATATTAATATATCATTAGCTGATCCCATAGTACAAGTGATGATGACCTTTTCAAGAACCGAGATAAGCTGATGAGAGCAACCCTATGCAAAATAATAAAGGTCACTCAGATTTTATCATTTCATTTTCATAATGCAGATGTCAAATAAAGCCTACTTAATAAAGTGTACAAAAGAGAAGATGACACCATGAATTATATTAGTTTTACTGCCACAGTGAATTTTGGTATATATTCTCTGCATGACACAAAGTCTCTCCCCACCAAGAGAGAACGTTCTAATGAAGAAGATTGACAGTCAGGGTCTCCGTTCCTATCCTGGAAATGCCCGAATTCCCACCTCACTCTCATCCTGTATCGGACGCGGCTGCACCCTGGGAATGTGAACAGCTCCACTGTCTCAGTTATTCATTGCTTCATAGTAAATCAAAATAATGATGCTTTATCATTTCTCATAATTCTGTAGGTTGGCTGAATCCCGCTAGATGTTCTGTTCTACTTGCACTGTGATTGGAAGTCACTCATATGGATGGCTTCATCCCTCTGTGAACTTGGCCAGGGCTGTAAAGTCCAAGATGACCTCCCTCACGTGCCTGAGACACAGGTGCTGACAGCCCACAGGGCAGCTGTACCTGTTGTCCTCGTGACTTCTCTCTCTCTCTCTCTGCATGGCTTCTCATCGCTTAGTGGACTGTGGTGACTGGTTTTCAAGGGAACAAAACCGGAAGCCCCCTAGCTCAGATGGGATAAACCAGAATTGGCACAATGTTATAATAGCTGTATTCCACTGGCCCAACAATTTATTAAGCCGGAAATAGGCTCCACTCCTTGAAGAATGTAGTGGTACGCCCATGCGTAGCCAGGAGGGGTGTTGTTGGTCATCTTTGGAAACTATCTTCTGTATTTATTCTTACCTGAATCCCAAGTCTAGACAAATTATAGTGCTTCAGCTAGAGCTCTCCTTCTCAGAAACAGAAATGTATTTGGCAAAAGAATAAGAGATCATGCTGACCAAGGCCAAACTTCCTGTGATTGAAAGAAGATGGCTCAGTGGGGAGATGCCAACATCAGACCTGGTAGATGAGGTCTGATGAAAATGTTCTGGCCTACTTGACCTTTGTATCTGTAAGTCAGAAAATGGATCGATCCCGTCTACCGGATCCTCTTTTCTTCATCTCACTCCTTAGAAGTTATGCTTGTTGTCACAAAATAGTCCAAGTAGCTGTACCCTACAGTGAGAGGAATAATTTTAACATTTATTGAACAAGTATTTTGTGTGAGGGAACTTCATACACGTTAGCTCATTTAATCCTCATGGCAACCCAATGAAATAGTTATCAATACTTTTATACTTCATTTTTTATTATTTTTCATTGAAACTTTAATATGTTTTGGGCATTATTTGGGGCATGAATATATAGTAGATAATAGAGTAGTCAAACATTTTGTCCTCTTCAAGCTCACATACTCGTGAAGAGTGATGTTTACTCTTGTTTGTTCATTGTCTGTTTATTAAAAATAAGTTCTATGAAGAAAATTAAAACATTGACACTAGAGAATTGCTATTTTATTCATGTTGACCAGAAAAAACTTTTTAATAATGTGACATTTTACTTTATTTTGTTTTTAATTAATGCAATCAAATGTCTTCATATCACCAATGTCTCCCTCCTGCCCAATGTTTACTCTTCTTCTGAGAGATTATTAGTGTCTTTTTATTCCTCTAAAATAGGTTTTTATATATGTAAAAGCTAATAAGGACACTTTTTAAAGAAGAATGTTAGAACAGTATATCATATATTTTTTTAACCTTTAATTTAAAAAAAGTAGTAAATGCTAGGGACCTTT
Organism: Mormoops blainvillei; assembly: GCA_004026545.1. Classification (NCBI taxonomy): domain Eukaryota; kingdom Metazoa; phylum Chordata; class Mammalia; order Chiroptera; family Mormoopidae; genus Mormoops; species Mormoops blainvillei. The sequence goes on from PVJD01000678.1 coordinate 236,520, forward strand.
CTATGTTAGTACCCATATCATATAGAAATGTTCCTCATTATTTTAGAAAAATACTTAGTATGCCACAGTGTGCCTCATAAATCCCTTCACTTGTTGATAAAGTTACTTTTTGAGAAGAGACGTTAAGAGAGCGAGACGACAAGCTAGGTAGATGTCTGAGGGAGGCTTTATAAACAAAAGGACAGCAGCTGCAGATGCTCTGGGTCAGGGTTATGCTTCACAGCAATAAGACCACCAAGCAGACCCACGGTCAATACAGAACAGCGTTGGAGGGTCAGCATGATATGTGGTCATAGAAGAAACAAGATGACGGACTGGTGGCCAACAACTCAATGAAATCATAACCCAACTGAAAATGAACCCTGGTCCTCCATAGACATTTCTCCAAGGAAGACATGCAAATGACCAACAGGTACATGAAAAGATACCCAATGCTAATCATCAGGAAAAGGCAAATCAACCAAAATGAGCTAGAACCTCAAGCCTCTTAGGGTATTCCTTCTCAAATAAATAAGTGAGTCAATAAGTAGATAAATAGCAAGGGTTGGTGAAGATGTGGAGAAACTGGGACCCTCCCTTACTGTAGGTAGGGTGTGAACGGGTGCAGCTGCTAAAGAAAACAGAATAGAGATTCTTCAAAAAATTAAAAAATAAAACTACTATGTGATCTAGCATCCTCCTTCTGAGTACTTATCCAAAATAACTGAAATCAGAATCGCAAAGATATACTTGCACTACCGTGTTCATTGCAGCTTTACATACGGTAGCTCAGCTATGGAAACAACTACGTGCCCATAGGTAGGTGAGTGAGTACAGAGGATGTGGCCTACATGTAAAATGGAATGTTCCTTAGACATAAAAAGTAAGGGAATTCTGTCACATACAGCAACAAAACTTGAGAACATTATGCTAAATGAACTAAGCCCGTCACAGAAGTACATATACTACCCAAGTCCACTGATATGAGGTATTTAACAAAGTTGAATTCATAGGAACACGAAGTAGAATGCTGGTTGCCAGGAGCTGGGGGAGGGGGAAATGGTGAGTTGCTATTTCATGCGTATAGCGTTTGTCATGCAAAATAAAAAATATCTGTAGAGATCTGTTGTGTTGCCTCTTTCTTATAGTTAACACCACTGTTCTGTGCACTAAAATTCTAAGAGTTTCAGTATCAGTATTTTTATCATAACAAAAAGCAAGATATTATTATTGCTATGATTATTGGTAGTGGTGGGGGAGTAATATGTGGTAGGTTCTTTTCAGTTTTCTATGCCCTTTTCTCTGGTAATCCTCATATCAGCAGTAACAAAGTAGAGATGAGAAATTAATCTCAGAAAGCTCATGTACATCTTTTAAAGTTATAACCCTAGGAAAGTTAGAGGTGGAATTAGAGCACAATCCATCTGCCCCAGCTCTTGACAACAGTGTTTTATTGTGTTCACATACTGTCCAATATGAAAGTATAATACATTACTTTTAAAATGAAAGAAATGTATACTTTCATCTAAAATCAAGCCAAAATAAACATGTTCTGTGGAAACAACTGAGGAGACCAGAAAGAACGGAAGCTGAAGATTGAAAAAGTAAGAATTTAAAAGGATTCTGGGACTTTATATTCAAAGTACCACAAGACCTTTTCCAACCTAGTAGTTGGTAAATACTAAAAAGAAACTGTGCATCATGCTTCACACACACTTATAATAAAATTCACCCAACATAAATAAATAAGTCCTGATCATTAATAAATCATAAGGATCACCATGATACTAGTAAATCTTACTAATAAAATAAATCAAGTATCGCTGATCAATAAATGTGTAATTAAAGAATGGAATCCTGCTTTGAAGTATTGTTTTAAAATATGCTTTTAATGAGAAATTTGTCAAACCCCTATATATGTGTGTTTTTAACAGAAATTATAGAGTCAGGGTCATATCTTTCTATTTTTCTGGTACTTCCCTTATACTTTTTCTGTCTTGGGTATAGGAGAGTGTCTTGAAACTTGTGTTCCCTAGTCTCCCTTTCCACCTGGTTTCTAATTCTGTCTGTAAAGTAGAAAAAGCCAGCAGAGCCCCCCTTCTTCTCTCTGTAGGGCACATATTTAGAAGTGACTGCATTCTTTAGTGGTTTACTGCCTACTCAACAATTCCCTTCTTCTATTATTGCATTTAGGTTAAATGGCTTCAGCTACTGAACTCTGATAACTCCACCTGTCCTTTTCATCCCCCAAATTGTAGGGTAATAATAGCTTCCTGTTGCTACTAATCTCTTGGTTACCTCATTGGTCCTAGTGTCCTATCAGCATTTCAAACACCTTTGCAATGAGTCATGAATATTAAATTCCTACTACTGACCTAGCATGGATTCTCTTCCCTAACTGGTACATTGTTTAAGATCAAGACAGCCAAGCATGTGCCTGAGTCAGGACTCATTTCCTCTAAAATCCAGAGCTGACTTCCAGAACCCTTGCTCTTACTTTGCTGTTAGCTTGGTGACCACGATGTTTACAGACTGTTGATTTTCTTGTTGTTTTCCTCCATGAGCTGTTAAGGTCTAGCAGAGTACAGCTTTAGGTATTTGTCTCTGCATTCCCAGCACCTAAGCAAGCAGTACGCACCAGTCAGGTCTTGAGAAACTACTTACCACATTGTAATGCACAAGAATTCCTGGTTATGAGATCACATGTCTGATCTAGTCATGTGATTGCTAAGTCAGTCCCGCTGAGACAGAGCCCTTGCCAAGTGTCCGACTGCAGTGGGCACAGGCACAGAGACCCTCTTTCACAGGCACACCTCGGTGCCTGTCACCCTGCTATTTGGGACAAACTTCCCAGGGACTCGATGCTTGCACACTTTATTCTCAATATATTAAACCCCTTTATTCCCCATTGTGGCAACTCATAAACCTATTGAATCTAAGATAATTCTCAGTGCTTCTCTAAAATTGAACTTGGACACAGTGTCATATCTTGAAATCTTTCATTAAGCTTAAATTGTTGGAAAGAATACTGAGGTGGTCAATTGTGAGGGTCAACTTGAATGGGCAAAGTTGAAAGAGGCAGGCACTTTCAATGCGCATGGGGAAGGGTTTAAGCATCGTTGATCGTGATCCCATTAATTTGAACATTTGCTGCATGTTGGGGAAATGTTTTTATAGTCACTAATCTTCAAAAAAAGTCTTATGGATTAAAGGGAATGTTGATTCTCATGTATTTTACTAAGTATTTAAACCACAGTATTTTATAAACTTGCTCATCCCATAAGAAAGTTATTGCAAATCAACTAAACTAGGGAATTGCTTTACACATAAATCTAGATGGTTTAAGGAGACTTATTTATAACAGACTCAATTCTCATATTTTGAAATTATGTAAGTATCAAACTATTTAATTTACCCAAACATTATTTCAAGTTGTATAATAAATATTTGTTACCAATATCCTGAAATAATACAATAGTAGTTTCTCCTATGAGTTTTTAAAGAAATTTGGGTTTTACAAAATAAGCTCAGCTACAGATTTTCCCTCCATAAATAAAGGTGATTTCTTCTTAAAGACAAACCAAGAGAGAGAGAGAGAGAGGGAGGGAGGGAGGGAGAACCTATTTGTCTAAATGTTTTAGTTGATATCACATTGTATTTAACCAATGTTTTAATAATGATCGATATGCAATGTGACTGATAGAATCAAAACAAGAAAAATAAATCCATTGGCATATTTTGATAAAAAGTAGCTTCAAGATGACAACACTCACATACTTTTAGGATTAGTTATAGATACTCGATGAGAACAGATTAAACCAATTTAGTAATAACGTCTACGTCTCTCTTCTTTTTCCTGTACTCCTGAAATACTTGTTCCACCTGAAAAGTAAAACTTGCCTATTTATCCATTACTGTAATTCCTCTGTTCCCCTTGGTATAGCTAAGGTATTTCTAAATCACAGATCAAGATGCACCCCCTAATTAAATATCAACTTACCTTGACAACTGCAAGTCAGCGAACATGGGTGCTCCTAAATTGTGACTTACTATTTTCAGAAGATACTGATCGCTACCTTTTAAACACATTAGTCACAGAGCATTTTTCCTTTAATTGTGAAATATCAACAGGAAGGACTTATATTAAAACATTAGCCTGGATCTAAACTTCTCAAGGAGATGAACACTCAAAGCCATTAAAGAGAAAACGCCCTGTCAATTTGAATGACAAGAACGGCTTGGCATATCCATTAGTGTATTAATAGTACATGAATCCATTATGTGATTTCCACATATTTGTTAATACCCTGTACCCACATATCTATTAATATAATTTAGTGATCATGTGGCAAGCATTCAGTATTTCCAAAAACCTTAAAAAAGAGAAAGTTTAAAAAGGATTATATTTGAGAAATAGCATGGTAGCTTTTGCTTATTTTCCTATCCAATAATAATACAAAGATATTAACCTAGAACTACCATCCCACAGATGCCTATAATGATATTTTGCCCAATTCAGGAAATATCCTGGAAGTTGAGCTGATAAAATATCTTATCCAGGATTAAGGTTTTAGTTTTAGGGGATCAACAGTTAAGTTGGATTTACCTGCAGTCGTAATCACTTATTTTCATTGTGACCCAGGCTAAGTCACTTGAAACTCCTTGAACTATCATTTCTTCACTTATAAAATGAGGATGATAACATGTGCCTCACAGAGTAATCATTACAATTGTATCAGAAGCTCTTAATAAATACAAACTGTTTGCAGTACTGCTATCTCTCACATCCCCACGATGTTGGTCACCGGGACAGACTCGGCCCCATCTCACAGCAGACGGGAACCGTGCTTGGCCCTTGAATACACACGCAATGAGAGCTGAGGCTCAGATTCACAAAGGGCGGGCCTCTGGGAGCTGGCATGTTGTAGTAGTTCGGGGCTCACCCTGGTGCCTGGCAGAATACACACAGAGCAACTTTAACAACAATAAAATAGCATCATATTTTTATGTCGTCAACCTGTCTTTTCCTCTTCTGACTCCTCCCTTTTGTAATGGTTTTGTCCGACCATGTGGAAAGGCGGCCAACAAGGCTAGTAAAGTAAAGGTATCAAAGGGACCAGAGTCTCAGCAGACAGGGCATCTGTCCAAGAGATTGGGGTGTGACAGTGTTTGACGCTCGCAGTTGAGTTTCAGCAGGGGTGTTAAAGCTGGTAAAACCATGCTAGACACCAAATCTAGAGGGTGATTCTGTTGCTTGAAATCTGGCTTTTTTTTTGTCTCATTGGTGATTTGGTTTTTGTTAAGTGAAGAAATGTAGGCCTTTCCCTTTGTGCTTGATTCTGACCCCTGCTCCTCACCCCACTTCAGCTCTTGAGATTGTTTTATTCTGACGTTTAGAACATTGCGAGACAAAGGGAAATTCAATACCTGTCTTACGTCTCTCGGAGGCATGAGGGTGTTTTGGCCACTCTTCCTGCGGTATCATTCTAGTAACGGGGGCTAGTTTTGATTTTTCTGTCTTTTCCCCGGAGCCAGTGTACCAAAGACAGCCTTTGTCTTTATTTTTATTCATAACATACTTTGATAAATGTCTCACAGCATTACATTCAATCAGGAATTGTTTATGTTACACACACACACAGCTCAAAATGCCTAAAGCACATCTGTATGTTTTATTTTCAAATCTGAAGAAGTATAAAACGAATTAGAAAAAAAAAAAACATCATTCATTGTCATTGACAGTGATCTTCTACTTTATAAGACACATTTTTTCCTCTTTTTCCAAAACATGTACGTAATGTGATTCAGCAGGTAGTCTTAGAAAATTCAAGGAATTAGCATAGTCAAGACATGTCCAAGTACAGTTAATATGTGGTAACCGGTCTCCTGAATCTTGACTATATCTGTACATCCTAAGGCACATATATTAAGCTCTTTGGCACAAGGCATAACACAGAGCTTTGTGACATAATTTGATATCAATGTGGTTTACAGACATTATTTTTTTATACTTGCAATTCAAATGTATGGCTAGAAACAGATGGTTTATGGTTGTAAAGAGGCTGTCTGGTGTCTGTCTGGCTTAGATGGGAACAAGACCTGTGACCCTCACAATGCTTCTGCAAAAATCCTTACTCTTTTATATGTCACCCTCTGGGGTAACATAAGAAGAAATTTCAGAAGAAAGGTCAGATTCTGGGCAGACAGCTTGCCTCTGTCTAAAAAGAAACTTCATTTGTTTCTACTTCTATTTTATGCTCTTTTATTTGAAAAGGGATGTTTAGGTGATATTTACTTGCTTCTTGTTCTACTTGTGAGAAAAATCACATACCATAGACAAGCATGTCAGTGGAAGGTCTTGAGAATTTTGAAGTAGTTTCCAAGTCTGTTAGTAAAAAAAAATTGCAAGGCATTTTTTGGTCTTCTATGAAGAGTTAGTTATTGATGAAATTATTTAATCAGTATTTCAGTGGAACATCTTTTTTAGAAACCTACAGCTACTCTACTTTTCCAAATTAAGCCACCTAATATGTTAGGTGGAAGGCAGTCGATGTGTAATATCTAGTGGTGAAGCAGATATGCTGAAACATAAATTTTCATGTATCAGAGCTGATAATGTATCTTCATTCAACTTTTCAGAGGGTACTTGAGGAATATTTACTAAGTTTTAAGGGCACACAGCCTTTGTGTGAGTAAATCTTCAAATACAATTTTATCTTACATCATCGCCCATTTCCGACAGTAAAAGTGTAAGGACATTCATCATTTTAATTGCTATCTATTGATGAACTTTAGATTGTCTTCAAGATTTTCTCCATCTAAACAAAATATGGTACTTGAAAAAATAGTGTAATATAGCCTATAAAAAATGAAGTATATCTATATGCTTTGACAAAGAGGATTGTATTTAAATAAAACTCATGAAAAGATACATAGGCTAATGTCTGAGAGAGCATATCCATTAAATTAAGCTTTTTGTGTTTAACGCTGGGCTCCGTTTACTCAGTGTTGCAATCACGTACAAATTACCCAATGTCTTTGAACATCAGACTTCAGCCCTGTTAATGTAACCCTCACGGTGGTCACCCTATTGGTCTGAGCACGGTAACCAGACTAGGGAAATGTCTTCGAAGGACACCTTCTACGAATTCTAGGAAAACCAGTCCCAACAGCCACTGAAGCTTGGTACTGTTTGTGGTCATTTTCCAAACTGCATGAGTCAGGTCTGTTCAAGAATGAATTCTACACAGAATAAAAAAACTCCAAGAAATATAGAAGGGGGATGCAGAACATGAGAAAATTATCACATCACCTGGGTCCAGCTGGGCCAGAAGGAAACTATCCTATATTGGTTTATATAAGCCAATCCGTCTCTCAACCTCTCTTTATTTCTATTTTATTCTATATTCTTTTATTCTAAAATTAGCAGACTCTTTAATTCCTTAGAGAAAGACATCTTATTTAAACTGTCTTAAGTAAAATGAGTGAAAATAATACCTAGTTATGACCTTTCTGCTCTCTCAGATTTTCTACTAAAACTTCTTGTGAAAATGATATATATGGAAGCAAGTTTAAAGAAATAAAATGGATGTAATGTTAGACAGTATTTTGGTCATGAGTGAAAGGGTAAAGGGACAAAGTAACCATGTGAATAATGAGGCCAGGGGACAGAAGACATGGGTTTTAATTCTGACTCTGCCTTTAATTTGTCTTGTGATATTCAGTGAAAATCAGATTTATTTACTCACATCAGTAAAGTGTCACCCAGTCATTGGTTCCTAATTAAGTTCCAGAATTCCTCAAGAATAGTCTATAAATATAATAATGAGCCTTTTTTTACCCTGTTTTCCAAAACAGATTTTCTGAATCATAGATGTAACTGGGGAAATTCCTGCCCAAGCCAAAACATCCTCCTATTTTTGTTAATGTGTGTGCTCTTCTGTGAACTAAGCCTGATAACTTTGGCTTTCTTATGTAAACAAAAAGGGTTATGATTCGTGGGTTATATATGCTTTTGATTAATAATAAATTGGTAGTTGATTATTATTTAATAAACTCCTTGGCTTTGGAAGCACAACCAGGTGGTCCTGTGGTTCCTGACCTTTAGTCCCCCAACTGGGACCCTTTTATTATTTTCTTCTCTCGTTTGAAATAACTCAAAATAATGTGAGAAAAAGTATGCGCTCTGGTGACCCAGAGATTGTAGTTTTGCTTTTCTCTCTGGAAATAACCAGTGAGTATTCCTTTGCACCTTAGTTTTCTCACCTTTAGAATGGGGTTGCTGGTAACCGCAGCACGGAATTGCCCGAAAGTACAAATGAGATTTTTTGTTCAGCCCATGGTTGATGTCACAAATGTTAGCATTCCCTCCAGCACCAAGATTTTTTGATATTTCATTTCTACTCTCGACTGTAGTACATTGTGCATCATGTGAGGCCACAGGCATCCGCGTGAATCAAAAAAGACTGCTGATTTATTGGAAATGGGGTTAATCAAAACTTAGGCAGATTTAGTAATGAAACACTAATGGAATTGGAAATGCTTCATAGAAATGCTAGAAGACTGAGACACATCATTCACATAACAAGTACACTGAGAGAGAATGTCGTGGATTAAGTAGTGCAAAAATACCCAACTGTCACAAATGTCTAGGATGAGAACCTTAATTAAATGTCCTTTAATGAAGTGTTCACATTTGCAATTCAAGAAAGCAAAAATGATCTGACCCAGTTAGAACCTTCAGCGTGCAGAGCAAATCTGATGTGCAAATTGGAGCAAGTTACAGGGAGCTGTGCCCGGGAGTCTCTTCCTTCCTGTGTGGCCACCTATATCAAAGCAAGACTTTTTCAGAAAGGGACAAGGAGAAATGGGGTTTTCTGAAAGGGAGATCAGAGGAATGGTTCTTCTAAGATCTTAACAAGATGAAAAATACATCACTCCTGCCCTGAACCTACTGACTTACCTTTAAACACGTCCTTCTTCATGTGTTTCACAAATTATTCGTAAAACATAAAAGCTTTTGCAGCAAAACTTGGAAATAACTAAAAACTTCCAAAGATAAACAGCGTTGTAGAATTAGCATATAAGTACACAGAGGCTCAAAGGAGATCCACGTTTTCTAAATCCAAGTTCTTTTCCAAGGCTAATATGGAAATTGTATCACCGATCCACTCAGAACCCAAGAAAATCCATGGATACTTTCCCAAGAAAATCCAGGTATGGGCACACACACAAATTTATTGAGGGGTGTTAGGGACACTTGGAAGTACATAGTGTTAGAGAAATAACCCCTGATTTATTTATTATCTGATAATGTTGATAATTGTGTCAATCTATTAATAAAGTAAATATCAGTAATTACTGTATTTTGCTGTGAATAAGGTGCACCCACATTTTGCGCGCATTATACGCGGGATTATTATACCCATGGTATGTAATCATTATACCCATATAGAATGCACATCCTTATTTTTCCCTTAGAAATCTGACCAAAAAATGTGTGTATCATACACGGCAAAGTACAGTAGCCTCTCTAGGCAACATCTGTCACCACCACAATGCCAAAGAGAACTCATGGGAGATGTAAGGATGAGTCCTTTGTTGAGGGATCCTACATTTAATTTTGTCATTTACTCAGACCTGGTCATCCCTGAAGTATGCAAGACCCTGAGCGATGAACTCAGTGTAGGTCCTGGTCTGGGCTGAAGGCAACCTCCCTCCCTTGTCACTGGCAGCCTGGAGGCTCGCAGGCATGCAGTGGGTTTCTAAAATTTCCACAGAGATACTCCTGCAGTATAGAGACCCCTAAGGCACAAGGCCCCAAACATAAGCCCGACTTGTTCGATCCAAGGCAATCATGTGTTAAAGAATTGTTGACTCTCTAAGAGACAAATCTACACGAAATAACCTACCAGCATATTGGCATGTAGTGGGAAATGATAGTAGAGACAGAGGATAGAATGCCGTTTGTCAGTGGCTGTGGTAAGGGAACCATCAGGGGATGTGCGTCAAAGGTACAAATTTTGTTATAAGAAGAAGAAGTTCTGAGGATTAAAAAAACATGGAGTTGATCTTAAGCATTCTTATCTCTCTCTCTCTCTCTCTCTCACACACACACACACACACACACACACACACAGAGTTACCTATTTCAAGTGATGGATGTATGTGTTCATTATCTCGATTTTGGTAATCTTTCCACAATGTACGTGCACATCGAATCATCACATTGTACACTTTAAATGGAAACAGTCCTATTTGTATATTCATTGGTAAAATTTTTTTAAAAGTTATTAAAATCAAATATGCTGAAAAAAAAGTCCATGTTCTATTATGTTGGAAATGGGAAAAAGGTCTTTTTTTTTATTACTTTTATAAAATTATTTTTTCTAGAGTAAGAAATATCACCAGGACCATGTTGGGCACTTTGTATTAGTGGTTTTCAACCAGGGGTGAGGTTGATGTCGCCCTCCAAGTGGACGGTTGTCAACGCCTGGTGACGCTGTTGTTTGTTACAAGTAAGAGGAAGATGCTACTGAGATTCTTTGGGTACAGGAGGGGGAAGGAGCTAAATAAACTAAGACGCATAGGGTAGCCTCTGACGACAAATTCTTGAGCTCCAAAGGTTAATGATGCCATGTTGCAAAACTCTGGTCTGTGTTGATTATTTTTCGGTATTCTGCAGATGAAGGATCTCAGTATTTCCACATGTGTGCCATGGGCATATTAATTAAATCACTCGGAGATTTTTTTTTTTCTTAAAGATAGGGTAAGAGTCTCTACGTCTCTCTCACTCTGTACACAGCTCCCCATTTTTAGCTTTTCCTGTGTCTCATCTTATATTTCATAAAATGAATTTTATTAGTATAACTTTTATAGTTCTGGGCATATCTCTCTGTCCTGCACACGTAACACCAATCTTTCACCATCAAATTTTGAAACCTTCCCAACCCCGCCTACCTTCACACATATATTTTGTTCTACTTGTGGACTGAGGATTTAGTTTCTGTTGTAGAATGGGGCCTTGCAGTCTCTTTGAATTGAGTGCAGAAGAAGCCTCAGCTTTAATTAAAATGATAGTATCACCACTTAAAGGCTAAAATACCTACAAAGACACAAGTAATAACGCGCCAGTTTTATGTGGCTCGGTGGGCTGGTCTGTCGTCAGAATGCTTCGTATGCACTTGGTTCGCGAAGAAAGAGGAACACAACTTTTCTAAAGATGTGAATTTGGATCTGATTGCTTCTGTGAAGACCAGTTAAAGAGGGTTAGGCGCCTCTGGCTGAAAAAAAAAATCACTTTGTGTTAAAAGTTTCATGCTGTGACTGCAGTGTAAGTCCCATTGACTCCCTGCCCACCCCCCACCCCCGCCCCCATCCCCCCTCCCCCGCAGCAAACTACTTCCGTGCTTGCATCCTGTCGAGGAACGTTGCTACCCCAGAGCTGAAGCAGGAGTCGGGCAGGCAGGGCCTGCTGCGCACCCCAAGGAGCGTGGCCTCAGAGAGCTTGGGCAAAGGAAGCAAAAACCTAGGTGACCTTTCGAATCCTCATTCTCAGCTAATAATCTTGATTCCTATGTCACCAAGAAAATGCAAGAACTTGGCCAGACCATGTGGAGTCATTCATCTGTATGTATAGAGCCTGCATCCGCTGCTAATAATGTAGATTGATTGTCTTGCAGCTCACGTAAGTCAGTGCCCTCCACCAGCGTGCTAGATTCTAACCCTTCCCTTCTCTAATTTTCATCACTGTCGTAATTCTCCTATTTCTTTGCTGCATCCTAAAACCCAGCTCCCCTCTTTCCTCTGGTGGATTTGTTCCAAGCTCACATAAAAATGCTTTTAACTTCCGCAGAATAAAAACTTTTATTGCCCCCTCATCATATATCCTGCTTCATTTCTTTGTGGCCTGTCGGTCAAATTCCTAGAAAGAATGATCCTGTTAAAAATGTAAATGAAATCATGTAACTCCACTGTCCGCTTGATCCTCCAAAGACTTTTTGCATCTCTGTTAGACTAAAAGCAATGTATTTATAATGATCTAATGCCCCTGCCCCCATGCTGGGCCTTCAGCCAATTTCTGACCTTACCTCCCACACTTTATCCCTTATTCGCTCCTACGCGTTGACACTATTTTTTTTTTCAGTTGCCAGAAATGCTTGGGCTCTTTCCCACCTCATGGTCTCCGTATTTGCCGTTTCTTCTGCACGAGATGTTCTTCCTTCAAACGGCGAGAAGGATTACTTCCTCCCTCCTTCAGGTCGCTGTTAAAAGGCACCCCCCCCCCCGCCATTGGTGAAGTCTCCCTCAGTGACCCCACATAGAACAACGGCCCCTTGTTCTTCTGCATTTTTACCCCCTTTGCAACATTTCATTGTTCTCCATTGTGTGGGTCACAATCTAATGCCCTATATTTATTTGTTGATGGTGTGCTTTGTTTGTAAGAATGCAGGCTTCATGAAAGTAGGGACTTCATGGTCCGTTGAATTCGCTGCTGTGTCTCCCATACCCAGGAACATATCTGGCATGATTGGCTGGGGAGAAGGTTGAGGCAGGGTGGGGTACAGTAAGTAGGCAGTATCTCAGCAACGATGGCATCGGAACAAAGAGCATTAGTGCAGGCACATAGCTTTACGGTTGCTATGGCAATGTGACCCTGGCGTTTTTATCTCCCTTGTCAAGCACTAAGGTATATTTGAGTCCATAGCCTTGTGTCCTTGTCATGGATAATGCTGGAAACATCGATATATTTATGTACTCTGGGGACACCATGTCTGGTCTCTATGTACATCTTTCACTACTTATCTATGCTGCGTGTCTTTAGATAGAATCTGGGGAAAAAGTGATAGTTTGAGCTGTCATGGTGTCTAGATAATCCCCAAAACAGCCTGGATAGGACAGAGATATGATGGGCCTGCCCACCATTTAATCTGGATATGGACTCAGGCCCCTTGTAGAGACAGACCTCATCATCTGAGACAAAGAAGCCAAAAGTCAAGGTTAACCTAGAAACAAAGCCTTGCTATTCTCAGAGAAATTAATCATGTTGCTCTGCATATCAAGGTGTTCGGGTGTTTTGCGACAAGGTCAGGGCCACCTCTTTATGCATTACTGCCTGTTCACGGGCTGCCAACACAACAACTTCTTGGACACGCCAGCTTTACTCAGGCTCCCTGAAGCCAAAGGACCTTCCCAGCCCAGCCACGGAGGTCCCTTTCCAAATGGTGTTCTCTAGCTAGAACAGCAGAGGTTCAAGAAGTTTCAAGAATTTCAGTTGCAGTTCAGTGGACATCAGAGCCACTCTCCACGCACTCTTACCTTGGTTCCTACAAGCCCCTGAGGTACCCATTGGCTCCATGCACATTTGTTTCAAAGTGGAACAAACTCTGTCTTCAACAGCAGTGGAACCAGCCATCTAACACAGGTCCAGGGGCTCTGGACACCATCCTTTAAAGACAGAAGTTCGTCTGCACTCCGGAACACCCAGGCCCTCTTACAGCCCCACGCAGGTCTCAGCAGCCAGGGTGCACCCTCTGGTCTCTCCACACATTCTCCTTCCACAGAGAATTATTTGGTGTTTATCTACAGAGGCCTCCAACTCTAAGGGGCTCTTGACCACATGCAAGGCCCCCCCCATGCATGTGAGAGAATCCCCAGTGGGCACATCAACAGTACCAGAAGGGCCGATGCATCAGGAGATGCTGCGATTAAGTTATTCACCTGCAGCAGCCAGAAAGGGCACAAATAAAAAGCAAGCACGTTTGAAAGGGCTCCCAGGACCCCCCAGAAATTGTTGGGACATGGACACCTTTCTCTTGGCCTAGCCTTAAAAGAGAGGGGCAATCACGAGCAGGAGGCTTTGTCAAAATGTACAAAGGCTGCTGGACACTTATTCAAAGGAGGCCTCACTTTGTCCTCAGTAAGTAATGCCATCACAAACTGGCTGCCAATGAAAAATTTAGAGTTTACAGTGTCAGTGTCTCCTCTGCAGGGACCCTCCATCATTCTATTTCAGTTGCTTTCTATTTATATATCTTTTTAAAAAGATTTTATTTATTTTCTTTGTAGAGAGGGGAAGGAAGGGAGAAAGAGAGAAACAGCGACGTGCAGGAGATACATGGGTTGGTTACCTCTCGCACGCCTCCAACTGAAGAACCTGGGCTGTAGCCCAGGCATGTGCCCTGGCTGAGAACTGAACCTGCGACCTTTTGGTTCACAGGCCAGCGCTCAATCCACTCAGCCACACCAACCAGGGCTATGTATGTATCTTTTACATAATTTATTCATCTGTCCAACTTCCTGCAATAAATAATTAAAGTGATGGAAGGGATAAATTGATAATCAACATTTTGCTTGAGGAGCGTATTATCAGGAAACAGGGGCCGGGAGGACCCTAAGGTGACTTTGCCTTAGCGACCGTGAAACCTAAGGGACTGTGAGGAGAAGGGAAAGAGTTTGCTTCTGTGCTGGTGGGTGGCAGGAATATTCCTGGCATTAGTCTCGGTAGACCGCAAGATTCTGTAAAGGGAAGCTCCCTTCTCTTCATGGTTCACTGATGAGGGCAGACTTCTTCCAGCCTTCCTTGTTCGGTGTCTTCTAGTCACAATGTCTGCAAACCTCTATTTAACGTGACATTTCTCCTCCTGGTACTTCAGGGAATGCCTGCTGTCTATAGCATCTGATTAGGAATCCACACTTTTGATTACATCTTTTTCTTACCAAAATTTCATGAGGAGAGCGTGTGAAGGTGACAGGCTTGTGAAACTCAGTTCTCGCTGAAAATGGGAATGCATACTAAAATGGAAGCGTGGAACTAAGAGTTGTTTTTTTTTTTTTTTAAATTTATATTTCCTTTTCTGACACCAGAAGCCTCTGTTTCCCTTTCTGCTGGGCTGCCACCTGTCCTCAGCAGATGCCTCCTTATTAATCCTTCAGCAGTGACCACTGCCAGTTCATTCCCTGAGCTCTCTGGGTTCTTAGCAGGAAAACTTCTTTCTTTCCTGAAGTTATTCTCTCTCTCTCTCTCTCTCTCTCTCCCTCTCTCTCTCTCTACCCCCTTCATTTTCTGCCATGTTAGTTTCTTTGATGTATCCATCTTTCTTTCTTCAGACTGCATTAATGGAAAGGAATAAGATTCCAAAATCCTTGGTAATCTGTAACATTGGTTTACCTGCTCCCAGAAAACTGTCTCTTCTCTGTGATTGGTTTTCTGACCTGGAGAAAAATGGTTTGACAAAAGAAATAAGCTCCATTTTTTCTTACATTCTGGGGGAAAACAAAGAACACATAAGAAAACTAAAGGCTTGTTTATACCATATCATTTTAATTATATTAAAATACAATAGCTTTGCATTTGTCAATCCCACCTTCCTTAGTTCCATCATTTCCATAAAATAACCCCTGATCACTAGTCCTTTCTGTCTGCCTTGGAAACTATATGATGTATTCATAAGAGCAAGTGACTCTGTGTGCCCAGCTCATTTGAGAAAATTCCCTGTGTCCTCATGTCTCCGTGAAGGAACATTCACCCCCTGGCTCAGTGATTTTCAACCTTTTTCATCTCACGGCACATATAAGCTAATTCCTAAAATTCTGCGGCACACCCAAAAATATATTTTTTGCCAACCTGACCACCCCCCCACAAAAAAAGTTATAATTTTGATTCATTCATACTGGACGGCTATTGTTGTATTAGCTGTTACCATATTTTTTATTTGACAGTGTAAGGAAAAGAGGTCAGTGCCCCCGACTAAACAGGCAGGTATTGCATGTTTTAAAAATTCTTGTGACACATCGGTTGAAAATCTCTGTCCTAGACGGAAAGCACTGTGAACCTGGGCCTGTTCCCGAACTGGAGAAGGCAAGAGATACTTAATTACAACTCCGTAATCCGAGTGGAGCTTCATTAACCTGTGACCTTGCACTCATTACTTAACTTCCCTGAGACTCACGTGTCTAATCTAGAAAATGGGACTTGGTAACACTACACCTTGCGGGATTGTCTGAGGTTTAGAAAAAGTTAGGTCAAAGGCCTCTTATCCACTACTTTACATATAATACGTGCTCAGTAAGATTTAGATTCTGTTACCCCATATTTTAACACAGTCTTTTGGTCCCTTTCTGTAAAGGTGGTTCCATGATTCAAACAAACCCTTTGGACTTATTATGTCCTGGTTTGTTTTAAGAATTTCCAGAAAGAGTGACTATAAATGTAAATACAATCCCTGACATAAATTAAGTTCTCAATAAGTGATAGTTATTATATGTCATTATGTTATTATATTTCATTATTTAGCCACACTTGTCACTCTTTTCTCCTGGATAAGTAAGTCTGTTTGAAGAGGAAGATTCCTCTTGATCTAGTTGAGCCATCAGCTGATGGAAATTTCTGGTGTCACAATTGGAAGTTTTGGCCCAGATAAGGCAGAAAATAGAGACTAGAGAGACCCGTGGCACAAAGACAAAAAAGGTCAATCACGGAAATTGAAATTTGCCCCAATTTTCGTTATCATCACAATCTCTATGGCTCATTGGGAACATCTTTGAAAGCTTGATGTGAAATGAACAGATGTCCTGCATTTTAATTTAATTTCTGCTTAATTTTATGCAAGGACTAACCGTTTTTCTTAAGTCATTTTTATTACAGTTCATACAAGAAAGAGCTCTTGCGAGTAATTACTTCATAAAAGTTGAGGGGATAAATCAGAGAACTTCGGGATTAATGGAAAGTAAAGGTATGAATCTTCTTTACATCCCCAGAGACAACCCCCTGAAATCATGGAACACTAAACAAGGGACTGAAGTACAATGAAATAGCTTCTTTCCCAAATGCCTTATTTTGTCTTCTGGAGAAACTGAGCCCCCAATAAACTAAGCTTCCAAGCCCACAGCTGATGTATGTTACAAACCTGTGCCATTCTTAGGACCACATCTTCACCAAACCTCAGTGAATATTATTAAGCTCTGGGAACAGAGGTTCCATAACTTGTCAATGGAGAAAGTAGCCATTTGCTAAAAGAGAACTTAAGCTTTAAATCTTAGGAGTAATAACAAGTGTGATAAGCTTTCAATGATAATACTCATGTACACCCAGTTCTTCGTTTGTGCCCAACATCATAGTAGGCACATTGAAAGCATTTTTTTGTTAACCATTAAAGGGCCATTTCTGCTGCCTTCCTTCCAGAAGCATCAAAGTATTCTAAAATGAAAGTTGAAAGGCAGGGAGAGTCATTGTCATTAGATCAAAGCTCAGATACTGGGATTGACTCCTTGGGAAAACCAGGAAGAAACAGACAGTTGTTAGCTTCTTCTAAGTCTGTTTAAAAATCTTTCCTACAGTTCAACATTTAGGATATCTCCTTAGAGACTACTGTACCCCTTCTAAGATAATTTCCCTTGGGCATATGTGGAGGCAGGGGAGGGGGGGGAGTGTGTTTGAAGAACCATATCAGCTCAGTTATATTTACTAGAGTATAAGTATTTGTCAGAAATAACGGAACTTCCAATACATTCTAAAAAAAGAACTATTAGGAATTAAAAATATAAAATTACATAAGATTGTCAAAAGCACAATAAATCTGATCCGAATTTACTTAGGAGGCTTTCCCATTTTGAGAGCTTAGCTCCTCTAGGTTAGAAAGGCAGAAAAAAATTAAACAATTTAGCCAAATCAGCCTTTCAAGTTAGCCAAATTCAACACTAAGTTCTGTATTTGCAAAGACCCAAAGAAGCGATTCCCAAAGTTCTTATTTACTGGCTCAGAAAGAATTAGGATGCACACTTTATCACCGTAAATTCAATGGTACTTTCACTAAGCCATACTGTCTCCCCATGTATTAACTACAAGTGAGTTAGATAGACAGATACAGTTTTCCAAAAATGAAACTTCAAAGAATGTCAATATTTAATGATATAGTAATAGGATAGAAGAAAAAAAAAGCCAAGAAGAAGCAATTTCAGTGGTATATAGAAACCTAGGAAGAAAAGATGAAGTCAAGAGATGGAAGGATAGTCAATTTAAGAAGGACTAATTAACAATATTGAATTTAATAGTGAAGGAAATAATAGAACAATAGACTGAAGAGAATATATTGATTATAAAATTGCTTGTCTTCTGCTCTTTACCACTCTATTAAACATTTGATGGTGAGCAATAGGATAGAAACATACATGGCTAGGGAAGTGGGTATGTGTCTAATTATTTTAGGAGCTCACTTGCATAATGGTAGAAGACAACCACTCAGTCATAGCTCGTGGTGGGATACAGAGGTGCTGGCCCAGTTGCCAGGTTGCTTGATTTTTCTTTTTTGAGAAACAGAAAATATGGATTGTTTCGGGATATATTCTGTTTGCTCTAGAAGAATACATGGATTTTTAAAGAAAGTTTCTTTGTGGCTTCAGCTTGCAAGTGACTAGTTCAAGCACTTTTTGCACTCTTGTCAGCATGGGACGGTTTACAATGAAATCTCCAAATAGTCTGTAAACCAGATGATCTCTTGTTCCCCACATTTTCTAGGAAAGGACGTCCAGAGAAGTACAGAGAGTCAAGGATGGAAACTTGGCAACACTAACAGTAGGCTAAAGAGAGAAGTCAGTGAAAACAAAGAAAGCGCTGAGACAGAAATAAAAAAGACTAATGCAGAGTAGAGTGGAGACTAGAGCATTGATAGACAAAGGTACAGCCAATTGCATCAGAATTCGGCCAGCTATTCGCAAAAGCAGAAATTGAAAATAGCCGTCAGTTGTGTCAGTCCTTAGGCTACTGATAGGCAGTACGCTTGTAGTCTGATACTAATAAAATGATATTCCTACGTGTTTAAAATAAAACTGAGATTATAGAATAGGCAGAAATTATGAGCATCACTTTATGAGCTGGAACTGGGTGCAGCTGCCTGCACCCTCCTCTGCAATGGGTCCAATGAGTTCCAGAGCTTTCTGAACAGGAAGATATTGGACTCAACTATTGTCGAGGAGGAAGATGGTGGCCTTTTAATAGAGGAATTTGGTTAGAGTAAAGGGGATGTTAAAGAGACTAGGAGGAGATAAGGGAGAAAAATCAGCTGATGCTAGCCAGCAGAGGAATTTAAATGCCATGCTACAAAGTCCACACATACCACGTTAACAAGTTTTCACTGAGCAGACTTCTTGTATTATTCATTCTGTGAATGCTTGACACCAATTACTTCTGATTCTCATAGTGACAGAGAGCTTATTTCCTTTATAATGGGTATAATATTATCCACTGTCGTGGTCACATTTGATCATCTATGTCCTGTCTCTGAGACCAACCTCTGAGCTCAAGTGACAGCCATGGCAGACAGTCCCGTGGACTTCAAGAAAGCTGTATCTAAAGTCTCTGCCGTCTCTCTCCAATGTTCTGCTTGGGGAATGTTTGCCCGATTCTTGGGGGCTTGCTCAGCTGATGCATTGGACAGCCTAAACATAGAAGGACATGCTGAGTAGTCAGCCTCTACCAGGGGAGAATGGGAATCATGGTGAAACAACCCTATCTCACAACCTTCAGAGTGACATGTTACACATGGCACCTCAGAAGCAGCCAGTAGGATTGAGCCCCATCATCTGCAATGGGAGCTAAGTCCTTGTCTTAGACTCTCTTTCAGGAAAGGTCTAAGACACTCAGGGCATCTGGGTAATTATTTTCTTTCTTTTAAAAAAATGTTTGTTATTCTATTACAGGTGTCCCAAATTTTCCCCTTTGCCGCCTTCTTCCCAGCCCACCCCTGACTCCCACAGTCAATCCCCACACTGTGGTCCATGTCCGTGGGTCCTTCATATCTGTTCTTTGACTAGGCCCTTCCCCTTCTTTCCACCTTATCCCCCTCCCATCTGACCACTGTCAGTCTGTTCCATGTTTTCATATCTCTGGTTCTATTTTGCTCACTGGTTTATTTTGTTCATTAGATTCCTCTTATAAGTGAGATCATATGATACTTGTCTTTTACCTACTGGCTTATTTCACTTAGCATATTCTCCAGCTCCATCCATGCTGTTGCAAAAGGTAGTTCTTTCTTTCTGCTATGTAGTATTACATTGTGTAAATGTACCATCGTTTTTTGATCCATTCACTTACTGATGGGCACTGAGGCTGTTTCCAGCACTTGGCTATTGTAAATTGTGCTGCTGTGAACACAGGGGTGCATAGGTTCTTATGAACTGGTGTTTCAGCATTCTTAGAGTATAGTCCCAGCAGAGGAAATGCTGGGTCAAAAGGCAGTTCCATTTTTAATTGTTGGAGGAAACTCCTTACTGCTCTCCACAGTGGCTGCACCAGCCTGCATTCCCACCAGCAGTGCCCTCTGGCTCCCTTTTCTGCACAACCTCACCAGCACCATAATTATTTTCTTATGTTCATTAGATAAAGTTACATCCAACCTTCTGAACCCACCATTTATTTCACTCAAATGTCTATGTTTTTTGCACCGTACCAGGGTACCTCTCCACCCAAAGGCAATTGAAGATTTTTAGGAAAGACAAACTGAGGCTTTCTGGGTTTTTAGAGAAGATATCACTGGCAGAGGTGGGCAGAATAGGCTGGGAACAGGGATCCCCGAGAAGCAGGGGACACCATGACAAGACAGCTGTGTTCTGGCCGTGTATTCTCACCGCAACTGTGGAATCTGTAAGCTTCCCACGGAGGAACTCGCACTCCAACTTTGCCCTTTCAAAATTTACTTTCCTTCTTACAGGAAAAGCAGACTCCTGAACCCTACAGCTTATTGTGTTTTCCCAAGGTAGTCATTGTTTCCTGTGCAATTTCAGCAGTATTTTTGATGGCTTTGACAGCCGAACTTGCCTGACATTTCCAAAGCAGTCTACAATGAGGAAAAAGCTGAGTACTTGATTTTATAAGTGTTTTCAAAGAAAAGAAAGGCATTCTCATTCAGCTTTGTCATTCCTTATCTTAATGAGCCTTAAATTGATAGATTAAACCAAGGCAAACTTATGAGATTTTGCTGTTAAACCTAATAAAGGTTTCACAAATGGATTTGGCATAGCATTTGAATGCCCATTTGAAATCCTGAATCATTTGAGATCAGGAAACAAGATTGTTAAAAGAGACATTGTGGCACTGAAGGGCAAAATACCTGTGGTAAATTATTTGAAACAAACATTTAAATAATGATGAGCACAAAATTATACATGTTAGAGACATGACCCATACAATGGATGTGAATGATCGTCATCATATATTGGTTTTCCTGAAAGAACTTAGGATTAAAAAGATACATACAATAAAATCAGCATGGCTGTTTTCAACCACAGTGCTCTGTAGGAGAGGAGATCCTGGTAAATGGAAACTGTCCTTTTCTGCTAAGTTTAGGTGCACGAAGGTGGTCCTGGAGCAGATTCTAGCAGAAAGAGTGCAGGGGATAAAAAATGATTGTTCCTTATTGAGTAGGAAGACTCTACTAGCTCCCTGGAAATCTGTGTGGGAGGGAGGAAAGAAGAGAAATGGGAAAAGGGAGTGAGGAGGACATGCTCAGCAGGCAATGATGACAGAAAAATAGTTCATTGGTTTTCACGGTGAAACTGCCGAAGTCTACTCTACAGGCCATATACTTAATGTGCATTTCAAAGTTGTGGTTGTGATGTAAGCCCATTGTCTGTGGCCCAACTCCCACAATTCCAGCAGAAGTCCGTTCTTCTATATTCTGTAAAATATGTTACACTACACAGGGCCCTCTGCGAAGCAGGATTTTGAAGGGATCTGAGGAAGGAATTGCATCTGATCCTTTTCCGAACAGAAGCAGCCCACACGTGCTGGGACAGAAGCGGAGGGATCAGGGAAGGCTGCTCCCAACGCTTCCCCATTCTCTACTCAACGCCTGTTTGCTAAAATCTAGCTGCTTCGGGCCTTTGGATTTCTATGGGGATTAAAAGAGGCAATTTAGCAGACCTATCGACAAAAAGGGCCGAAGAGCCCCAGCTGACATGTAGGTGACACGGGCACCAGTAGCATGAAAATATGTATTAGCAGTTAAAAAAGAAAGAAAAGGGTAACTAACCCTTTAAAACAAGTTCATCTTTTCTCAATTTCCTGCAACTATCATGAACATTAGTAGCTAAATGTAATGAGACGTGGAAGGAAAAGGGTAGAGCTGTAGACTCAGAGTGAGAAAGATACCTAGTCTAGTGGTTTCCAAATGTATTACTGTTTTTTTATAAGAGTTTTATAGTTTATGGGGTCTTACATATAAAGTCTCTTGACCCTGAAAAAATCTAATGACCTATTCTACTGCAAGAACCTTTGTGACTTTACTGAACTCGGCTGGAGAATTATGAATGCAGCTCAATACTCACATTTTACAGATGGAGAAATAAAGGTCCACGAGATAAAATGGTTTTTTGGGAAACCTGGGAGGGAAGGGGCAGGAGGTGAACTTAGAAACTAACATCCATTAGACTCAATGTACCCTTTCTCTAGCATATTGCTATATCTATCTGACGTAAGATCTACGTAGGTTGTAAACAGTCGGCTCCAGGCTTTTGACTTTTCTATTTACTGGTGCACCTTAAACTACCAGCTTCAAATAACGTTTCTTATATTTGCATACAGAGCATCTTTGAGTAAAGTAGCTATAGCTATATTTACTCTTTAAATATATTTTTCAGTCACACAATCATCATTTCCCCGCCACTACCACAACTATTACCCCCACCACCACCACCAGTTTCCTCATCTCCATTTTATAAATAATTTACAATCTCTATCCCTCTCCCACAAAGATATTTTGACTCGTTGGCACCAAGTGATGGATGATGATCCAGACAAAGCCAAGAAAGGGTGACATTGCTTTGCATGAGCACACGCAGAACAACACACCCAGAAGGGGAGTGAACGGTAAGGGAGAGAAGAATGAGGCTTAATCAATGGCAGCTTGAGAAGTTAGAGAAATAAAAAAGAAACTTGAAAAACAGGCCTAGGTGATAAGAAAGCTATCTGAGTAAGACATTGGATCTGATGGACAAGTTAAACGTAGTAAAGGTTGTGACTGTGGGCAGTGTCATGGACACTCCTGTCATTGCCTGTCTCTCCGGTGTCTCTTCTTATGAATTAGGGGCTTTGGCCAGAGAGCAATTCTAGACCAACAGTAGCTTTAACCAGTCCAGTTCATGGCTTCCTAGAAGGGGGATCATATGATTATCATAAAACAATGCAAATAGGGCATCAATTATTTGTTTTTACGACAACTGAAAAAGAGAGAAAGGAGCAGAAAGGAGCGTTAACTGGCACAGGAAAGAACAGTGTCTGTCCTGCACGTCTTCCCATGCTCCTCCGTGGTTTTCTTACTCTACACTGGAGGGAAAGAAGACCTAGTGAAGTCATTAATATTACTGGTTGCACCGAGAGCTCAAAAAATTCGATAATACTACTGTTTGTCAAGTCCATAAGTCATTAATAATTTGAATTTAACATTATCTATGTTTAAAAGCATGCACTGACTGGAAGGTGAAAGAAATAAACTCGACACATTTGAGAGATCAAAAGGTAAAAGCATCTCTCAAGCTCGGGGCATTTTTCACTCTGACAGATGAAAACACTGAGGCTTCGGCTTATGAAGAGACGCTTCGGTGGAAAACCCCAGCGAGTACTTGTGGAGTTTATGTAAGTGACTTGAGCTCTTCATTGCCTTGGCTGAAGACCAGCCACTGCATAAGGCACTACGAAAATCGAAGGAGGAGTGAAATAGCCGTGAGTTATTTGTATAGACATTCTGAGACAGGTTATATTGTAATATCACTGCTTTGTCCGTGGCTGATTTTTAATTCCTCTCTTAATGCCACAGGGAATTCTGGAACAGTATTTGGAAGTGTGCTACAAGCACACAAGTTCAAATCCCAAATTGCTGAAGAAAATTAATTAATAGTACTCGGATTCTCTAAGTTCTCAAAACTGCATCTCTCTCCGGCTTGGTTCTGATTCAAAACTAGAGAGACCACGTGATCATTTCAGAAGGTGTCAATCATAACCGCTTCCAGGTGGATGGTGGGGTTGAATCCCAGTATTTTCTTTAGAAACAGTGTCTAAATAATTGTGACAAGCGCAGATCAGATGGATGTGTGAATTTCGGCTCTTGGGAAGCCTCTCAGCACCACATTTTCCCCATTATCGGAGTTAATAAAGCCAATGTACAGAGGACAAAAGGCACCCCAGTGAATCAGGGTAAGATATTAAGACATTTAGTCACCTCTCCAATGAGTAACTGTTGATTTTTATCTTTTCCTCATTTGTCACATTATACCCTCACTGCTCCGTCCTTACCATGGGGGTATTTACGTCTTTTGCACCCTGCTCATGGGAGGGTAAGTTGGTGCATCACTTCTGGAAAGCTGTTGGAACCATGAATCAAAAACCTATAAAATGTTCGTACATCTTGACCTGGTATTGTCAATTCTTCTCTTAAGAAATTTTTTTTCCTGAGCAGAAAATCAGAACTATCAATCAATATTTATGTACACTGGTATCATTACATCACTAAGTATAACAGGGGAACATTATAAACAATCCATATTTACCAATATTAGACATAGAAGATTAAGATGTTATTTAAAAGGACTTAAATCGACATTTCTCCGAAGAAGATATACAAATGGGCAACAAACGTATTGAAAGATTCTCAATATCACTAATAACCAGGGGGAAAAATACAGAATCCTAATGAGATACTGTCTCATATCTACTAGAATGGCTGCTGTCACAAAAGTAGAAAACAGTATGTGCTGGTGAGGATGTAAAGAAGTGGGAAGCCTTATGCACTGTTGGTGGGAATGTCAGGTGGTGCAGTCACCATGCGAAACAGCATGATAGCTCCTGAAAAAATTAGAACTGCCTCATGATCCAACAACTCACTTCTTGGCATAAAGAATTGACAGCAAGTTTTCCAATAGACCCATGTTCATAGCAGTATTGTTCACGATAGCCAGAAGTTGGAATAGCCCAAATGTTCCTTGACACATGAGTGGTTAAGCAAAATGTGGCATGTACCTACAATAAAATATTATTCAGCCTTATAAAGGAAGGGAATTCTGGCACATGCTGCCAGGATGAACCTTGAGGCTTAATGCTAAGTGAAATAAGCCAGTCACAAAAAGCCAAGTGACTAAATGGTTCTGTTTATGTTAGGCATTTAAAGCAGTCAATCTCTCTGAAACAGAAAGTAGAATGATGGTTGCCAGGGGCCGAAGAGAGAGGGAAATGGGGAGTTGTGTCGTGGGTGTAGAGTTCCAGTTTGGAAAGATGAAAACCCTCTGGAAATTGTTTCTACAACAGTGTGCATGTACTTAACACTACTAAGCTATATACTTAAACACGAGTAAGATGGCTTTTATGATATCATGTCTGCTTTATTACATCTTTTAAGGGGAGGCTGTAAGATGGACAGGAATGCACTCCTTGAGGTGGGAACTTGGGAGCAGAGACCAACCATGAGGAACCAGCAATGGAGAGATCGGGGAAGACTTTTCCGGAACGGAGGAGAGTAGGGGAAGGGCTCTGGGACAGGGCCAGGTCGGTGTGCTGGGGCGTAGTGGAAGCAGGTGGGACCCTAGAGAAGAGGTCGAGGAAGAGGTCAAGGGCCAGGTCGTGGCACACCGTAGACCTTGCAAGAGTATGGCTTTAATTATGCCTTGACTTGACAAATGCTCTGCTTTATTTTTCTATTTTTCAATTACAGTTTACATTCAATGTTATCTTGTATTAGTTTCAGGTGGACAGCATAGTGGTTAGAGAATCACGTACTTTACGGAGCGGTGCCCCCGATATTTCAAGTAGGCACTGAGCCCCATCCGTACTTGTTATGATAGTGTCAACTATTCCCTATGCGGTATGTTGCATCTCGGGAGGGTTTTGAGAAGAAGGATGATCTGATCCAATACACGTTTGTAAGCTTTTGCTTCTGTGGAAAGTTTTATGAGAGAGAGCAGAGCAAGGGACTTCCGTTAGACTCCATTTTTTCATCCAGGGCTAGAGAAAGATGTGTTCTTGTGTGGCTTGAGTAAGTCATACCCCCTTGCGGTGCCCGAGAGCTCACAGAGTTTGACTTTCCTTCTCCTTGGGAGTTAGAAAATTAATATTCATGAGTCAAATAATTCTATAATCCTGTTCAGGAGTAGACGGGGCTGATAGTTGTATAACACTTACAGAATGAGACTTAGGAAAATATTTGTCTTGATTGACTTTCCCGTCTTGTTCCTGCTCCTGGCATACTTGTTTTGCATAGGAATTCATATTTGACCGTTTTCATTTGGAAAAAAACCTGGAATCAGTACTCTAAGGCATATCATCTTTTCTCATCTTCTTGCGTTTAACATGAACTCCGTGCAGTTGGGGGAGGGGTACAGCTGAGGGACATCTGGGGAGAGAAACTTAATTAGAGATCCCCCAAAACAACATGTATATGGGGCTCCTGCTTTTTCTAGTATTTTTCCCCAAGCTCAGGGCAGATACTGTTTAAGAAAAACAGTATGTGATTTAGATTTGGACAAAACTAATTCTAAAACTGAGCTCTGACCCTCAGGTGTCAGTTAGCTTTGAGGGACCTTCAAGTGAAGAATATCAGGGCTTTTGGGATTTTAAGTCCTAGTTTCAATAGTCTTTTATTTCTTTAAGCAGTGTGTGCAGCAAGCCACAACCTTCATCGGCGGCCTCACAATATTGACAAAGCAACATGGACATTGAGGGCAATCAGATTATTCGTAATCCTCGCTGTAATTCTTGGGCCTTGTGAATTTAGATAATGTTCTTAAACTGACCGAGCCTTAGTTTGCTCACCTAAAAAGTAATTAATGGTGTCTCTACCTTCCGTAGTAGGTATTAACACTGCCCACCTTCCCCAGCCCCTTCCATTTACAGATGTGTAAAAAGATGAGTCTCAGTTTGTGCTTATGAGATATGCGTGGGACATTGTCCAGAGAAGTTTCCAAATGTTCAGTTATCTCACAGGAAAGGGACCAGGAAGAAATGCCTCCAAAGACCACACCAGGCATGTGCTCCATGGAATGAGTTTGGGGTAGGTAGTCTGGAGATAGGATTGTAACGTGGATTCTGCCACCATACAGCTCCATCGCTGTGACCCCAGAGGTGCCAATTCCCTTATTTGGGCCCAAGTTCCTCCAGCTGTGAAGCTGACCTTGGAAATCACTGATCCAACTGAGAGGCTTCTGTAGAAATGAATTTGCCTCTTATTCTCAGACTGCCTGCCATCAACTACCTCCTCCTTCTGAAAATTCAATTGCTTTGGAAAGAAGCCAGGAAATCAATTTCTCTCTTTGTCTCTCTTTCTCTGTTTTTCCCTCCCTTCCTATAATACTCATTACTGTGGTAGAATTCACATAACACTTTTCTCTAAAAACTCAGGTACTGTTAATTAAACACAGAAGAATGAATATTTTAGTAATCTCTACCACGAGATAATATGGGCAAGAAGTTTGGGGGAGGATTACAATTTGTGCCCCCCAAAGTTTGAATTATTGTTTTAAGATATCAGCGTGTGATGTGTTGAAAAGAAGTGTAAGATTTAGAGTTAGTTAGGCATGAGTAAAAGATTGAGAAGTACAGAACTAGATGATACAATATGAGTGTTGTATTTTTTTTCTGTTGACAAGGCACAAGGTAAATATAATTTATCCTATTAGCAGGAAAAAAATACTGTAGCTTAGAGAAAGTAAATAATGTGTCTGTATTCCTCCGCCGCAATCCATGCTTTGAGAGGGTTTGTGAGTCCTCAGTGAGTATTACAATCTTTCGGGGGTATTTCAGATTTGAAACTCCTGTAGTACTTTGCCCCAAATAGTATTCAATATATGTTTTCTGATGAAAAACCGTAACAGTTAAGTGAACAGATTCCACTTTTATAATGTACACTTTATAATGTGGATAATTAATCATTAATCAGTCAGGATGGCAGAAGATGAGGAATGCTCCCCAAGCCATCGTCTTACTACACGATGTCGGTTTCATTCGCTAGTAGTTTAAATACCTTATTCACAACCATAGACATGCTCACTGCTCTCCTCTGTGGACTTGGGAGAAGATGCGTCCGAAATTTTATTCTCTGCCTCTTTAAGAAGAACCCAGATGAAGACTTAAGCTGAGACAGTTTTAACAACCTTTTTTGTCTTTTCAACATTTGTTGTTTACAGTTGCCTCATAGACCAAACTGATGGGGAAAAATAAGAAACTAAAAATACACAAGGCCTTCCATTTGCAGGGGTAATGCACTTACATAAGTCAAAGTGGCAGGTCATGCAAAGCCTTCTGAGATTCCTCAGGGTTTCTCTCTTATTTCACTGGCTAACAAACAGCGAAACAGTGGGATATATATTTTTCAATTAGGTTGTCAATATTTTGATCAAACAGCCTATTTATAACATTCAGGATTACTGTTCTGTCCGTGAGAACCCCTTGAAGCTGTGTGTGCTAGAAGTCAGCCTGGAGATTTGAAACGGGGTGAAGGAGTAGGATGTGCTGACTTGCTTCCCGGATTTCGTTTGCCTGTCAGTCATGCAGGTTTAAAACACTCGTCATCGTGTCTGATTACTGTGAGAAAACGCCCACCTTTTAATATTGTACCCACTTATCATTAACGTAAGAATAATAGCACTAGTAACAAGAATAGATGAGACAAAAATTAGAGTCCTGAGTTCGTTTGGAAGAAAAGTATGTATTTACTTTTTAAAAAAGATTTTATTTATGTATTTTTAGAGAGGCGAAGGGAGGGAAAAGGAGAGGGAGAGAAGCATCACGGTGTGGTTGCCTCTCGCACGCCCCCTACTGGGGACCTGGCCCACAACCCTAGATTGGGAATCGAACCAGCGACCCTTTCATTCCCGGGCCAGCACTCAAATCCACTGAGACACACCAACCAGGGCAGAAAAAAGTATTTATTGACCGGACAATGGATTAACTATTATATGCAAAATAGCAGTTTATTTTTTCCAGGGTGGAGGGAGAGGAGTTGGTTCATTGAGTGCCCTTTTCTCTCCCTGAGTGTGATTTAGCCTCATAAGACCATAATCTTTCTAACCAAGGATTTTGGGGGAAAGAATGTGGGCTTTGAGCTCCTATAGACATCGTGTCAAATCCCTGCTCTTTCGTTTGCTAATCACACGAACTTGAGCTAGTTCTTTAACTCCTGAGCCTTATTTTCTTTGCCTGTAAAATGAACACATTGGTATTTAACACCGATGGCAGCATAGACTCTCTGAGTGAATAGAAGTGAGTGCAAATTGTTAACCAAAGAACGCTATTCAAATGTAATTGTTGTTACTGATGTTGAACGTCAATGGTCTTCCATGTTACAATTACAAAGAGAGGCATGTGTATGAAAGGAAATAGACCTCAGTGAATTTCTTAACAATATTAATAGCTGTAACAGGGTTAAACCACTACTGGGCCACACAAACACTGAATGAGAAGGTAAGAGGGGTAAATAAAAAGCAGAAGGAAAACCATTGTTTCCTAGATGTGTAATTCAAGGAGACATTTCATTGGAGAATTTTTTTCTCTTAAAAATCATCATCTTAATTAATAGACGGCTCTCCTTAGCTTTTTAATATTTCTGTTGCTTTGTTTTCATACAATCCCAACGGAGACAATTATATCGAAAAGTGTAATTATCCAGTGTGGTGAAACTGCCTTTGTTCTAACCGGGCTCTGCTTATATCAGATCTCCATCAGAAGAACAGAGATATTAAGTGTCAATAATCAATTGACCCAAATCATAGAGGCTCCTGGGAAACACACACGTATCCAGAAAAACAGAAGTTTGAGCTGCATTCCAAGGAACCCCGTTTCGATTGCGTAGCATACATTTCCAGAGATGCAATGTAGAGATAATTGCATACTTTGGTTATTTAAAATGTGAATAGAATACCTGAGGAGAAGAATGTCAGAGTGATTAAAAAAAAAAAATCACAAGAACATTCCAAAGAAGATTTCCTTCTTTATATTTTTATCTTTACTTTGCTTTTTAAAAATTGCAAGTGCACCCGGCACAGAGCCTAGAGGCCGTCGTCACGCCGTCCACTGCCCCCCGCTTTACTCCCCCTTAAATAAGCTTGCGTACAAAAGCTCATCCCACTTCCGCCGCCTAAACGGCTGCGAGGGTCTTCGAACACCGCTGACAACATCCCAGGAGTTCGGCTGTTACTCCAACTCTGCTTTCCTGCTGTTTCGGTTGCTGGGCCTCGCCTGGAGCCCTCGCCGTCCTGTTCCGCCCGTATCTGCAGCAGGCTTTCAGTTCAAGGGAACAGACACAGCTCTGATGAACTTCCCCAGGAAAAAGACATGCACTGGGACGTTAGGGCACCTGAAAAAGGGCGCCTGCCAGCCCAAGAGTTTCTGCCACTCCCGCTTCCATCACCTGGCTGTTTGAAACTGCATTCTATAACTGTGTGTCTCCATCCAGATCTGTATTCGTAGGAGAAACGGTGTAATTAAACTAACTGGGAGTACAGGATCACAGAGAGCCACGTAAACTGGGCAAAGAGGTAGCATCCTCCGTTCCCCCAAAGGCATGTTAGACATAGGCCGTCAACACGACCCAATGTCATTACCACTGTCCATTCATCTGGTTCTTTCCACTGGTGATTCGTCACATGGGCATACCCTCTGGGATGTGTTTGGCAGTCATACTTCAGTAGTTTTACTAATATTTGAATATTTAGTATTTGTAGGGCACGATTGACCCTTGAACTCCCAATGCTTAGAAGGCAGTCACATTTTTTGCTGTCAAGGAATACTTGCTAGGGAAATGACATTTCACTATCAAAAATCATCTTCTTTGCCTAGTTAATAAAACGTTTCTGATATGGATAAGATTAACCGAGCACAGGGCTAGAGACTCGAGAAAGGGTTGTCAGGGAGCACCTGGCTGGTGAGGCGAAACAGACTCTATGTCCCGGGTGCCAAGAGGGACCTAGTCAGGTGGAGATTTGGGAGAAGGCTGTTTCAAGGCAAGCAGCAGGTCAGATGTTCAGAGAGGAGGATGTAGCTTTGGTCTGTTGGAAGAATCAGGATGGCCGGAACGTTGTGGAAAAAGGCAACCATGTAAGATATGAAGCTGAAGAGGAAAGAGCTTGCTCGTGCCGGCTTTTAGAGCTTGAATTCATGCCAAGTGCAAATGGAATTCACTAGGGGCTTTTGAAGAGGTGGCTTGATCTACTTCTGCTTTTAAAGGTTCACTCTGGATTCTGTGCAGAATAGAGATTGTTGAAGAGTAAGAGCGAAATAGAGACTTGAGAAGTGAGGATGATGCGAAAGGGGTGAGGCGTGGTTGAGCTTAAAACACATTTTAGGAAAAAAATAAGCCATACTCGAGGGGTATTCTCTTCTGTGTTTTCCTTCAAATTTTGTGGTTTAGGAGATAAAAATAATTGAGCTTATCGTGTTGCTTTCCCCATCCCTATCATCAGCAGATGGACTTGAACTTCAGGCTGCCCAGAATTTTCCCTTTAATTACCAAACCTAAATGACAGCGTTTTGTTTTGTTTGTTTGTTTTTTGTTTTTTGTTTTCAGAGACCCATACTATCTTTTCAGAGCCCATACTATTGGTTGGGTCTGCCTCGTGCCTCCATTGGCAGAAGCCAAGAGGATGGATATACTTTGTTCATGGGATGACATTCAAGGTACTTGTGTTTGAGAATTTGCTCTCCTTACAAACTGTGGCACCTTAGGCATAATCATCAACATGTTTTAATTCATAAAACTGAGGCGATAATCTATACGACAGGTGTTACTATATGAGTGATAGATCATGTTCACATAGCTGTTTATTGAAGTTGTAAAGTGGCATCTTTTGATTCTCCTGTCTCCTCTCAAGTCTACATGAGAAAAAGACTTATTCTTGGCCTTCTCTTAAGCCTACATGATGCTTGAGTTTCTGTTTGGTGTGGAGCTAACATGACCAACTATC
Source organism: Mormoops blainvillei (assembly GCA_004026545.1). NCBI lineage: Eukaryota > Metazoa > Chordata > Mammalia > Chiroptera > Mormoopidae > Mormoops > Mormoops blainvillei. Next base: position 268,434 of record PVJD01000678.1, read on the forward strand.
CCAATTTCCCCAAAACGGAGGGTGTTCTCAGGACACGAGGCATTCAGTCCCAAACTGGGAAAATCCCAACAAGCCAGGGCAAATCGCTCACCCTATGACAGCTTCATGACACGACAGCTGTATAGATAGTCCAGTTCCTATGATGTTCAACTGTTAACCTAGGTATAGCCAGCTCTTTTGTGACAGCTGACGAATCGTCGCTTGTCTTATCAGAGTGTGTCCAGACCCTTATGCAGAGTCATTTCCCTTTGCAGCCTGACATGAAACCGCCTTATCTGGTCCTTATTGTGGGGAAATCTGAGTGAAATTCGCTTATTCTCCTATCACCAGCACTCTTAGAAGTGGTGAAAAGGAGTTGGTCTCTTCTATCAACATTTTCCAATGAATTTTGACAGCCTCTCTGAACACCATATATTTTAAAGCATACGAAATAGTTGTTTTCTTTCCCAAGAAAATGTAAAAAGAAACTTGAGGAGAAGCCACAGCTAAAATCATAAACCGAACGCCGAAGAAGCCTTCACATCGTGTTCCAGGTATTGACAGATATCAGTGGAAAAGCTGAATTTCTTTGACAATCAACAAAAGATAAGCATTTGAAATTCCCAGGCTGCTAAAGAGCTCGTGAATTCATATTAGCTCTGAATAATAATCAAGATCATACAATATTTTTTATAAAACTCTAATTTTCCATTTTCAAATGACAATTTTCCCAAGTTATTCTCTCCTGCATTATTAAATTGTCAAGAGACAACTTCTGCTTATTATATTTGAGACACTTTAGAAATTAATAATTGTGTTTCCATTATATTCCTCAATGACACATCAGATCTCTTCCTTTTCCTCTTTCCTTTACTCAGTTCTTAGTTCAAAAAAATATGCAATACCTGGAATCTAGTCCACACCTAAAGTGCAAAGAGATACACCATTTTAGTTTCCAGAAATCCTAGAATGGAAGAGAAATTGATGTTTTAGGACAGGTATTTTACAACAGTAAATCTACGTTGGGGCATATAATCATCAATTTTCAAACAGCATGGCCACTGGAAAGAGATGAGAAACAAGAGTGAAATGTCTTTTATGAAAACGGATATCTTTATACCAGTACCACACAGCATTAATTAATTCAATTGTTTCCCTAAATGCCCGTTGATGAATGAGTGGATAAAGAAAATGTTAAAGCTCTGGCTGGGTGTCTCAACTGGTGAGAGCATTGGCCTGATACACCAGAGCTGCAGGTTCAATTTCCAGTCAGGGCACATATAAGAAACAACAAATGAATGCATAAATAAGTGGGGAAAAAAACCAAAAAAACAAATGAAATGCTCTCTCTCTCTCTGTCTTTCCCTCTCTCTGTCTCTCAAATCAATTGTTATATACACACAATGGGATATTATTCAGCCCTAAGAAATCCTGACACGCTAGAACATGGATAAAACTTGAGGACACCATGCTAAGTGAAATAAGGCAGTCACATATGGATTAACACTGCACGGCTTCACGAGTACGAGGTGTCATAAACAGTCCAAGTCACAGAGGCAGAGCAGAAAGGTGGTTGCCTGCGGCTGGGGCTGGTTGCTGTTTAACAGCGTCAAGTTTCATTTACACAAAATGAGTGTGTTCTAGAGATCTGCTGTCCGACCTTGTGCCTGTACTTAACAATACTGTATGTACACTTAAAAGTTTTTTAAGGGGGGAGATCTCCTGTTAGGTTTCTTACTACAATTAAAAAAAAAATGACTTTTTTGACAATGCCAAAAAAATAGGTAGAACAGGAAAACAGATGGCTAAGGGGCATGCCCTGAAGAGTAGGGACGAAGGGAGGCTCGGGGGTGCAGGTGGAAGAAATGGGAGTGTGAGAAGCAGCGTTAAAGTGACCCTTGCCTGCATTAAAGTCCCATATATATTCCCAACCACTCGACTCCAAGTAAATTTACCATCTGGGGTAGGTGGTAGAGTGCAAAGAGGATGGAATTAGGAGACAAATTTCCAAAGATAAGTCCCAGGGTGCAACTGCATCATTGTTGAACCCCGAAGAAGGATTTAACATATTTCTTATATAAGGAATAAGTACTCCCCTTCATAGGACTAAGGTTGGGTCCTTTCAAAAGATTTATACTGAAAAATGAAAAAGAGAAGTGGGAGAGTTTAAAGAAAAAAAATAGTCATCATGCACAAGATGTTAATCCTTCTAAAAAATGAGTTTCACTCTATCTCCTCAAAGAGTATCATTAAAATAAATTAAGATGCTTATATTAAAATAAACCCAAGACATAGGGTGTTGTAAGCTAATCCAATTCCCACTTATTTGTAACTTGAGTGATGTACACTCGTCTTCGTGATTCCCTCCCTCTTCTACTCATTACTTCAAGCTTCCTTTTTTTATTTGGTATTATTTTATTTTTTACTAAAGGTGGTACAGTTTGTGATGGCTCTGAAAATCTGATGAAAGCTTCAGGGCCACTTAAAAAAAGGTGCACGCACATGCACACGATGTTCACTGTGATTTTAGAGGGGGCAGGTCTTCTTCCCCATCCGAAACCACTGCTCTGTGTTTCCTCCCTTTGTGCTTTTGCTTGAATTTCTCCACCTGCACACCCTGTCTTCCATCCCTAGATTATTCCTTCCTCAAAGGCCCTGCCGAAATGCCACGACTTCTCAAAGCTTTTCCTATTTTATTTCTGGGTGCTAAACTTATGTTGCTGTGACCTCTTTGTCCTGTCCTTTATCACATCTCATATTATCATGGTAATTTGTACCTGTCACTTGTTTTTTCTACGAGTTACAAACTCATGGCAGACAGGGACTACATATGTTTCCTGCCTGTATGGCTATCGCTGAGTCTTGCCCATAAGCTATTTTTGATGAATAATCACACCAAAAAAAAATGTGGCTAACCAAACCCTGAATATATACAAGGACGAGCCTTTCTAAGATAGACCTAACCATCAGGCTCACTATGCAAAACACCAGTTTAACAGATAAGTGGACAGTGCATCATTATAAATTAATAAAAGCGAATAATAGGGTAGGAGGTTGCGGGAGGATGGGGCAGGGGAAAGTGGTGGCAGGAAAATGGGGACAAATGCACTTGTACAACAGTAAAAAAATAGAATAAAAAACGTTAATAATAAAGGTAACTCTAAGTACAAATGAAGATATTCTAAAACCTGACTTCATGAATGACCAGAGTCTGGTGTTAGCTGCCCCATTTTTTTTTTTTTTTTGGAGAGCAGTTTGGCTATTTTCATGAAATTGGGGGTGGGGGTAATTTCTATGTGTTCACCATGTAATCCTGAGACGCTGCTGGAGAATTCTTAGAAACATCCTAGTTGCTCAGAGTAACTAACACTATAATGAGCATCTTCATCTAAAAATACAGGAAACAAAGTAACAAGCAAGGATCCCTTAAAACGTTCTTATTAGCAGTGAATTTGTGACACATTAACTATATTGAAAATCGTACTATGCTGATAAAAACTCTAGTAATGAAGATTATAAATCAAATTGAAATGTTATTATATATGAGAGGACAACTTAGAATTAAAAATTCTATTGTTCGATTACCACACTGTTAGAACAGGGATGATAAAAAGAAGTGAAAAGTGTAGAAACATAATTTACTAGAGTGGTGTGCTTGAGAACTAATATTTATTTTTGATTTTCGGAATCGCATTCAATTTAAAATTGTGATCGTGTGTAGATATGTGCGTATGCGAGAGAGAGAGAGAGAGCGAGAGAGCGCGAGAGAGAGGTGTGGGCCCGGGTGTCAGACTGGCCATTTAGACCATATTCAAGAATTTTCGTAAGTGCTGGCAGGAACTTGAATCTAAACAATGGTTGTGAGGGTGAAGGGAGTTTATGTGCCTCTTACTGGCCCATTATTCCTATTTATCATTTTTTAGTGTCACTGATATTCTTGTATTTCTGAGCCTCAGCACAGGCCAAGAATTATCTGCAAATGGCACACTTAAACAGAGTGACCAATATCAGAGTAAAGGTCCCTTTAAATATAAACATCGTCACCTAATTACCATGGAGATGCTGCTTCCTTCCAATATGTTTTGGCGAGTTCCAGTTGTCTGTTTGCTCATGAGGCTAGGAATGGTTTCACTGTGCTTCAGCAGCTTTGTGTTCTGAAATGTTTGTCTTTGCATGTCACCTTCTCTGTCACAATCAACATGGTCTGCCACGCTGTTCCTTGGGAGGGTTTATCGTTTCTCCTTTTAACGGGCAGAGTCTGTTCCCGCTTGGGGTTTCAGATGAAAATCATATGTTCTCGCACGGGGCCATGACACTTCAAGTGTTACACAATTAAATGCCTTTATTTGCCGAAGTAGTTATTCCAGGGTCCTCCTGGCTGTTTAATCATGAGACGTAATTTCCGTGTCTAAAATCACCTATTTTTCTTATATTTAAGACATTTTAAAGCATCTCATTAACAAAAATCTGTTAAGTTCTTAGAGACGAAGGCATGCTAGTCTGTGAAAACAATTTAAAAATACTAGCTTTTCTCACTTTATTGCTAGGAATTTTTGATAACCATCATTAAATTTAAAGTGGGGGGAAAACCCCTGCTGCTCTTTCTTCTTCTGGGATCAATTACAAAGACCCGACTACGTGAGAAGCAACTTGATCAAAAAATAATTTCTTTAATTTGGAGTGCCCCAATCTTCCAAGGGGCCCATATCTGATGTCACCATGAGGTCCCCTATCCATGAGTTTTCCCAGTGAGCTGCAAGACATGAACCTCACATCTCACTCAGTCATCAATCAAAATAACTGAAAAGATGTTCTGTGGCTAGAAGATGCCAATAGCATAGCTTCCACTCCCTCTGTGTTGTTGTTTTAGGTGGAGGACCTCTTTGTTGGGTAGGACCATCCAGTGCATTGTAGGAGTTTGGCAGCATCCCCGGCTTTTACCTACTGGATTCCAGGGGCACTCCTCCACCCAGTTATGAGAACAGAATCGGGTGTTCAAAACTTGGCAGATGATCCCTAGGGGGCAATCCTGCCTCCCCAGTGTGAGAACTGCTGCCCCACAGAGAATTCTGTGGGCAGAGTGAACACAAACTCATAGAGTCTATTTGGGTACTCATCCTTTAATCCCTGTGTAACACACAGAGAAAGGTAAACATGCATTTTTAAAAATAAGAGCTAACGTACGTTTATAAGTATGAGGCTTATGAATTAGCAATGGTACCAATGGGGAATGTCACAGTTCTCTGACTGATTATGAAACATAAAAAGTTTATGTTGCTATCCTGTAGTAAATTTTACCCAGTTTTTAAAGCGTTATTTTCTAATTAGTGTAATTAAAACCGAATTTTAGATTTGGGTGAGGTGATAGATTATGTCACCTTCTCTTTCTTCATCTTAGTTTCAATGTTTAAATAGCACATTCGTGGTGAATTTATACCCACTGAAGGAAGGGGTTGTGAGGCATTTGATGAAATGAAATAGAGCACACCCTATAATTTTGTAAAGCATCACTTTGAAAGAAAGAAGCCTTATCTGATCAAGCTCCAGAATCTAATCTTACCTACTTATATAAAATTTTCATAGTCTAGATGTTTGCTTATTATACAACTTGAAAAATTTTCCTACCTTACATTCTTATAAAAGATGAGAAAGCATTATTGAGGAAGCCTTAGCCTATTCCACAAAATTAATAATAATAATAATAATAATAATAATATAGTTTATAAGATACTATGTTGCTTAAATTAGGTGCACTAGTTGAGGTGTTTTGGTTTTTCTTTCTCTAAGCTATAGAAGCCAACTAGACTAGGCTATATTTTTTAAAATCCATGTTATCAAGGTATCTTATGGAATTCAGGAACAGGAATGTACACAGGATAAGGAACAGAAGCCAGAAATCATATGAAATTTGTCCCATCTCTCTACCATTCAGCCCACAAGAAAGAATATCCCTGCAAGAAAACTTGAGTTTTGACTGTCCAGGAGAAGCCATATGGTAATATTTCATGGCTCAAACTCTTAAGTTCTAGCTAGAAAAATATCTCGGATCAGAGGTGAAGATATAAATTGTGTCTAGAGCCTGCGTGTGAGATTTAATATACAGTATGGCTAAGGGGACTCATCCAAGGAGATGAAGGAAACTGGCAAAAGGGCACGGAGGATTTCTGCAACCTGGGAAGATTCCTGGAGATATTTATTACAGAAAGTATCACCAAAAGAATAACCTGTCATTTGGGCCAATTAGTGGCTGCTGCTAATGCTAGTACTGTTACTACTCTGACAGTTACTGTCATCACCACCCCGACAATGTTGCTACCACTATTGATCCTAGTGACGTGGAAACCGCTCTGATGATGGGCTTCAACTACCCCACCATATTTTGTTGGTCATGACATAGTCTGTGTAAGTCCCTAGAGCAGCACTGGTTAAATCCATGCATAGGGTTCTCCACTGTCTGTTCTGGCTTTGGGAAGTGGGGAAGATACAAGTAGCAAACATTAAAGTCCATGTCTACTTTTAAGGTTTTTTGTTGTTGTTGTTTTTCAAGCAGAGCATCTTTCTGATCACTGTGCCACAGAGAAGGGGCGCCACTGTGGGGTCCTCGGCGCTTGGACTGACTCCCCTCTGCAGATGCTGCCCTTGGCTGGCTCTGCGTAGGCTGCAGTTACAGCAGGGAGACAGCTTTTTGTAGTCCTGTTATCAGGAAGGACATCAGGGCCCTCTGAATCGGAGTGGCAGAAGCCTGGGTGCCATAGTTCTTCATGACCCTTTTGAAAGTCAGACTCTCTGGAAAAACCCAGAAGGAAATTACTTGCTCATTCCGTTTTTGAAAGTGACAATGACATGTCAATAATTCCTCAGTTTAATGATAGAGGAGGTCTTTCATGCACATAATCACATCCTGTCCATTCCAAACTTCTGGTTCAACTGAAAAACAAAAATATCATTTTTTTTCCTCCCAAGCCAGGGCTATTTCTATTACATCACGCTAAAGGACAACAGTCAAGTTCTCATTTCAAGCAGTAAATAGGCAGACGTTTAGTTTCACCATTAAAAATTTTATTGAGTATTTAAACAGCAATAATGTATACATATCTACAAGGTGCCAGACTAAACCCGACAATTAACATTCAGTTAACATTACATTCAAACATTCCCTTTTAAATGTGTTACATATAAAAATGGAGGGAACACTGATACCACCCTCTCTGCAAACAGAAGCCAGTTTGGTATTTTGTTTTGGTGAAAATGGAGGGCATTGCAGGTAGTGCAGCATAAAACACCTGACTCTGTTGTGTACTTCAGTCTTTGTTTTAATTAGCATTACAAAAGACAAACATTGCATATATTAGGCATAATTTCTAACCTCAGAAAGAGAGTGTTACCTTAAGTTCCACAGTTAGCATAAGCTGAATTACTGTTTCAGCTCAAGGGAGGATCTATTTAGGCTTGTTTGTAAAATGTAAATTAGAGTGTTATGTGTCATAAGTTAGTCGGAGAACCTGAAACAGCTTCTCTCCTTCTGAATAATCATGAAATACCATTAAAATGTATGTGTTCCTGTGTGCAGCCGTGTGGAAGTGTGAATCTGTCATTTTGCACACATAAGCGTAAAAGTACGTGTATAGATGTACATATTGAATTCAAGCTTTAACTCCCAGACGTGAAGCCCTCCTGAGGATATTTGATCTCTCAGTCTTGTCTGGTTATCATAAAATAATAACAATAATAATAATGACCCCTCTCTAACCTGGTGGGCCTAGGGCTCATTAGCACTAATTACGGTTATTGTTAAGTAGACCTGTTCCTTCTGATTAGCGTTGTTTCAGAAGGCACTCATTTTTATGATGCAGAGGAAGGGACTGAGGGTACCTGAAGAGGAAAAGTGAAGGAAGGGTGTGTCCTGGTTCAACTTCTAAAACCTGTTGGTTCTGGGGGTGGAGGTGGCACTGCCGGCAGGCAGCTGGGAGCCGGACAGCTCTCCTTGAGTCCTTTTCACCAACGACTCTATGAGCCCCATAGCCTTGCTTTCAGGGTGCTTTATCTGATATCTTTTTGTCCCAAATTAAAAACCATCTGCCTAACATTAATAAGTATTGAAAGAGCAGTGGTTTAGAGGATATGCTCAGGGAGAACGGGTTACATCACAGCTATGACAGGTACACCTAGGCTCAGCACCAGATTCCCTTTTACTCTGAGGATAAAACCCCCAGTTTTCCTGAGGGAACAACAACTTCTCCACTGTTAAGCCATGTCATTGGTCTCAGCTCTGGACATATTTTTACACCCCCTGACCTCCGTGAATTGGTTCAGAGGTAGGCATGGGAAGCTGGTGGGACCAAAAGAACACAGTTTCAGACCGTCATTGGAGCTACTGAGAAGGTTGGTTCTCTTCTGCTGAGGTTGCTAAGTTGGGTAACTACAAGTAGGCCTTCTGTAAGCAGGGAACTTGTAACTTTGGTTTGAGAGGGTAAGTAGAGCTAAAGGAAAGATAGAGACCTCTCTCTGCCCCTGGCTCTATCTCTTTAAAAAACATTTTATTGGGGTGGCATCAATTAATAAAACTGTACAACTCAAAAAAACATCATCTGCATGCTGAATCATACACTCATTGCCCAAAGTAAAGTCTCTTTCCATCCCCATTTTGCCCACTTCTACCTGTCCCCACCCCTCTTCCCTCTGGCTACCACCATACTGTTGTGTGCAAATATATATATATATATATATATATATATATATATATATATATATATATATTTGTTTTATTTTATTTTTTTACTTAATCCCTTCTCCTTTGTTCACCCAACAACCCCCAAAATCCCTCCCCTCTGACAGTTGTCAATCTGAAAAGTGTAATAGCTGAATGAAAATTTCACTAGAGAGATTCAGAGGCAGATTTGATCGACCAGAAGAAATCATCAGTGAACTCTGAAATGAGACAGTTGGAATTACTGAGTCTGAGTAACAGAAAGAAAAATGGTTGAAGAAAAGTGCACAGAACCTAAGAGATGTTAGCACACCATCAAGAGAAGCAACATGTATATTGTGGGAGTTACAGAAGGAGAAGAGAGAGGAAAAATGTCAGAAACAATATTTGAAGGCATAATGGCTAAAAACTTCTCATATTTCATGAGCAACATGAATAAACACATACAAGAAGCTCAATGAACTCAAAGATGAACTCAAAGAGGCCTACTGTAGACACATTATAATCAAACTTTCAAAAGACAAAGAAAAAAATGGGAATGTTAAATTTATAAAACTCAACACCAAAAAGCAAACCATCCAATCAGAAAATGAGAAAAGGACCTGACTAGACACTTCTCCAAAGAGGACATACAGATGGACAACAGATATAAGAAAGGATGCTCAAAGACACTAATCATCAGAAAAATGCAAATTAAAACCACAATGAGATGTCACCAGTCAGAATGGCTATCATCAATAAATCAACAAACAAGTACTGGTGAGGATGTGGAGAAAGGGAACCCTTTAGCACTGTTGGGGGTCATGCAGATTGGTACAGTCACTGTGGAAAGCAGTTATGGAAGATGCCTCAAAAATTTAAAAGTGGCTTTGCCTCATGATCCAGTAATTCCACTTCTGGGAATATATCCAAAGAAACCCAAAACACTAATTCTAAAGAAGATAAGTACCCCTATGTTCACTGCAGTGTTATTTACAATGGCCAAGATACAGCCCAAAAGCAACCCAAGTGCCCATCAGTAGATAATAAAACAACTATGGGACATTTATATAACAGAGTAGTGCTCAGCTATGAAAAAGAAGAATTTTACCCTTTGTAACAGCATGGATGGACCTGGAGAACATTATGCTAAGTGAAATAAGCCAGTCAGAGAAAGCCAAGTACCATATGATTTCACTCACATGTGGAATCTAATGAACAAACTGAACTAACAAGCAAAACAGAGAGATTCATAGATAGGGAGAGCTTTGGGGGGTTTGGGGTTAGGAGGTGGAGGGATTGAGCAGAAAGGAAAAAGGACTCATGGACACAGACAACAGTGCAGTGTTTGCAGGGGCAAGGGTACTGTACGGGTATAAATGGTAATGAAAAAAATACAATTAAAAAAAAAGAAAAAGAAAAGCGGGAAGAGAGAAGCAATTTGTCAAATACAAAGGATCCTCAATAAGTATCATCAGATTTCTCATCAGAAATTTTAGAAGCCAGGAGATAGTGATCCAATATATTCAAAATGCTAAAAGAAAATAACCTGTCAACCAAGAATCCTATATCTGGCAAAACTATCCTTCTTCAAAAGTAAGGAAGAAATTAAGACATTCACAGATACACAAAAACTGAGAGAGTTTGTGTCCACTCTCCCTACCCTGCAAGAAATGCTCAAGAGAGTCTACAAGGTGGAATGGAAGTGCACTAGGCAGGGATTCGAAGCTGCGTGGAGGAATGAAGGTCTCAAAGAAGGTAAACATGTGGGCAAGTACAAGAGGTAGTATTATTGTGACAATGGTTGTAATTGCACTTTTTGTTTTTGCATGATTTCAGAGACTAACACATTTAACAAAAAAATACAATTATTAGTGTAAAAGTCAGTACTACTGTAACTTTGGTTTGTTGCTCCTAATGTTGTTTCTTTTCAGAATTTAAAAGGCCTACACATTTAAAAATTAGTTTATGTTTTTGAACACACAATCTATAAAGATGTAATTTTTGACATCAGCACTGAACAGGGTGGGGACGGAGCTGTAAAGAAGCTTGTTTCTTCTTTCAAAAAGACTATCCTTTACCTCTAAGCATAGAATTGTTTTTCTTAATAAGTTTTATAGAAATTTCAAACCCTAAGTCACAAGACTTCTGACACATATTGCACAATCATGCCTCTTACTGGGTGTGTCTCTCTTAAGTAAAAGTGTGGATTTTGTGAGTTGTTAGCAAAATATACCTGTATTTTTTAATGTCATGTACAATGCCTCATACCTTTCATATTGTGTTCTTATTTTCTTCTCTCTGTGATCATAAGCATCCTAGAGTTCTAATCATTAATACCTAAAGCTTTTCCAGTGGATTAAGACTGAAGTGTTCAACTTTGGGTGTGGTGACAATCCATATAAATTGACAAAGATACAAATTGCCATCATGTGGTACTTTTAATGGAGGTCTCATCACTGTCGAAGAATAATTTGATTTGTTCAATATGCATAGGTCAAAGTTTCAGAATGTTACTTAAAGTGAATGAGCATCATTTGCAAATGAAATAAGAATCTAGGGAATGGTCCGACCATTTTTATTGGAAGCACATTGCAAAAATCTCTGCCCCCTTTGCCCACTGCGCCCGCTTTCTGTCACACATACCACTGGCATACCCTCCAGCTCATCCATCACATTCCTATTCAGAAGGCGAACGGCACCAGTGACTTCACGTAGAATAGTGCCAGATGTTCCAGTTGCTCCTGGGCAAGCATGAATTAACATTTAAAGTACTAGGTAGTGGAAATGTTCAAATATATGTAACATCTGATTTGTAGAAAGACAATTGAATGGACATCCTATACTTACTATACACCGAAAAACCAGGACGAAAGTAGGCTGCCAAAATTTGTCAAGCTAAGAAAAAACTTGTCAGCCTGAGGACAATACTGAGGTGAACAGTTTGATGTTTTTGTTTTCCCAAGTCCTGTGCATTGTATTGGTTGTAACTCCCCCAAAGCAGCCTTGAACGTTGCCTGTCTGAGTTCACTGGAACAGGACAATATCCTCTACAGTGGTGAACTTGCCATCCAGGTGAGAAGAGTCTTGACTTTTTGGTGATTTGAGTGCCCAGCACTGTTTGATAAAGTTACACTGAGTTCACTACCCAACTGTACCTTGTTTTAGGAACTGTCTTTTAAGCATAATAGCTGAGAATCCAAAATCAATTAAAATGGTATCTTCTGAATGTAAATATGGACAAAGTAGATACTCAAAAATACTTGCTAACATTCAGCTTCTTCCTTGTTAACAGTTTAATAGGTCATATACAACTAACAATGACGCAATGCAATATATGATCACTTATGAGGAAACACAGGCAGAATACTATAGAAATCCATAGAATATATGATTTTTACTAAGTAAAAGTGCTTCAGGTACTTTAGAGAGGCTTTGGTATTAGACAGATGAATATTCATTTTAAATGTGGAGATAGACATGTCATGAGCAAACAAGGAGAAAACAATTAGAAATCACTTTGAGGAAACTGAGTTCAGCAACAGTGGCTAGACTCAAGGACATTTAGAGATAAGGTTGTGGAGCCTGGGAGGTATTGAATGCGGGGAAGACAGGGCCATAATTGTTCTGGAAAGAGAACAGACCCTGAAGGGGACATGATTCTATCTGCGTTCTTAGAAAAATCCATTCAAGTAGAATCACCTGAAGGGGACTTGGGGCAGGGAAACTTAGGAAGCCAGTGCTCCTCCCCAAGTGACAACCAAGGAACGCGCCAACCAAGGCAATGGCTATGAAAGCGGAAAGAAGGAGACGGCGTCCAAAGATACCATAGAAGTGTAATTGACAGGATGTTGAAACTGATGCTCTGTCCCAGGAGAGAAGGTAATTGATGATGGCTCTTAGAGTTTGAAATTGTATCACAGAATGATAGCACAGTTAACCGATAGAGAAATAACTAAATAATTGTTTTCAGTAGATGGGTCAACTCCAGGAATAAAGTAGTAGCTTTCTGGACCATTCTGATGAAGGTTGTATGGTCAAATCTAAACCCTTCAGGAAAGAGCATGGTGATGGATTAGTTTTTTTTTGTCTGCAGTGGGCACAGGAAGAAATTACATTTGTCTGGATAGCAGATACTTTCCATCCTTGGTGTCTTACATGGGAAAAACAGAAACAAGAAATAAGAAAAAAGAGGAAGAAACAAGAAATAAACTAGTATACTTGATTTATTTCTAATTGGTTTATTTCTTATTTTATCATCCTAAGTTGTTATCGCATGAGAATAGAATGCAGGGACAAAGATATTAAAGTAACGATATACGCATCAGACACAATAAGGTTGATAATTAGGGTGGAGGCTACAACTGAAGGATCATTCTATTACAAAAAAAGAAAAAGTATGTTCTTTGAATAAAACAAAGTCTATACCTGTGACTCCAGAATTTTCCATATTGACTTTGCTCCATGAATCACATTTGCATTTTAGGGGACCATAGGCAGATCTAAGCAGATAATAATAGTGATGGCTGACACATACGTAAAAGAACATAGGTCATTTTAGGGCAAATATATTTTTTATTAACTCAAAGAATGCTCACAATAGCAGTATTACCAACCCCATTTTGTAGATGAGAAAACTGAGACAAAAACTGTTAAAAAGTTCGCCCACGCCCACACAGCTAGGAAGCGGTAAAACTAGAATTTGAATCAAAGCAGTATGACTCCAAAGTCCACGTTCTCAACCACCGACATGCTGTCTAGCACGGTGTACCGTGTGCAGAAGCGTTCTGTATGGAAAGGCAAAGTGAGTCTGTTCACGGCAACACCCATGTGACACGGAGTTGTTAATATGAAACCTGAGGGAATATCAAATGTCAGGACCAGGCAAGTAACTGAAATGAATGAAGCCGGCTGGGAGCAGAGGGGAGCTAACTCATGCATTTCCTGTCTGCAGAGAGCGGCTACACCTCAAAGCCAGCAATGCTGGCCCACGGGTTGACAGCATTCATTCATCTTAGTGTGGCCAGAAATCTAGAATTTTATGGGCAATCCATCTGTTTTTCAGTAATGGGACTAAGTAAAAATAGTTCGATGATGACATGGGGGGAAAAAGCAAGCAGAAACAAAAACAAAAACATGTCATCGGGTACGTTGGAGTCACCGACTGATGGATCTCAACACTTGAGCCGAGTGGTGCGTGTGCTGGATCTTCAGGCTTGGTTTCGGCCTCGGTGCGTTTTCTCTAGGGACTCGCGATCTGTTCAGTCATATAATTAGTTCTGTAACCCTGGGGAGATTGCCTTCCATTCTCTCAGCCTTTGATCATTAGTGAAGTTTTTAAGGGGAAAGGAAGATGATTGATAAAGTATCTTAAGACTCCTTAGGGTCTTTTCAAGGCTAGTATTCTTTTTTCCCCACTTTTCTTTCACTTATTTTCTTTTTTTTCCCCATTTTTGCATTGTTTTATTGAAAATGAGATTATAAGAGTGTTTCAGACTTTGGCAAGCTACCATGTTATCTGTGGGTATAGACCCAGGGGAAGAGTCAAAGGGCCTAGAATTTGAAGCCTTTACTTGATAGCAGATGGTTGAGATTTTCCAAAGTTTTACTATTTCTTAGATCCTGGCTGTACTGAATACTAGAGCTCCTAGCAACTTGGTTCTCTGATTGCTTTTGAGAATTTGTCAAAGCTCTTGAACCCTCCCGGTGATCATAAGACGTTAGAAAACACTGAAGGCCTTTTGAATCTATGATCATACTCCTCCAAAAGGTCTGTATTCAGAAGTTTTGTTTAGGACATGACAATGCAACAGTGGGAAAGAAAAAACAATAAAACAATCAATCAGTAAATAAACACGTGAGTTCTTTGGGTTTTAGAAAATACTCGGCAGTCGATGGACCAAAGTTCACAGAAGGGACTCTCTGAATCCAATATTCCATTAATGGAAGTCACTTCTGCTTTGTGTGGAAGGGTCTACGATATGCGTTTTTTTCTGGGGTTTCTATCACATACTGTAGAGCTCGCCAAAAAACCCAGAGAGGTTTATAGGTGCAATATTAAGTTTAGTCCAAATGAAATTGGGGACACGAGGAAAAATGTCAGATGGGGACACAGAGAATGTGTATATCAGTCAACTCTATTTTAATACCAAACCTAGAAACTCACAGAAACTTACTCAATTATATATGTGAGAATGCAGTTTCAGGACAGAATGTCTTCAGGAACAGGAGTACAACCTGGATTCAGAGGCACCAGAACCAGAAAGCATCTTTAAGCTGCCTCCCCTGTCCCAGGTCTCACTTTTCTCATATGTGACTCTGCTCAGCTACAATTCGCCCCTCTCTCCCCGTTGAACTGGTTTCTCTGTGGTCACATTTTCCACCCCATGCCCAGTGCAACAGACATCCTTTGGCTTCTTTCAACACTTTTTTTTTTTTCCTTTAGTTTCTGATCCTGGGAAAATCTTTGTAAAGTTCAGTTTTCATTCTCAAATAAGAGAGTCATATTTCCTTAATTGAACCTCCTGAATTTTATCATATGCAAAATTTTGGGGGCTGGAGGGTAACTGGGAGTCTTTCCAGCTCTAGAAATTCTTTAGTTTGTTGTTAATATCCAACTGACAATACTGTTGCAATGCACAAAGTCCATGTCACATGGTATTTGCTTGTGCCTGTTTTTAAAGAAAGCTGAGATGTTTTTACTCTGCTTTATGATGTGATCCATTTATTTTTAACATAGTAAAACATACACATATGCACACATATATGGGCATATATATATGAAAACATTCATGCATATATATGTACCTTTTTAAGTTAAAGCATCTTTATTAAACATTTTGGTGGAAACCCCACATTCTGCCCTGGAAATAAAGTTTTGGAAGAACACTAGCCTAAGACAGTAGTTTAAAACATTTCCACATATTTCTTTATATGTCACCACTGCATTTATCTAAAATAGCCATAGATTGCCCAGAAAGAGGTATTCTGAAGGACTAACCACAAAAGGGATGTTTCTTTGTAAAAGTCTAAAATCCTCTGTCAGTTCAATAAGACTTTTCATGAATAGGCGAAGAGACAGCAGGAGGCCAGGGGAGATTGCTACCCTGTAGTTAGAATGAAGCCATTTCCCCTACTAGGTCTACATTTTTACAAGTCATTGTTTTGGGTCTACACTTCTCCCATTTTAAAAATGAAGTGTTTAAGATGCTTCTCTCTCAGAGTATTTAAAGATTAAAGAAATCTGAGATCTTGTTTTTAACAATATTACCTCCCACCATATTCCAACACGAAACTTCTGATCCATTTGGGTCTGTATATTCTTCTTAGAGTAGAGTGTTAATATTCCTGATGGAATAAAAATAAGAACGTGAATATATAAATTTGTGAATATACAATGTGCTGTTTTTTTTTTCTTTTTGCCCCTCCAGATCCAGTCTCTAAGCTTTTCTAACCTTGTTTTGTACCTCAGAAAGCTAAGGCCTGTAGACTGCGTCAACTGGACTGTCTTGCCCTTTATTTTCAGTTGCGTTTTGGACTATGGAGACTGTTTGGTGAGAAAAGAGTGAATTCAGGCTCCTTTCCTGCTAAGCTTCACTTTTTTTACTTCCTTTTAACTTTCTTAATTTATATATTCCTGTTTTTTTATTGAATTTATTGGGGTGACATTGGTTAATAAAATTACATAGATACTTCTCCAAAGAGGACATACAGATGGACAGCAGACATACGAAAACATGCTCAAGGTGACTAATATCAGAGAACTGTAAATTAAAACCACAATGAGATGTCACCTCATACCGATCAGAATTGGTTTATCATCAATAAACCAATGCACAGCAAGTGCTGGTGAGGATGTGGAGAAAGGGGAACCCTTTTGCACTGTTGGTCAGAATGCAGACTGGTGCAACCACTGTGGAAAGCAGTATGGAGATACCTCAAAAAATGAAAAAAGGACATGCCTTTTGACCAGCGATGCCGCTTCTGGGAATATATCCAAAGAAACCCAAAAGACTAATTCTAAAGAACATAAGCACCCCTATGTTCATTGCAGCATTATTTACAATAGTCAAGATCTGGAAGCAGCCCAAGTGCCCATCAGTAGATGAGTGGATAAAACCTCTATGGCACACTTACACAATTGAATACTATTCAGCCATAAGAAAGAAGGAAGTTTTGCCCTGGCTGGTGTGGCTCAGTGGATTGAGTACCGGCCTCCGAACCGAAATGTCACCAGTTTGATTCCTGGTCCCAGCGCATGCCTGGGTTGTGGGCCAGGTCCCAGTTGGAAACGTGTAAGAGGCAACCGATAGATGTTTCTCTCACATACCTATGTTTCTTTCCCTCTCTTTCTCCCTGCCTTCCCCCCACTCTATGAATAAATAAATGGAATCTTTTAAAAAAATATTTAAAAAATAAAAATGATGAAAGTTTTACCCTTTGTGACAGTGTGGATGGACCTGGAGAACATTATGCTGAGTGAAATAAGCCAGTCAGAGAAAGACAAATACCATATGATTTCATTCATATGTGGAATCTAATGAACAAATTGAGCTAACAAGCACAGTAGAGACAGACTCATAGGTTGAGAGCGGGCTGACAGCTAAGGGTTGGGGGAGGTTGGGGGTAGAGGGATCAAGCAGAAAAGGACTCATGGACATGGACAACAGTGTGGTGATTGCTGGAGGGAAGAGGGTATAAGGGGACTAAATGGTAATAGAAAAAATGTAATGAAGATTTTAAAAATTACTCAAATAAACTAGAAGCAATTTATAAGTGGAAAGTGTAGTGTATACTGTGACTATTTAATACAAAGGAACAATACTAGTTTGAAATGAAGATGTTGGGCATTTAGCTGGGCCCCAGAATTAGCAAAGTGAATTCTTCTCACTAATGAAGTAGCAATTTACAATTTTGCAGGTAGGGCATTGACTTTCCTCAAACTGGCTTTATAGTATATGTCTTTCAAGTCACATCTCAAAGCAGGAATGGTGACTGTTAAGTGGATGAATGTTAAAGGTTTACACTGTTTTCATTTGAGTAAGCATGTATGTGGGCACACATGGTACACTTATTTCCATCAAGAATTTGGCAATCTTGAGTCTTAAGTGAGAGCCTGTGGAAATGCTACTATACTAGGCCTCAAACACCAAGTACTAGTTTAATTTTAATCTTCTCCCTTTAGTCTGCAGTGAACATTAATTATAGCTACTGACCACTAAATCTATATTCCGTGCTCAACAATTTCTTCTAGAATGAATGATACATCTGATTTTTTATGGTAGTTATCAATGCTCATATTCATTTTGTTGTCAATTTATTCATTACCTAGTTCTGTATAACTGTTAATATATGTTACTTCAATTCTACCAACACCTTTTGAGCATTTATATTTACAAAATAATGTGCTAGACACTGTGAAAATATCAAGGCAAACAAGATATTCCACTGTCATAAAATTTATGGCTAGTATTGAGAGGATGTGAGAGATCGTAAAATCAAATTGCCCTATGTTATAAGAGAGAGTTTCTGGATTCTTTTAGTGGCTGGCATTGGGTTATACTTATTAAATAAAGAAAAATATTCCTAAGAAAACTTCTGTAGTGTTTTTTAAGTAAAATTTTTGTAACAGTTTTAAATTTAAGCACATTGGAGATGATAATAGAGAGTTCCATATGCTTTTCACCCATTAACATCTTCCATTATTATGACAAATTTTTCACAATCACCAAAATTCATAATTTATTCATATTTCAACAATTTTTACCTGTTTTTTTATGTTCCTGGATCCTATCCAGGATACTACATTATACTATCAGGTCTGTAGGCTCCCCTTGGCTGCAAGTTTCTGAGATTTTTCTTATTTTTTATAACCTTGAAAGTCGTGAGGAGAACTAATCAGGCATTTTGCAGAATGCTCTCAAGCCAAGATTTCTCTGTTAGTTCTCATCAATAAACTGAAGACTGATTTGGGGGAGGAAAATGATAGTGGTGAAGTGTGATTCTCATCATATCGTATCAAGTCCCCATACTGTTGACACGGCTCATCTCTGTTAATGTTAGCATCGGTCTGGGGGTGGGGGTGGGGGAGTTATGTTTCACTTCCGGGAGAGGCTACTTTCTTCTCTCCGGTTTATGAATTTTTTATTCTACTATTTACTTATGGACTCGTGAACACATATTTTATACTTTGGGGCATAATCCAAAACGTAATTTACTTTGTTCAGAGTACCCTAACGTTGCCATTGGGAGATCTTCCAGCTGGCTCCAGCGTCTCTCGGCCAGCCACCCGTCGCCGGGTGCGTCTGCGTGAAACACTGCCTTTCTGGCACAGTGTGGTGCTCGCAGTTCATCTTGTGCATCCCCCTCCCCAGGACTTAGAATCAGCCATCTCTCCAAGGATCCCCTGAGTCCTCTTCTGGACAACGGCATCAGAAACAAAGTTCTGTCCCCTCGATGTGCTCATTGTTACTGGGATAGTGTGGCTTCTAGGACCTCATATCAATAAATATGTCTGTGTCTGTATTAAACTGAACAGGAGCTTATGCTGACGTCGCCAACTCTAACTCTCCCTACCCGGGTCAGTGTAGCCCGCTTTCCTTGCCTATGGGAATCTCCAAGTCCACTAGTCAGAAACCTGGATGTTGCCCTTCACCGGCCATTCCCTTAACCGTTCGGTTCCAGTACTTGCATAGTATACAGCGTTTTCAGAAATGTCAGCCCGTACCACTGGGCTAACAGGTATCGGACAGAGCACAGTGCTCATGCACAGTAAGCCTTTCGCCTTGCAGACTCTGCTTCCCTCCCTCCACAGTTGCTGAGGCCGGCGTCCTTTCCTCCACCCCTTTAGTGGGGTTGTTCAACACATTTCTACTGCAGTTTGATTCCTTGGTCACATTCTGCATTCCATCCTGGTGTCCCCCAACCTCCTAAATAATTTTGTTTTAATTGGCAGACATTAAAGTTCAATCTTCTGCTGTAAATTGCTGCAGATTTTATAAGTATGGCGTCACATATCACAACAGAGCATCCTATTGAATAGTTTCTCCACCTTAAAAAAAAAATCCCCTGTATTTTACCTACTGAACCTCCTCTCCCTCCTGATCCCTAGCCACCACTGATCAGTTTACAGCTCTACAATGTTGCCTTCTTCAGACTGCCTTATATATGGAACCATACAATATGTAGGCCTTTCAGACTGGTGTTTCTCGCCAAGTGTTGTACAGCTAGGATTCATCCCTGTTTTTGTATGGCATCATGGCTCATTTCTCTTATCCAATAGGACTCCGTTGTATGGATAGGTCGAAATTTGTCTTATCCATTTACCTATGAAAGACATCTTCCCGGCTTCCATTTTTTGGCAATGATGAATAAAGCTTCTATCAATATTTACACAGAGCTTTTGTGTCTGGACATTGTTTTACTGCTTTTGGCTCTTTTATACTTAAGAAAAACCTTGAACTTTAAGAAATTTTCTTGCTGCTTCACTGTATCTTACATTCTAATACAAGTGAAGTACATAAAAAGAGCTTTGTAAATGCTTACTTGTCTGGCTAAGAATGCATTTTAAATTCTAAAGTCTGCCCTCACAGGTGCTGTTCTAACCTAACTTTTTAATCTTGTCCCCCATTTGACGGTGTCCTGATGGTAATGACCTATTTTATTGTCTGTCGGCCAGTTTTATGTAGATGGACACTCATAATTTCAATCAGACAGGATGCTTCTAAATTCCCTATTAGATTTCCCTGCCTAACATTTTTGAATGGTTTACTAAATTCTAAATTAATTACACCTTCTGCATTGGTTTCCAGCTATAACAAAAGTCCAGGAAGGTTATCACT
This sequence comes from Mormoops blainvillei, assembly GCA_004026545.1. Taxonomy (NCBI): domain Eukaryota; kingdom Metazoa; phylum Chordata; class Mammalia; order Chiroptera; family Mormoopidae; genus Mormoops; species Mormoops blainvillei. Next base: position 288,939 of record PVJD01000678.1, read on the forward strand.
TGTGTCTGACATGCTGGAGTTTTATTCTAAAACACTATGCAACAGCCAGTAGACACTTTGTCTCCGAAAAGAGGTCTTTGATGCATTCATTGAAACAACTATGAACGCTGATGTACTCTTAGGAAAAGGATAATTTTTTAAATGCGTCTGGACAGACATCATTTGGGGATGAGTAATGCTGGCCTTGATCTTCTCTCTTCCATAAGGAGGATTCTGGCTCTTTCCACCTACGCTGTTTATTCCCGTCACCGCTCTCTGCACAGCACTTTGCCAGTTGTTTCTTGTTAATGTTTTGATGCAGAATCTGGAGACAGAGCAGAGGTAAGACAAGAAGCAACGTGATCTCTGTGATTGTGGGAGGGGGCCCATGAACGTGGGAGTTGCCATGGGTTGTGGGAAAGGGATGAGGAGGAAAAAAATGGTGATTTTTAACTGTGGTACATTTATACAATGGAATACTACGCAGCAGAAAGAAAGAAGGAGCTCCTACCATTTGTGACAGCAGGGATGGAACTGGAGACTATTATGCTAAGTGAAGTAAGCCACTCAGTGAAAGAAAAATACCATGTGATCTCACTTATGAAAGGAATCTAATGAACAAAATAAACTAATGAACGAAATAGAACCACAGGCATGGAAACATGGAAGAGACTGGAAGTGACCAGAGGGGAGGGGGATAATGGTGGAAAGAAGGGACTAGACAAAGAACATATGTGAATAACTCACAGACTTGGACAAAAGCGTGGGAATTGACTGTGGGAGCAGGGTGGGGGGCGGGTAGGATGGGTGGAGGAGGACAAAGGGGGAAAAATTGGGACAACTGTAATAGAATAATCATAAAACCTGATTTTTAAAAAAATAGTGATTTTTAAGGAGTCTCTATATCATGCTCAAGAAGTAGAAGTAAAACACTTGAGCTAACTTGAAATTATTTCTGCCTTCCTGGTTGTGTTTTCTAGAATGTAACTGTGCTGAGCTTGGATCAAGTGCTCTACAGCTTCAAGGAGGCTACGTAAGTGTGTCCGTACCTCATTCAATCAGAGGATAAACACACACACACACAAACACGCACGTGCACTTCTAGTCACAACAAATACAACCACAACAAGGACAACCTAGATTGGTGTAAAAATCAGGTGTTAAATGAGGTAGAAGACCAAGATAATTTTCTGAGTGATTTTATTTTTAAAAATAAAAATAAAAAATAGACTATCAGACTTAGAAATTTCAGAGCTGGAATGACCCATGTTGGGAACCTAGAGCAGTAAATAGTTATTTTCACATTTCTTCCTTTACAAAATATATGTTTGAGGGCATCATAGGGTTGCAATATACATTTGATGGATGAGTGAATAAATATTCTTATGTACTCATGTTTATTTTTCTAGGAATTCAATAGTTCCCCTCTCCTGAGATAACTCTCCATTTTTCCCCAAAATATTTAAAGCAGTGAAATTCTGAGCTGAGCTCTTTGAGCTCTTTAAGTAATTGTTCAGCTTCCTGCTTCATATTGTCTTTTATGACAGTCTTCGGATTTCTTAATTATTGCATTTTGTCTTTCTCTGTAGCTCAGATAATAAAACTATCGTCTGGCTCACCGTCCCTCAGACAGACGGAAAAATAAAAAAGCGTGCTGTGTTATTTTGTGACATTGCTACATCACCATTTCTCTCTGTCTTTGGAAATAAATTGTGGGCAGATCTGCAATTTCTTCTGTCTGCTCCCCAGAACTGGTGGCAACATGTCACCTGTTCCAGCAGATTTTAATATTCAGGGCACAATTCGGAGCTCAGGAAGGATCCTTTACTGATTTCTTCCAGTCATTCATCATTGCCTACTGCCTCACTGTTAGGGAGACGTTTCAGTGTACATGTGTGCATTCAATTAAGAGTTGATTGTTTAGTTTATGGATTACCTAGCTATTAGGTCCCCCCCACCCCCCACAAGCCCTGCACTCCTCCCCAACCCTTAGTTCCTCATGCATTTTTTTCGTGGGCTTTTGTCACGGACAGGAAAGTGGAAAATGGAAAAGGTAAAAATGAGGTTAGCCTTTAGATCTCTGTTTGTAAATCTCAAAAATTTAGAAACAATCCAATTGGTTTTGGAATGAATAGATTACATGATCATTGCCTTTTCTTCTCTTCCTCCTGTTCCTTCATCCTAATTTTTGAAGAAGCTGCATAGAGGGATAGAACTGCAGTCACCTGAAAATCAGATACCTTGGCTTTGAATCCAGGGTTCTCACATAGGAGTTGCGGCCTTAGTCAAACATCTGAGACTCAGTTTATGCATCTGTGAAATCAGTTAATGCCACGACTTCCTGCCTGTGTCAAATATCGGAGGATTATAATGAGATTTAAAAGCTTTATGATATAAACCTATGACATGTTACTATGTAGTTTCATAATGGTTATGCTGTATCGGCCTGCGTGTTGGTTAGCTAGTGCCGCAGTGTTGCTGCCTCAAGATCCAAAGCTCAGCCCCTTAACCATCATGCATTAACATGGCTCTCTGGGCATGCGTGGGGAAGCTCTTCCAGCCTGAGTCTGGCTGGTGGCGCTAGTTTTCATGTGCTTTTTGTTGGCCCCACCTAATGGGACAGAAGCTAGTCCAGGAAGCCTCTTCTCCTGGTGATGGCAGAAATCCAGAGGCCAAAGTTCAATGGCGCACAAGAACTTTCCAAGCCCTATCTTATGTTATGTATGTTAATATTTCATTTGCTAAATAAAATTACAAATCCAGGTCCAAACGGAAACAGGGAACTACATCCTCGCTTCAGAGGGAAGTAGGGACTGCAGTATTTTATAGCAGAGAGCATGGTACACTGGGGAAGGTGAAGTTTTGGGGACAAAATCCTATCTGCTTCTAATGTCTGAACCCAGATTTTGTCCATTCTCTCCAGTTTTCTCTCCTTTCCCTGACCATCTACAATACCACGCCCCCTTTAATGTTTTTCATGTAAGTGGATATTCAAATAGTTTACTGGAATTTTCAGTCTATATTGTGAAGAGGGGCCTTATAAATTACATATTGCATAGAGTCACATATGCAATATACATTTATATGTCAGCACATTTATATACAATATCCAAACAATGACTGTTTTCTCCTTGCCATTTAAAAGGATGTAGTTCCCTATATTTAAATTACCCACACAACAGCGCTATATGCCTGAACCAATTTGTGGGGAAAAGTACTTTTGCTTGCAAACACTTCTAGAGCTATTGCACATTTATCTGCCTTCTTATATGTATGGCAATTCAAAGACTCACATCTGAACTTTCATGACTTTGGTCCTCATGTTACTGTGATTTCTAATAAAAATATTTACGTTTGGCCTTTGTCCCAGTTTTGGCACAAGGCTCCTAAATCAGCGGGATTCCTGAAGTGAAAAGAATGATAAAGGTGTTTTTGTTATGTTAATGAGGTGATTTTGGGAAAGAACTAGATAAGGTAAGGATGGGCTCTGGGGGCCAGTGGACCCACCCATGTGATTAGAAGGTTGTTGGAGCTTGAGGTTGCATCAATTATGAGTGGCCGATGATTTAATCAATAATGACTATGTAATAAAGCCATCATAAACACTTAAAAGGATGGGGTTTGGCGAACTTTTGGGTTGGTAAAGCTGTGGAGTTTGGTGGGGAGTAGCGGGCTGGGAGAGAGCATGGGGGCTCCATGCCTTTCCTGACCTTTGACCCGTGTATCTCTTCCATCGGGCTGTTCCTCGGTTATCCCTATATAGATACACAGATAACACACATATAGGATAGTGCACACACAGCAGTAGTAAGTTCAATGCTTTTTCACAAATAGATTGTACTCCCTCCCATACCAACTCCCAAGAACCCCAGCTGCGTCTCCCCGGCACAGTCCTGCAGGCCTCCCCAAAGTACTCGTGGTGTTATTGTAAATGTAGGTAACTTTTTATCTGCTTTCAAGTTTTGTAAGTAGAATCCTATAGTGTGGCCTTTTTTGTCTCTGGCTGATTTGTTCATAAATATGTTTATGATATTTATCCAAGATGGTATGTATATTTATTGTTTGCTTATTTTTATTATCGTACACTATTCAATTATGTAAATATATCACAGTTTAACTCCCCAAACTGTTGTTCATGACAACTTGTATCTCGATTTTTGGCCAGTACCAGTAATACTAATATAATTATTCTTGTACATGGTCTTATGTGTACGTACAGGGTAGGGGAAAACTGTGTTTACATTGTGAGTATGCAAAACATAGCGTTTATTCTTGTGTTATTAGTGTGATATTTTCCATATGAACAACTATAAACCTACTTTTGCCCCACCCTGTATACGAGTATATACACTTTTGTTATGGGCATAACTAAGGGTAGAATTCCTGCCTTATAGGGTATGTGTAGGTTTAGCTTTAGTAGTTAGCAAATCCATATTTTCTAATGCTACCTCCCTCATTCTGTACAACTTTGCCTGACCTTTCTTCAAATCCGCCAAGTATCTTTTAGCTATGTCTTTTCTACTGCTGCATCTCTTTATCGTCCGAATGCTTTTTTTTTTTATTAGGTTTTTGTTCTACTTGGTTTTGGTGGTTCTTGCCTTCTGTCATGTGGCCTGGTTTTCTAAAAAAGAAATACGTTTTCCTATTTCAAATTAAATGCTGGACCTTGTAATGCAAATATTGCAAAAAATAGTTTGATAACTGTGGATAATAGCGTGTTTTTCTAGGGGGAATTGACCTTTGTTTCTGGTTAGCAGTTGGTGTGTGGGCTCCAGTCATTCCATGTCGTTCTAATTCAGTGAAGACTTTAGGTGTTTTCCAAACTGGTTTATTCCTATTGCCTTTTACGGAAGGGTCCCCTGGGACATTCCCACTGCAACCACGCAGTCGGGGGGTACGACGGAACCTCCCTTCTTCCGGGGCCCGGGATTCCACTGTTGCCTATCCACGTGATGCTGTGGAAAGCTTGGCCAGCCTTGCCTTTCGGCTGGTGTTCGCAAGCCACCGGCCCCTCAGTGAGCACGCAGCACGCACGCAGCACGACGTGCTGGACGCCCCCTCCAGACCCACTCTCCTGTCTTGAAGTTGACCCCTGAATCCCTTAACTTTTCCAATGTGGTGTTTTCCCAGTAACTTCAATTTTTTTAATTCAGTATTTCTAGCTACTGAGTGAAAGGGTTAGTCAGAATCACCTAGCCTTTGCTGCCTGAAGCCTTTAAACACTGCCTTCATCTACGACAGGTTTAAAGAAATAAAACCAAAATAATATTTCCTAGTTTCCCTCGCACCACCGCCCCATTTTGCTGAAGGCTGTTAAGTAATAGAGTCAGTTAGACTTAATAGGGAACAAATTAGATGAGTTATTTGTCCATAGACCAGGACATAAGGCTGTATAGTTTTCAAGGCTTGTGATCCTGTTTAAAGCTATAGGGTTTTAATTATTGCTTTCATTTGGTCTTTCAAAAAAAAAAACAACTATGAGCTTTCACATTACTTTTTGCCTTTAGACCCAGATGGACTTTATTGATCTAAAAATGGAGAATGGGTGGTGTCAGTTATTCGACACAATGAAAGGAGATATGCCATCCCTGTGAAACACGTAAACGAGTAAACAGTTTGGCTGTACACCTTTTCTCCTTTTGCATCTGATACGTAGGTGGTAAAATTACACATCAGACACTGATGTCCTTTGGGACAGTCCATTGAATAGAACCTGTTATGTGGAAGGGATTTTAACTTCGGGTTTGGGAAAATGTAAATATTGCCCCTCTTCCCAGCAAAAGAGTTCCTGGTTCATGCTTCATTCAGCACTGCACCGTGGTATGTTTCTCCTTTTTATTCCCCTCATCAAACAGTAGGAAACAACATATACTTCATGCTCCATTGGTATGAACATTGTTTCATTTCTTTCACCCTCTCTGTCTCTTTCACAAACACACACACACACACACACACACACACACACACACATACACACACAGTATCACAATTCCTGCATTTTCCATTCCACCTCTGTGAACAGTTTTCATTGGTCTTGCCATTAAATACTTCACAGATTTTGAAGCAAAATTTTAAAAACAGAGGAGCATAAGCTAATGCTTTTCTCTCCCTTCATTAGTAAATTCTTCTTTGAGCTACAGTTCCAACATGTGTTAGTCTATAGTCAATGTATCCCTTTGTGCTTATATACAGTTTTTTTTTAAGAATACGTAATTCTGAATGCAATAGAAAGAAAGAGAGAAACTTTAAGTAAAGAACCCCACATCATTATCGCTTTGTTCAATACATATTTTTCTCTTCTGGGAAAAAGAGCATGTGGAAAAGCACTTATGCCCCACCCCCCACCTTAAACTCATGTAGTGTATGGAAATTCTAACCCCCGAAGTGGTGTTATTAGGAGGCGGGAACTGTGGGAGGTGATCAGGTCATGAGAGTGGGAGCCGACATGATTGGGATTAGTGCCCTTATTAGAAAGGCTCAAGAAAGGCCCCTTGTCCCCTCTGCCATGTGAGGTTACAGCAAGAAGACGGTTATTTATGAAGGAGTAAGCCCTCACCAGACATTATATCTACCAGAGCCTTGATCTTGTACTCCCTGGACTTTGGGCCTGTGAGAAATAAATTTATTTTGCAAGCCACTCAGTCTATCATATTTTAGTTATATAGCCACCTGAATGGACTAAGACAACCTATTTTCAAATAACTTAAAGATAATAAAAATGTAGTTTAATGGACACTGGACTTGTATCTCCATTTGTGAGGACATTGGAAAGTCGAGGGGAAAAAATTAGCAAAAGCTGTGAGCAATACCTTAAGCATTCATTAAAATGAGGCTTATGAATTTTAATTGCAAGGTTTTCAAAATCTAGCTTAGGTTATTCATTCTTATAGAGAAACTTTATTTTAATGTAGCTAGGATTTTTTCCTATAATCATTAGCCTGGCAAATAGAGAACAAAGAAAACAAAACATATACAAATACAAACCAACACTGAATATTACCTTCTTTGATATTTTCTAGTGGAAAAACATTGACTTGTCACCTAAGGAGATATTTTATCAGATAGCAAAGACCCCAAGACAATTAAATTTGATGTTGAATCTGAAAAGTATTTTTTTCTATGAACATCATGCTATTATAAAAGTTGGCAGCTAATGAGGTGATTGACTTAAATGTCATCTCAGTTGCTTCCTAATGTTTGCTTAAGCATATTGTGTTTTAAGAGATATTTAGCCTTGGCTGGCATAGCTCAGTGGATTTGGTGTCAGTCTGTGAATCAAAGGGTCACCAGTTCAATTCCCCAGTCAGGGCACATGCCTGGATTGTGGGCCAGGACCCCAGGAGGGGGCATGCGAGAGGCAGCCACACATTGATGTTTCTCTCCCTTTCTTTCTCCCTCCCTTCCCCTCTGTCCAAAAATAAAATACATAAAATTTTTTTTTAAAGAGTTATTTAACCATGAATTGGAATTCTACATGGTATTTTGACATAAATTCCAGGTGGACACATAAATATGAATATGTGCCACCTGGTTTTTCACATAATACTGGTTTTCATGAAAATACAATGGAAGAGGGATGCCCATGAAGGTCAGCCCATTTTGAATTACTACCTGGCAACCTATTGTAGTCAAATGACCAAAGTTGTCAGGTGGTTATAAAACAATTTAGTGTACTTTTAATAGAAACTTTCAATAATATACTGGGATATTATGATAATACAGTTTTACATTTTTTCTTATAATACCAATTATCAAGAGTTCACATATTATATTATAATTAGAACACCTAGTATGGTGTTGGAGAAAAAGAAGAAAAGTTACGAGACTTTCAAAGAGAACATTGTGAGGGCTTTCAAATTTATTCACATTTTACTTGATTATTTAGCTGTTTATTCTATATATGTGTATTGAGTTTCCACATGTCACATATGGTGAGTGATCCCCGCCCCCCGCAAATAATACAGAATTTTTATTTTTTCTACAAGGGGAGCTTGGGTCTCTTGTAGGACAGATTCTCCACTGTCCAACCCCCGCCCCGCTAGGTGAGTATTCTAGGAGCCCATCTGTACCAGTGTGCCAGCCGGCATTCTTGTGACAGGCTGAGTTCAGCCTCACTGAATTTTGTTAGACGTTTTCAATGCGTTTGCCCATGTCACGGTGGGTAACTTATGAGCGAACCTGCCCACACTGCGCTGTGTTCAGCGGTTTTCGATCAGAAACAGTGATCCCCGAGCCCAACCCTCCCTATTTACCCATCCTCACCCCAAGTGACTTTTTTCTGTTTCCCCAGATGAAAAAGCCCTCAAAGGGAAATGTTTTGCTGATGAGAAGTGGTAAAACAAAAAAGGGCAGAAGCAGTAAAAGGCATGAAAGTCCATGAATTCAAAACCTGTCCTGAGCAGTGAGAAAAACGTCTCTATAGGTGTATTGCATCAAATGGGGGGTGCTTTGAAGCTGACTGGAGTTTAAACATGTAAGAATAAACAGTTTTTTGTTGTTTTTTTTGTTTTTGGGTGGTTGAGGCAGGGCGCTGCTTCTCATACAGTATTAGGTGCAGGAAGTACTGAGATGAAACAGGCAGGTGCCGCCTATCAGAGCTGTCAGTCTCCCTGTAGGACAAATTGAACACACAAAACGACAACCCACAAGATGCACTTTTTTATTTTTTTTACAGGCATCCTGCATTTTTATGTGGTGACTGTGTTGACTTATGAACTAAACACAGAGGATGAGTCCTCTGCTATGGGACTTCAGGTTAGAATTGTCTTTTGCCTGTGGAATCCTGTCCTCCTGGGGATGTGAGCAGCATGTATGATGGTTACAAAATATTACAAAAGCAAGTATATGAGTAATGCCAAAGTATAATTTGCAACATGGAGACATGCAGCAGGTAAGACCATGCAAAACATTTAATAACCCTGAAAATAAAGAACCACTGAAATTCTGACAGGGTAACGCCAGGATCAAATTTAATTGTTATCCTAATGACTACGCAACCCTCTAGAAGGTGGATTAGAGAGTGTGCCAGCGCATTGCCTGCGGACTTTCTAATCTGCTGTCTTCGTTTTTATCGCTCTGTTCCTTTATTCAGGGTAACCGTGTTACAGAATCCCCTTTTCTCTGGCTTCTGGTCTGCTTCATTCCCCGAGACACCTTGGTAGAAGTTACACATTTCTTACTCCTCCTTTGGCTTCCTAGGTTGCCTCTGAGGGCCGTGCCGCCACCGTGCAACCCTTTCTTCCACAATTGCCCTTCACACAGAAATACCCCATCAGCACTCCCTCTCCTCTTGGCTGGTTCCGCGTTATGCGATCTGGGATATACCCTCTCCTATAGAACGCCCAGCTCCGTGAGTGGTCATTTCTTTTTGCTGTTAACTTCTGGGTTTTCAGTTCTTTTCATTACTTATGGGAGAAAGTATCTATCTGTCATTTTTACAGAGTGGGGCAAAGTAGATTTGCAGTTGTTTGTATAGAAAGTAATGCAATAATTAATACATAATAGTTCAAGAATAAACTGGGTTTCGCGTACTCACAGCTGTACGCCTGCTTTAGCCCCCAGCCTGTATAATTCCAAGTATCTCTGTATAAGGAAGGGTCTAGAGTTGTTACTTTTTGTACCTGAAATCCTGCTGACATCTGTAAATCAGAGGCTGTTGCAATATGCATACACAAAATCTCCTCTTCCCTGCTCTGAAAGTCAGTGTGCACTACTAAAATGCAGTCTTCACTTGTAGGTACAATATATCCAAAGAGCTAACTTTCTTTTCAGATTGTCTTAGAATGGACATTTAGCCCCGGCTGGTGTGACTCAGTGGATTGTGCACCAGCCTGAGAACCAAAGGGTCGCTGGTTCAATTCCCAGTCAGGGCACATGCCTGGGTTGCGGGCCAGGTCCCCAGTTGGGGGTGCGCGAGAGGCAACCACACACTGATGTTTCTCTCTCTTTCTTTCTCCCTCCCTTTCTTTAAAGTAAATAAATAAAACCTTTAAAATAAAAAAAGAAAGAATGGGCACCAAAAAAATTACTGACTGTAGGCGGACTGGTGAGACACCAATAGTCAATAGTTCTGCTAGTCTATGTTTTGTTTTGTTTTCTAAGTCAACGATGTAGTCTTCGCTTTGAAAACGAAGGCATTTATTTCATGGATCTCTATACTGTTATCATGATTCTGATTCTCTACAGTGGTGAGGAGACTATCTGCTTGGGTTTTCTCTTCTCATTACAGCTTTGTGACTCATCCTCTGTGGACACAGAGGTCTCAGGAGGGACTCATCTACCAAATTTCAACCACAGTTTTCTTTCTAAGTGCCTACAGTTTCACTCAGAAATAATGCCATTACATACAAATATACACCTGCTATTTGGGAGGGCAAAGACCTCTCTTGACACATCCATTGTCCGGGTCATGGGAGCCACGGTCCCTTGTTAATACTTAGGGGGGATTAATTATAGTAATTATAGAGCACAAAATGAATGGTGTTTTCATCTTATTTTCATAATGTTAAAATGAAGAGCTTTTGTAGTCATTCTAAATGTGGCCCATCTATTTCACATTAGCCAGAAAATAACAACAAAGAATAAAGAGAAACAGCATTAATTAAGCACATACATTGTGGCAGATGCTGTGAGACATGTTAAATACAATACCTCTAATTCTTCTTGTTTAATCTAAGGAGCTGATGCTCAAGGAATTAAATCCATTTCCTGAGGTTAAAGCAACATATGAATTCAACTATCCTATATTTCAAGCCCTGTGCTTTCTTCTCTGAATGCATATAGATTCTCTCTCATATTGAAATTGCTCAAACATATTTTTTCAAAGATATAAGTGAATTAATGAAGAAATGAATAAATTATGATGTAGCCTAAAGCTTAGACCCTTAAACTCTATATAATATACTTTCTAAGCCCTTAGTATCATCAAAGCAGTTATATGATATAAATTTCCTTAATAACAGAGTCTATGACTGACCTGTGACCTATATAAAAATATAATACTTAATTGGGAATATAAAGAAAAAAAGAGACGAACAATTCCCGGAAGAAATGGTCACATGGGCAGTCATATTGAAATCATAAACTCATCTCTTCATACAGGAACAAGAGAGCAGGCTGTTAGACCGTTTAGGGAGTTAAAATGGTGTAGATTGGCTCCCAGCTATGGTTCTTACCACAGCTGCATAATAGCAATTGCAAGACATGGAATTAAATACAGAGGAAATAGCATAAAGGTGGAGGAAATTAATGGGAATTGGGAGCTTGGAAAGGCCGGGTTACAATATAAAAAATAAAAATAATAATTAGCACAGGCATGGTAGATTTCATTCTTTCTCAGGACTGAAATTGTGAATTAGCGGTCTACTGACCCAGGATAGTTTCGATGTGAATGGCTAAGGAGGGAATGGCATGGCGAGGAGACATGCCAGCTGGGGAGGAAGGGGTGGTGGGCCATGACTTTGATGGAAGAAAACAGTATCAGATGCAGAGGATCTGGCAGACATCTCCCTGTGTAGCCCCGAGGCTCAAGACCACCCAAACTGAAAAACCAAGAAAATAGCTTCAATAGTAACAAATACAAATACCAAGGACTGAGCCTGCTAGTACCAAATTTGGCTGTATCTTGCGAGGTCAAGAACTGCATGCAGTTCTTCATGATCATAAACACCTGATAAAGTGTTAACTATTATTATCATTTTATAGATGAACAAACATGCCCCAGAGCCACTCAGATAGTTGGCAGAGGCAGAATTCAAACCCACATCTGTCCGACTCCGTATGTCTTTCCATTATAATATTATTTTATGCCCCCTCCCTTGCCTACCAAATCCCCAATAAAGAAACCAAAGTATTTAGCAGATATAAGTTGAATTTAAGTTTGAATTCAAACATCTGCACAGGAGTCAGAGTCCTTAAAACACAAGAGACATGTTTATAAATTGTCAAAATGAGAAATTATAGGATGTGTAGGGAAACCAGCTATCATACCATCTGAGGATTATTGTTTTTCTTTCTTTTAAATGTTTATTAGCTATATTCTTATTGTATCCAGGAAAAGTGAGCTGAGAAAGCATTGGATTATTCTCCACATGGATGACAGGAAATTAATGATTACTGAATACCTGCTATATCGCAAGCACTGTACAAAGCATTGTTATAAATTACCCCCACTTAATCTGCTAAGAGTTATAAAATCTCATCCATTTCACAGATGACACCGGGGGTCATAGGGACTTGCTGTAGGTCTCACTTTTAATGCCATAACAACTAGGGCATTCTGCTTTCCAAGCCTGAGCTCTTTCCATAGCTGGGTGCTCATTAGCTGAGACAGGACATGGGCAGCAGGGAGGTGTGCTGATGGTTGAAACACTGTTCTTTCTCCCGTTGTTAGTGTGTCAGCCATCGGAAATTGTTTGTAGGCTCCAGAGGAGTCGAAAAAGGCCATGACAAGGATAATTAGGACTTTCCTGATGAATGTTGATCCCAGATCTCTGGGAACCTAGCAATTTGAACTATTTACCTTGGTCCTATGAAGAGATTTATGGCATTTTTATTTGGAGAGACACAATATATGCAGGCTATGGCAATGGTAATAGAATAACACAGCAAAACACCATTCAAATACCATCCAACGAATACAATGCCCAATAAGAAGCTGGAAATATTTTAAGCCATGCATAATTATCAGCATAAATATATGCAAGGAGACAGAATGCAAGATTTCAGTATCAAATGAATTACAATATATAAAACATTTCAGTAAGACCAATGGATCAGGTTCTAAGATTAATAAAATTATGGAGGAGGACAGACTCACTTATGAAACCATCAACACCACCTGCTTAGTGTCTCGTTTACCTTGTCTACATGAAAGTCTGGGAATTATCTTGGCCTCATGTCAGACGTACTTACCTTATGTAGAAGAGCATAGCAACTGATACCTTTGAATAACGAATTCCTGTATCTAACTCTTCTGGTGCATAGTGCACACCCATCAAGGAACCATTTTACTACATTTTTAACTGAATCTATTGAACTAACGGGAAGAGAACATGCAAGGTATTTCAGGTGTGCTTTCCAGAGAGCCAAAGGGGTAATTGTTGTTTGGTTGACCATCACCCCCAAGGTTTATGGTTACCACGAACCCACCTTAAGCAATCCCAGAAATAGCCAAGGGCCCAAGTCGCTGATACTGCAGGGCTGAAGTTCATCCCCTGAAGGATGATGAACTAATAAATGTATGTTATCCACAGGGATTTTGTCTTGGCAGCTATTAGAAGACCCTTAAATGGGGCCCAAGAAACCCCATTGTTGCCTTTTGCATTTTTTATCTTGCCACCAGAACAGATACTATTTTTTTAGATTTCTTTTTAAAAAGATTTTTATTTATCATTTTTTAGTTTTAGACAGAGAGGAAGGGAGGGAGGGACAGAAACATCCATGTGTGGTTGCCTCTCACGTGTCCCCAACTGGGGACTTGGCCCGCAACCCAGGCATGTGCCCTGACTGGGAATCGAACCAGCGACCCTTTGGTTCGCAGGCCGACGCTCAATCCACTGAGCTGCACCAGCCAGAGCCAGAGCAGATAATATTAATAGGTGTTTCTGACATTCTTAATTCCGAGTTCATGACACACTTTCCATAACCTAGCCTTCAAATCCCCAGTGTGATTTGCATCTTATTTGATCAATAGTATCAAATCCCAGAGAGGACTTTGTGTATAGAAAGGAACTTCATTTTAGGAACTTCCCGTAGTTGCATTAGTAAAGATCCAATCAAGAAAAACAGCACTGCACTGAATTTCTAAAACAGAAATAATGGAGGAAACTACTCTGTTGATGAACACGTGGGAAGCCATTGCTAACCACAAGGCATACCAGACATTAGCAACAGAAGGAAGCTTTTAACCATCGCTAGATTAAAAGAAAAAAATGGGAGGCAGTGTTAACACATTTCAGAGGAAAATGGAGACAGGGGTGTCACTGAGGGGGCACTATGGAATATATGTCACTGCTTGGGAGACCTATGGATGAAGGGGGCAGATAACCATCCTGATTTTTTATTTACTATTTTAAAAAATAAATGTCTTGTTTTTGAATAACTTTAGACTTACAGGAAAAAATTCAGAGATAGTACATAGGGTTTCCATGTAAACTTCACCAAGTTTCCCCAAATATTAACAAACAACCGTGGCAGGTTGCCACTGACTCACCTTGAGACTTGATTTGGATGTCACCGATTCGCCACTCATGTCCTTTCATGGTTCCAGCATCCAAGGGAGGACACCGTATTGCACTTCGTTCTTACTTCTTGTCACTTCGTTCCACAGAGGTTTCCAAAGACCGAGAGCCCTGCCTAGAAGGGAGAAATGCAGACCGTTCAGAGGAGGTCCGTCTGCAACACACAGTAGGGCAGGAAGGGCAGGACGTAGCTGGGAGGCCAGCCAGTCACGAGACTGGCACACTGAACGATCCCCGCTCCTTTTAGTCACAAGTTCTTTGAAGCTTCGGATCTACTGTGCTCTTATCACTGCACATCTACATGCATTATTCATTGTCTGCACAACAGCCTTAGAAGTCAGGTGTTGTGTCCTCAAGTCAAAGAACCACTCATAAATATAGCACTGAGAATATAAACCGGTTTATTTGGCATTTTCCACCGGCTACATTGAAGTTCTGAAATCGGCATAGTCGTTTCTTAACACCACACCCAGATATCAAAAGTCCGTAGGCCATGCTAAATGCATTCCTATTTTATAACTGTAATAAAAATCGGGCCTTTTCTCCCATTCCTAATTAAGACATTTATCTACAAAATGGAAGGAATTTCCTATGATCTTAAAGTTCTCCATTTAAACAGGTAAGCCCAATCTTAACTGTGTTTGCCTTTTGAGTGAGTGGAGTCCAGCTAAGGAGGGGTTGACTTTAACGCCTTCCTTCGTTCCTGCTGACAAGTGATGATAGGTCATGTTCAGACTGAGAATTAGTTTTGAATGGCGCACTTTGGCCGTTCAAGGGTGTATAACAAAACTCGACCCTTTGTCCTCCCCAAGAGAAGGGACAAACTATAAGCCCGTTACAGGTTAATGAAGCTTGATGTGTATGTAAACTCATTTAAAAAATGCTAGCCTCGCGTTAATTCCCTTGATTCAGATGGTCACAGCTACTGGACTGGAGCTAACGGAGCATGACGGCCCAGAAAAGGTTTCAGCTGTCGTCAGACCCAAGCAGAAGGGACTGCACTGTCTGTGGTCAACCACGTTGTATTTTGGCTGCTTTGCATCTTTTTTTGTGGAATCCGATAGTTTTCATTTTGAGTAAACTAGCTTTGGACTTGTTATGTTTGTTTCCAGCAAACCACGAAGAATTGAAGTCAATTCACACAGCCTGAGAGGCATGAAATGTTCATGTACAGATTTCTCAAATGTCTGATGGGCCAGTGGTGATTTAAAATTTCATAATCCCATGAGCGCCACCCCCTTCCTGCAAACCCTTGCTTGTGACCATCATGTGGAATCAAGAAACACCACTGAGGAGAACATGATAAGGAGACTAAGTTAATTGTGTGCAACTTCTATCTCTGCTTTTTAAGTTTCGTGTGCCGTAAGAGTCATTAGGTGCCACACATCATGGGTATCAAAAAATCACTGATTCTAGGATACATTCGTTGTCTGTTGCCTTCCCGCTTATAAGATCCCATTTTTTTTCCCCCAGATATCTTTCCTTCCCCAAGCAGTCCAGTCTTTCTCTAAGGAAGTTAGCCTTTATCTGTTGAAGTCAATTATGATGTTATTTGTTTTGTCAAAGATTGGTTTAGTAACATGCTTGTGATATAACCTCTCCAATGAGAAAAGATGCCAGAAGTTCCTGAGAAAGGATGTTATCCAGGACAATGCTACTTTTCTTCTGCTTGAATCTGCCATGTTTGGATGTGGCCATAAAATTGTTGCATTGACCCATGGCCCAGTAGCTCAGTTGGTTAGAGCCTCTTCCCAGTACACCAACGTTGTCAGTTCGATCCCTGGTCAGAGAACATACAAGAATCAACCAATGAATGCATAAATGAGTGGAACAACAAAGTGGCCTCTCCCCCGAAAATCGACTTTAGAAATCACTGCATTCTTCTTGAAACCATGAAAGCAGCCAGCCCAAAATCAAGTCAACACTGAGTGGCACACAGAGAAGATTTGAGAAGACTGCATCCTCAGTAATGCTGTTGTTTCCTTAATTAGCAAAAGGTGGGGCACATAGAATTGGATAAATGAGAATATTAGTATTTTTTATCTTTGTTTTCTTCTTTACATTTATATTAAGCCTAAACTCTAGGATTTGGAGTTTCTCAGTGGTTGTGATTGATAATAGGTGACGTGATGAGGAGCATCTAATACAGTGATGCATGAATGGGGTTTTTATAAGTCTTGGTTCTTTCTTGTTTTCCGCACTTAACACCAGGCAACTCAAAGGCAAGTTGTACCATCACAGGACCTAACAGAAGGACCCTAACGGGCGTGTTTAAATAAATTACCTGAGGGTTTATACTGCATGTACTAAAGGAATGAAACATATTTTAAAAGAGTTTTGTTTCTTCCTACCAGGGGAAGAGAGACTCCAGTTTCCAGGGGTGACTTTTTGTTTTCTGAGGCCTCAATATCAGTATAGAGTTCAAGAACAAGAGAGAGAATAAGACAAATCTCAAAACTCTCCAAAGGAGGCAATAAAAAGGGGAAAGGGTACACCAGCCCCCAACGAATGACAATTCCAGGGCATTTATTATATGCAATTACCTGTTCCCTGCTTACAAACAGCACTCTGAGAGCATCCCATTTATTTCCACTTACTAATGTCAAAACTGTAATTTTCACTTGTCCTCTTCTCTTCTTTCATGAATGACTCCTTTTACCTGGCTGTTGACTTCCTTCTCCCTGTTGTTCTACTAATGGCTTTCTATAGAATTTCTTGACAGGGATACCTGGCATGACTCAAAGGCTAGTAGCGCCACTGTGACTTCCAGTCCCTTTTATCAATTTGTTCCTCAGCTTCTGGTCACATGACCAACCGAGGTCAACACTTATTGCCTTGCTGTGAGTGGAAGCACGTAAAGTTCTATTTATTTGCCCACAGTCATTATTGGAATTGGATGTCTCATCCAGATGAAAAATCACAGTTATCTGCCATAAGCAGGGACCCCTTGTTTGGGAGACCCTCTTTTGTTGATAATTTACTCTGCTAACTTTGAGTACAGAATTTCCAACTGTGTTCCCAAGTACCAGCATAGCTTGTGAAAATATGTCACAGTGTTGCCCAAACAAAACCGCAATAAACACAATTTAACTGTTTTAAAAGCAACAAGCCGTGTTTGTTACATTTTTTGGACCTTTGTGTAGCAGTATGTGAACAAATAGTTTGACTGCCCCATACTTCATTTTGGAAAGTTGATGAATTTAACTGATGAGACTCAAGATTAGTACAAGTTGCCTTGCAAAAACATAAGCAATGATCTAGGACTGACAAAACCTTTTCTTTTTGGGTCAATTTCCCCAATATTTTCTGTTGGAGGTGTTTTGAGGGTTCTGATATAAGAGCTCAGAAAAAATACCTTGCTGAGCACGGCCCCCAGTGTCCAATTACCTTTATCTGAATCCTAAACTTGTATGCAGTGTTTTTGCCTTATCTTGAGAAAGTTGTCTGGGAGATGGTTTCAACCTGTTCCACCAACTGAGGAACTTAGAAATTCAAGTATCCGTGCCTCCAGCTGAGAATATTTTTCTGGAAATCTTAAAAGAAAAATATTTTGTGATTGGCAGTTAAACAGATTTGGGTAAAAATTCTGGGTCATTAGGCTATTAAAGAAATCTGGAGCAAGATTCAACATGTCAGCATCTCTATTCCTCTTTTCCAGATAAAGAATCTAACTGTCCTGAAGTCTCGTTAGAAGTAAATGGCTAGCACTCACAGTAAACAATGAACATTCAATACACGTTGCATACAAAAGGCCTTTAAATTCAAGTCAAAAGTTCCTGAAAGGCTGGCCAAGGGAATTTGTTTTCTTTGGAAGAAGTTGACAGAAAAAAAAAAAGCATGTATGGAGGATAGCATTCTAAACTAGAATCTAGAAGAACAATTAATTAAAAATTAAATGTTAATTAATGAAATGTTAATTAAAATGTAACATTGTATCTTTTAGAAAGCTGAAATTACATGTACAGATGTACAGTGAATTTCATCGCATACTGGAAAAACTGAATGGTGCTAATTTGCCATTGTCACAGTCCCAATAAGCAGCGCGTGACCTTACTGAACTGGAGAAGCTCCCCGATTTGTTACTTAGAATGAATAACTTACTAAGCTGATAATCCCGCCAAAAAGGGCTGCATTGCTGACTGCATCTGTAGCCAACTCCTGGAACCCTGTTGTCCTGAACCTTTTTTGAGGACCTCAAGGTATGAGCAATGATTAGTATTATCTGAAGGATGTGTGAAAACTGAAGCCGGTAGGGGTTCCCCGTGAGGGAGGCTTCTGATAAAATTGTGTGTTTGCATGACTGTGTCAAAGTTGTTCTGAAAAAGTACATATAGAAGAATTATTTATTCCTTGAAGGTTGGGATCCTAAGGAAAAATAAAGAGATGATATAGGAATATACAGGCAAAATATTACATAAACCTGATAAATCATAGGAGAGCCACTTTAGCTGGTAGGATCTAATTATTAACCAGGGCAATTCGCGAAGCAGGTAGAGCACCCCAAACATGCTTCCTTGTAGGAATTTCAGCTGCAGTGCTTAGCGCAGATACAGAAATACGGGGTAGAAATTAGTAAATCTTCCATCATAACAATATAAAATTATGTAGTAAGAATCCTAAAAATGTCATAGCCTGAAAGCTAATAAATAATTTTTGAGATATGCATACCAATGAATACCATCTAAAACACACGCACACACAACCCCAAGAAAAGTTCATGGATACTAATGTATGCATTTATAACAAAGTCTATGGAACAATCATCTATTATTTGACTTTTAGGTTAAATAAGCTTTGGTCAATTTTGCTTATGAATTATAGTATAATACAGATTTTATTTAGGTTACAATACTATAAACCATCTCAAACATTATTTCTATAATAGTTGAAAAACATCACAGTATATATTATATATATGTAGGTGTGTTTATACTCTAATACTCACCTATGTTAGAATTACGCATAACGTTATGGGAAGAAAACATTGATTACTATGGGGTGTTACAACTGATCAATCTCTTCTTTTCCCTTTCTGGATCCTAAAAAATGTTATGTAATTGCAATCTATGTCTGCTACAGTGAAGAAAAATAATAATGCAATTGACTAAACAATAATAAGGAGAGTGATTGTGGGGAAAGACCTATAAAAAGTGTCCCGGACTCTGTTGAGACCAGTGTAAATAAATGTAATTACTGACTGCCCGGAGAGCAGGAGCCATGTGTTGGGTGATTGATAACCTTTATCTTCTAAAATTAGGAGAGGAGGAAGCATTTAGGAAAACAATGAAGGAATATGGATGGGAGAAAGGTGAGTGCTTCGAGAAGGAATCCTGCCTGAAAGAATCCAGTAGCGTAACAGCACCTTTCTTTTCTGCATTCGTGATCAAGAAAGGAGGGGTTTTAAGGAGAAAAAAAAAATCCTTCTTTTTTTTCCCCTGACAAAGTTTACAGTTCATGGGGTTTTGGTGATTGTTATTATTTTGTTTGAGAGTAGGAAATTTCCTAAAATAAGCTTGCAGGCCAAGGGAGAACCTTGGGTTAAAAACAGAAGCTCAGCTTCTAGGCCATTCCTTATCTTTTACTAATCTCGTAAAACACAGGCAGCAAAATGCCTGCTGTAACTCATTGTTAGTGTTGTTTTGCAAAGAAAATTGAATCAGGGATGTGAGTTTCCAAATGGTCACGTGTTCCTGAGGCTGTTTCTTTCTGGACACCCTAATGCACAACCTATCATTAGGTTGTGGCCTGAGACCCTGTTTTCACAAAGGGTTAACAGAAACCTTTTCTTTGTTCCTAAGTGGGCATTCAAGTACCACAGAAAGGTTTTCAGTGGGGTTTGAAGTTGCTCAATTACAGCCTTTCAAATGAATCAAAGACAAGGTGTGGTAATCTGAGGGCGTGGTGCGAGGCTCTCCCGCAGGAAGGAGAGAGCAAAGGGTGATGCTTTCTCAGTGTGGATTATTAAATGAGAAAAGGCACCACCACATCACAGGCACCGGGTAAACAAGCTCTGCTCGCCCTTCGTCTTGATTCAGTAGTTTTTGTTTTTTTCAAAGAAACCCAGAAAATACACATAGGTTTTTACTTCAAGGGAGTTGAAAGAATATCCTTCTCTTTGTTGCTCTTGGCCTTTGTTCAGTGGACAATCAAAGAAGCAGAGATTTTTTTTTTTTTTAGCGTTAGATTTCATCTCTTAAATTAACTACTAAAAATTCAAATATCTGAAAATGTGTCTAAGGAAGCTCACTTTTGTTTGGCAAATGCGATTATAGATCCTAAGTATCTGTTTTAATTGCTTACAGATATGGGCAAACTCTCTCCACCCCAGCCCCCCCCACACACACACATACACACACAAACTGGAGGGCTGCTTGTTGGCCATCCCCCCAGTCTGATAACTCCCCGCTCAATTAGAAGACCCTCCCAAGTAACCAACATACAGGGATCGGCTATATGCTAATTATCAACCAAACCTTACGTAAAATCTGTCTCCCCAAAGGGGTAACAATTCCAGCAGGAGTGGCTTTAACCTCTCCTGAACTCCCCATGACTTGTCTGTCTCCCAATACCTTTCATCTTTTATTTGACCCAGAACACAAATAACTGGTTTCATATCCATTTCTGAGATTCATAGAAAAAGGGTGAAATAAAGGGCATTCCTTTAGCATATATTCTTCTTTTAATTCTCTCAATTAAACATATATAGTCTCTTAGTTGTAACAACTCCTGAGTGTTTTGTCCTGCTCTTTTTATCCATAATGAAATCTCAGCATCACAGAGTTTCACTCATGCAAGATCACATAACCCGCAGGTCTCAAAGCTGGGATTGGGACCTGATGCTACCTTCATACATACTAATAATAAGAATCATTTCACTTTTCTTGACTGAAAATGGAGACCATGTCTTACATTCACAGAACCTTCATCTGTGTCATGTCTGCCAGGATCTTGGCTTCAGAATAGGAGTGATAGCAGAGAATACGATTTCCACACACTAAAAACCACTAAATAAGAGACCACTGAAAGGCATACATGTTACTGAATGTGGACCCATTTGGGGGTGAGGGGGCAGATACCCTTAGTGAAACAAGGCCCCACGTTCCCCGGGGTCCCTCTATTCTAGGTCCTTTGCCTTTCCCTTAGAAATTATGGCTCTCAATGCCAGAGTTTGGTGAAAAGGAACTGTTTATTCAAAAGGTATACAGGTTTTTGAATAATGGCTACATGTCACCGTTAAATCTCAGAGGCCCTTTAAAAGACCCAGAAACACACACAGTCCTGGCTTCCCCCGACCCCACCTTTGCCCATTCAGGCCAGTCGGGGTACCGTCCTTCCAGAGAAAAAGAACAGGAGTTTGGAGCCTGGCTACGCGGGCCTCTCCCGGCTCCGAGCACCATCGCCTGTGTTGCGATGCTCTCCAGTTTTTAATTCAAACCCACGTGGCACCTTCTCATGGCCCACTAGCAGGAGTCCTTTCTCACCTTTCCTTCCCACATGGTCTTTGCATTGTTCCCGCGTAGCTGGCATGCAACGAACCATCTCCCAGCTCTCAGGCACAGGCCCTGTAACTGGGGGAACTTCTTCCCACTCAACTCCTAGGTTTAAGTTAAGCAAACCTTCCTGGTTGTGCTTGTTGATATGCAAAATAACCATCTTTGCATATGAGGAATGTAGCTATCCTGCTGTTATTGACATGCACAATGACTCCCAGTGGCACTGCTCCATGTGAGGTATGGAGCTGGCTAGTTATTGATATGCAAAGTAACTCAATGGCCCTGTTTCCTGTCTCCCACCCCTCACAGTGGCCCGCCTTGGGGTGCGGAAGGGAGAATGTACTATATTTTTCTCGGACACCTTGCATTCTGGACGCAGTCACAAATCCCCCTTTTGGGGGTCCTGTTACATACGCATACATACATTGGAGTCTGAGCGCAGCACTGTCCAGTGTGTGGGGCTGAAACAAGGCTTCTTTCACCCGGTGCTTTATCAGATCACTTGGGAAAAGATGGCTGCCATTTGCTTGTTTTTCTTTGTTTTCCTCCCCTCCCTTCCTCCCTCCCTCCCTTCCTCCCTCCCTTCCTTCCTCTCTCTCTTCTTTCTCTCTATTTCTTCTCCTCCTCTCCCCTCCTGTCCCCTCCCTTCTTTTCTTTTCTTTTCTTTTTTTTCTTTTCTTTCTATGCCATAGCACAATGAGCTCAGGATTTGAAGTACAGTTGATTTAGGTTGCAGTGAATCGGTCACATACTGTTATTGTATCTTTATGTTATTCACCTAATCTTCAAATGAAAATGATAATTGCTTCATAGGGTTGTAAGGAGAATTGAATGTGATATCATACAGAGTGTGGCAAAAGTAGATTTTTAGTTGTGAGTACATGAAACACAAAGTTTATTCTTGTATTATTACTTCTCAATTACTGTATTATTTTCCACACAAACAACTGCAAACCTACGTTTGCCCCACCCTGTATATTAAGTAAATTGTGTTCAATAAGTGTTAGTGTTTTCGCCCTTCATAAATTATAAGGATAATATTTATTAATTTTTAAGTACAATATAAAATTCTAGCCTGTTTATTGTCAAATAACATGTTTCCTCTTGCACTTTCAAAAATTGTGTCCTCTATGCTCCCATTGTCTATTATAATAAATATCATAGGAGAGTTATTCAGTTACTACTAAATGCATCTAATAATGTTAGACTTCATTCAATATGGTCAGAAAAGAGAAAAATTTTGAGATAGTGCCTGTATTGTTATCAAAATAATTGTCTGCATTCTATAGTCATTGTCTCCCATCTACTTAGATAAATCCATGCTGGGGCTCATATCTACCTAAGTTTCCCAAAATTAAGGGGATTTTTCTTAAGTCAGATTTCCCTGAAGCAGTCCCAGAAATGATGATCATTTATTTAAAAAGTCCTCCTACAAGAAACAGGTAAAATAGTGGGGGGATAGGACAGGATAAAGTGGGGAAAATTTGGCATGAAGAAGCTAACTGTAAAAAGGAGAAACAACGGTAACAATTTAGACAGAGTCCCAGCCTCAGCCCCATACCCAGGTGAGCACTGAAGTGTCCAAACTCTAGTCAATGAAATTGGGTTTTCATATTTCTGAGCTAACCTGTCACTGGTTTTGAGCTGACTGCGGTTGGAGGTAGGGGGATTATAAACCATCAGTCAATTCTAGTTTCTGTGCTTTCAGGCAAAAGTAGCTCCAGTAGCCAAAGGCTATCCTGTGAAAAGAACGCAGGTATCAGTACCAGACAGGGCACAGAGATTGCAGATGGCCACACAGAACAGGTAAGAAGGCCCTGGGTTAGGGGTCCGGACAGAACATTACCAATGCCCACGACTGACCCCCAAACAGAATTGAGCTTGTTCCAGTGCCAGACCCATGTTTATCTATGAAAATTTACCACCAGAAAGTCCAACACAAAGTCTAACAATAATGATCCCCACCCCCCCCAAAATTCATTCTTTCAGAGAAGAAAACACTATACCTTTTAAACAAGAGTAACTTTGGTGCGGAAATGCAGGGAGATTTGAAAAAGTAGAAGTCCAGAAGCATCCATCTATTTAGTCATTTTTGTTTATACTAAGTCTTAACCTGCTCAGTCCCAGATTTCGTAGGCTGGTTCACATAGCAACAGTGCAAATAACAAAATGCGCACAGCTCCTGATGATTTACAAAGTACTTTCCCCTTTATTGTCCTAATTGAGCCTCTCTCAGCCCTTAGATCTGTCAAGTTAGGTATTAGTGCTCACATTTTGCAGCCAGAGAAACGCACGTTCAAAGAATTGATGTGATTTATTCAAGGTTACTCAATGGTACAGTGGCAGAACTGGGTCTTTATATTTATTGTTTTGTCTTCAAATCTAGTCTTCTTTCCTTTCATATGTAAGCAAGCATGAACCTCAGTTCTAGACACTAGATCTCCACACAAAAAAGACTTTTCTATATTTTATAGTACTTTTCCCAGCTCTGAAGCCAGTCCTTAGGGGCCAGTGGAAAAACCCCAACAAAAATGAAATGACCTCAGTCTTGTACATTCTTCCATGTCTCCAGGGTCTCCTTTCTCATAGCCTTTGTCCACTTCAGTGTGTTGATGAGTAATTACCTGGCTTCCAGCTCGTCT
The DNA here is from genome assembly GCA_004026545.1 of Mormoops blainvillei. Lineage (NCBI taxonomy): Eukaryota > Metazoa > Chordata > Mammalia > Chiroptera > Mormoopidae > Mormoops > Mormoops blainvillei. The sequence goes on from PVJD01000678.1 coordinate 313,293, forward strand.
GCAAGCTCTGTGACGGCAAAGTCTTGAGTGGATGTGTTTCATTGACTTTTGAACCCCTACTGCCTCGCTCCATGCCGCTAGGAAGTCACTGTTGAACGAAGCATAAGGTTAATAAACATTAGCCCTCATACCTCTTCTTATTTTCAAGCCTCAAGCTTGTTCCAGTGTCTGTCTCCTATTTATCCACGGAAATTTCACCATCGAAGGTCTGCCTCCAGTATGACTCCTCCCCTCCTAATGTCACTTCCCAAAGTCACTTTTGACTGCTTGGAGAGAGACTCATTTGCCTTGCCCGGCAGTGTTCCACGTCACTCAAAGGAAAGAAGGTACTCTGTTGGCATCTCTGCAAGAGGGGACTGCATGAACGAGGATATGGGGGGCCTTTACAAGGCGATGACCGAGCTGAGTCTAAAATGGTAAGTGGAGGTTGATAAATAAAGGTAGAAGTAAAAGAGAAAAAGAGCAAGTGTAACAGTGTGAAAAGGCAAGGCTTTGTAGTTCATTGGCAACAAAGGACAAGTTAGAAGAAGCAGCTGCGACTGGAGTTGAAACTAGGGAGGAACTCAGGTGCCAGCTCCGCGGCCGTGTTGGCCACGGGAAAGCTAACGTACCAAACGGCAAACAGACACACATGCAGTCGTTGCCCAGTGCCTTAAGGATCTTCTAGTCTTATTGAAGTGCAAATCCTTTCAATATTGACTCATTTTTATTGAATGTAGAGGGGTAACATTGGTTAATAAGATTACATAGGTTTCAGATGTACAGTTCTATAATACATCACCTGTATCTTGTATTGTGTGTTCACCGCCCAAAGTCAAATCCCCTCGCTTCACCATTTATTCCCCGCTTTACCCTGTTCAACCTCCCCCCCAACCCTGTTCCCTCTTGTTAACACCCTCCTGCTGCCTGTGCTTGATCTCTTCCCCTTTTCTGCCCAGCCCTCCAACACCCCCACCCCAAGCTGTCAGTCTGTTCTCTGTATTTATGAATCGGTTTCTATTTTGTTTGTTAGTTTATATTGCTCATTAAAGAACTTGGGATAATGCAAACTACGGGGTTCAGGATAGTTATTTTGGGTGTTTGCAGGAATGTGAGGATAAAAGGCTACAACAGTGAAGAGGTCTGAAAAGGAAAGCATGGCTGAGGTCTGATCAAAAGCTGGCTGCCTCTGAAACACAGGTGAAACCCGTAAAGTCGGGGTTTGTGCTGCCTGTCAGCACCTGACCCAATAAGCAGAGACAGGGATTGAGTCTATGGGAGTGCTTGATTCAGATGGCTGAGAATCTGAGAAGACGGTGGGTTATGTACCCTAACGGATCGTCACAAATTCCACTTTAAATCGACTCTTTTTCTAAGGAGAAAAACATAGGTAAGGGGTTTGGAATTCAGGGGAAAAGTCAATCAGATAAAAGCTGCAGCATTCTTTCATCTGCGTCCTGGGCAGTGGGCTTTCATCTGTGTCCTGGGTGGTGAATGTCTCACCCTGGAGTACGGTGGCTCAGATACCGGCTTGATTACTTGAGACCTCCTGGGGCACAAAGGTGGAACCACTTGTGGTCTCCTGGAGTTAAGGCGGTCATATTGTTCCTGGAACAATAGGCTTTTACAAACATTGATTAGTAAGCGTATTAGCTGTTACTTAAAACTAAAATTTTCCAACATTTGAGTCCTCCATCACAGGAAGTGTTGCTAGTTGACCATACGCGGTAGGTAGGACCACGTGTATCCTAATGAGAAATAGTGTCACTTTCTTGAAAGGATGTGTTTTTCAGCACTAGGAGAGGAAAGGTACCCAACAATGTAAACAGAAATAACTTCCGTCTTGTACATTCTTCCATGTAATAGAAGTTCATATTTGAATTGTAGAAAGCCCCCACCCCCTGAGATCTGGAGAACGGGTGGCCTGGTAATTGACAGGAGGCAAAGATTCTCACAAGTATGTCCTTAAAATAGTCCGGATGAGAAATAATCAATGCTGAATTAAAAGAGGTGTGAGCAGGCATGGAGCATAGGCAGAATATCTCACTTATGTGGAAGAAAAATTATCTATATGTGGGAATTGATTGAACACGGGCTTTTGAAAGAGAACAGAAGAAAGAGGCCCAACTACACACCTGGGCTGTGTCAATGTAAGAAACACCCAAACCTGTAAGAAATTTTAAGAGCTGATTTGAACCAAATTGATGACAACTGCCAGGAAGTAAAACCTCAACACATTGAGAAAATACTCCAGAAAATGGCAGTTTTGCACCTGATTTTATACATTACAGTAAAAAGAAAAGAAGGCGTAAGGGGGTTACATGAAATCCTTTGGTGATGAATAAGGGAGGCAGGAGAAAGTGAAGGGAGGGGATACTGGGATTGGATAAAATTACATAGGTGGGCACAGCACAGTTAACAGTCAAACAACAGTGATAACAGTAACATTGAGGGGATTGGGGTTCTCTGCTCTGGTGTGGTGGTTGTACCCCAGGAATTTGGAAAAAAAGGGAAGTTACCTGATATTCCAAAGGTCTGTTATCATAGATGCAAAAAGACAATAGGTTCAATTAAGGTAAAGATTGACTTATTGTCACAGAAGAGTCTAGCCTAGGGCAATGACTGCCCACCATGACCTGCTTTTAGTTAATAAGTTTTCATTTCAGACCATCCTTTGTGGTTACTTTAGATCTCTGAGTTTGTAAGGCTGTCATGCAGGCCTCCCCTGAACTTGTCGGGTTCTGTATGTGACCCCTTTACGTTCACAGCCGCCTGCGTTGTACTTCTCATCAAGTTGAGTGAATAAGAGCAGGATGTGCTAGGGTTTATGGTACAGTTCGGTACTATTTAGTTTGTGTAAGGCTAAGGGGCCGTATATAGATCTTACTTTAACCAAGCTACTGTTCCTCCCTCTGAGACCTTCATGGGAGAGATATCATGACTCATGTCCAGTTGGAAACATGGTAGCATTCTCTTAATATTCCTGAGAAAATGCTCACTACAGAACTCAGACAAGTGGGGATGGGAGGTATAGTTTAGACCTGAGGCAGGTCACTGCCATTTCCCTGAACTTAAAGCCAGAGTTAACCCCACTTCTCTGTAGAGCTTCGGGTGACAGCATAGCCAGTGCCCAGGATGGAGGAAGGGGGGCAGGGGGAGAAGTAAGTTAGAGATCCGAGGACTATGTCTGAATGAAGACAGCACAGGGTGAGAAAGAGCCCCAGGTAAAACTAGTTTGGGTGAACTTAAAATAAAACAAACAAAAACAAGAAAAACTTATCAAAAATTGTAAACATATGCAAAAGCAGAGAGAGTAGTTTAATGAACTCTAGTGTGCTCATCACGGCGCTCCAGCAATTATCAAAATAAGACCACTAATGTTTCATTTACGGACCAAGCCTATAACAAGTCTAATGAAGATCACGGATGTTCTATCCAAGCACCTGTAAACTCTTCCATATGTGTATTTAAGAGGTAACACCCTACCCCTAAGTAAGATTTCCATCCCTTGGAATTCTGATCCAAACAAATTTGCCTGGTTCTTCTCTTTGAACAAGGGTGGGATCTGGGGGTAAGTTTTTCCTTCTCTCACCTACAGAGACATAGGACACCAAGTAGCATATTATACGTGAATCTTGGTGTTTCAGCTTCACCTGAAAGAATTTTAAATCAGTATCCAAGTATCATATTCAAATTGTAATGCTGGGGGAAAAGAGGGAACCCCGGAATTTGCATGGAATTTTTTTTTTTTCAGAATACTTTATGGAGTTTTACAGAGCAATATTTTCCAGAAGTGAAAAATTAACCACGGTATAATTGCCTTAAAATTCAAAACAAAACAAATTTTCACTTCTCGAGCCTGTTAGCTGTTCTTCAGTCCAATGTCACAAGCTGAATATTACCTTTTTCACAGCTAGAGAAATAGAGTGGGGGCGGGGGAGGGACCACTGGGGAGACCGGTGATAAAGAAGGAAAATCCAGAATGACTGAATCTCAGGTGCTTGGCTCTTATTTTATTGACGACATAGCATATTTAGGCAGAGGTCCACCCCAAGTCACACCGAATAATGCAATTTCCCTTCCTACCGATGATGTGTCTACGAACGATTGAAACAGCTCTGAGAACTAATAGACGTTCTGCTGGTGATTCTCATAATCATTATTATAGAGAAACATTAAGATTTTCCACAGATTTGTAGAACCTTATAGTGGTTTGTTTTTTGTATTTTAAACTACATCATTTGTGACCAATTTAATAATAACCAAGAGAATAGCTGCTGCCTTATTACGAAGTTGGAATTTTCAACATTCTGTGCAGGGGTTGGTTGTACTTTAATGATATGTACAGTGTCTCTTCAGGACTTCGATGACTATGTGCGACAAACCCATTGTCCTTGATATTAGCAAGAGTAGATTAACCTCCTTAAGTAGCACAACCATTAATGAGAACTTAGTACATGTGCCGCGATGTTACTGAACAGCAGGCGGAGTCCTGCTGCCTGCCACCACCCTCTAGGCAAAATTCCCGAGGCAAAGGTTTGGTGATGAAGGAGTCTTTATTTAAAAGCTACACAATTTTGTAGTAACAGCTTTCCACAGGCATTAGTCACGTAAGCCTAACAATTAAGACTAAAATCTTTAACTCTTTAGTTACAGCTTTAATCACTGAAGTGTTTCAATAAAGGCTAAATAAAGCCTTTAGCTCTTTAGGTTTTAATCATTTAAGCCTATCAATTAAGGCTAAACTCTAACACCTGAGTTCTCCTAGCATTTTCCCCAGTTAGTTTTTAATTATCTTATTTCTATAGGGTTAGTTTACAAACTAAAACAACGTAAGATACAAAAGCAACACAAACTTGGAAGAACTGGCAGGCTTCTGCCTCAGGGCCTGTTCCCCCTAGAACACCCAGGGAAGAATAGCCCTGCCTGCTTCTGCCAAGCCAGCCCGGTCCTAGGCTGCACCTGGAATTCCTTCTCCCATCCAAAATCCATCCAAAATATCATCCTTTGGGAAATGCAGGCAGCTGCAGCACAATCATCAAGGAATCCTCACGGAAGAGAGCGTCCAAGAGCCCCGGAACCCTCTTTTTCTTTTAAATCTTCTGGCCCGTAATCCCATGCGCTCTGGGGCATTCAGCTTCTCAGCCAGTCCTCTCCTAGACTTTTTACCATCACCTCCCGCAGCCTCCTTCTAAGGCCCCCGCTCTCTCCTCCGCAGTGATCTGATCAGACCTGTATCAGTCACACTTAAGTCCCATTCATCCCCATGAAGTGGATTTTAGTATCTAATTGCACAGGTGTGGAATACTGTATCGCATAGTGGGTCCTGGTTTCACATCGCAGCTGAACTTACTCTCTTGCTCTGAATCTGCTGTTTCCTTTTGTACATCAACGTCTTCATATTATTCTTTCCAAGGGAATAATCTCTCTTTGCCTTAAGAAGCCTACTCCTCCTTCAGATAGATTACCTTTCATGTTATTTATTTTGGGAATGCTTCCTGGCTTCCTTTCCCCCGGCTGTTAGGTACACACTTTCACGCTTTCATATTCTTAGTCATTTTATTTATAAGTGTTCATAGAAACAGTAAAACTCTTATAATCCTCTTCTAATTAACCAAAATAGTGGTTTAATCAACACTGTACATTTCCTGGGTAAAAAAATAGACGCACAGCCAATAGACTTCTCCATGACGCCTTGACACTTCAGTGCTGCTGTTTGTGCTGCTTGTTTATTCAAACATCACCCTATTTATTCCATTTGTACTTGCCATTGCAATTATTTATTGTATTTTATTGTTTATGTAATGTTTAATTAGTGTGCAGAAAGAAAGAATTGCTGTATTTATGAAAACAAAATAGAGTATTTTATAAGGACACAATAAAGAGCAGTGCAAAAAAAAAAAAGGGTTCCTAGTTTAGGTGCGTGAGAAGCAATATAAAAGAGTGGGAGAAATTTCAAATGGACGCTGCCATACTTATTTCACAAGTGCAAGTTCTCATCCCCCTTTGATGAAATTGGAAATGAGACAGGATGCCTTCATTATATGTGAGAATCATGCAATAAAGGCAAGTTTGACTTCTAATCAATAAGCCCGTATTCCAAGAAATATATTTTCCGTCAATTGAAAGACCGATGAGTGTAAATTTATATGTTTAAATCAAAATTTTCTGTTTAAGTTTGAATACTCATTTTGATTCCCAGTTTAACCACATTAGTTTTGCTAACCATATCATCAGGTTTCAACAGATGGAATGCTGAGACAATTGAATTCATGAGAGTTTAATGAAGGAACATTAGCCAAGGTACAAGCCAGTTTAAAGAAACAGACAATGGATAGTAGAACAGCTCACTTCGGCAGCTGGATGGAATCCCCAACCTCAGTCCTGAAGAGGAAAAGGAAGTGACGTCACTAGAGTCAGGCACAATCTGGAACCTTGAAAGAGAATTTGCTTCCAAGGCGCTATGGCATGAAGTAAAAGAATTCAGCCCTTGCCAGAACGGCTGCCATGCAAGAAAACAGATGAGAAAGGAATACGCTGACATCTTCCTCAGGCTCTCCGGTCTCTGGCCGGTGCCTCCCATCGCCTCGAGCTCAGCTGGTATTCAAAGGAGCCTGGGTACTGCTGTCCAGCAGTTGTCACCCCCTACCCCGCTACGGGGCCTACAGCAAGACAGAAAAGGATGAAAATTGTTGTGAGTGACAGGATAACTAACCCACTGACCAAGTACCGGTTCCTATCATGATGAGCAAGTAAGTTTTCTCCTAACTCCTTTACCATTTACCTTCCCTATCAGATTATAAGTTCTGTAAAAGGTACAACATGGCCAGTTTTTTATGTGCAATGCCAATTAGTAAATACCTGCAAAGCATAGCCAATCAGTCAATGTTAGATACCTTACTGATGATTTAGAAGGAAGAGGAGTTCAACTTTGAGATTGAATTGACTTGGCTTTCCCTCTTAATTTTTTTTTTTTTTTTTTTTTAATGCAAGAGCAGTGTGTGAGGTGGTGACAGGCACTGGCTTGAGAGACTGACATTTGCCCACCTCTTTAGTTTCTGCGGACACTCGGCGAGTGATATGCTAGACTGAGTTTTGATTGCTAACAGCATGCGCTGGACTTGAACCAGTTACCCAGATGGAAGACGAGCCATAGCCAAGGAGCTCAGCTGTATGGTCCCTTTAGGAGGAAAGTTAACTTAATTAGTTTTCAAAACAACACTACATGTTTTATTATTCATTTTTTTTCTTTGCTCCTCTGCAACCTTTAGCTAATTTTTTTCTCCACACTCACAGAATAGCTTCAAAAAGTAAATTATATACTCTCACTGTGTGCTTGATTTATAATGCTTTTCTAGAAGAAAACAACTCATAAGACTCTGAGAATTAGAGATTTCTATGTTGTCTCTCTCAATTTGTTTGATTTTCTCCCCTTTGTAACAGCACCGTGCCCATTCACAGTAACCATTAAGGCTTGAAAGAGTATTTTTATGCCGTAAATTGGGTAGAAAGTTAACACACCTGATAAACATGTTAAAAAATAGAACAGGGTGGAAGACAGATTTTAGTAGATGAAGACTTTTAGACCTGGAAGATATCTTACACACTTCTTGCCCAAATCCATTGTTTTTTAAGTGAAGGTTCTGAGGCCCAAAAAGGGGAATTAAATTGCCCATGAGAAGACAGAACCCATGTAGAAAGTTCACTCCATCTCTGGCATATTTCATGAGCACGATTTCAAAGTATCTTATTTTTAGTTGGCTTCTTCCATTTCCAGATCCAACCCTCAGAACACTAACCAAGGTACTGAGATGGGATTTCATTTGGCAACATGGTATCTTCTTGTTAACGTGAAAATTTGAAAATTGTTCCAGCCTCAAATTATTGCAAGCATTTCTTTCTATATCATCTTTCACTTCATATTTCCTATTCTCTATGTGCCATTTATAATATCCCCAGAAAACTGAGTTCCTAGAAAGTAGGGATTGTGTTTTAACAATCTGTTTCCTCAACAATGAGTAAAGTACTTAGTACAAGGTGCCAAACACATAGCATTTGGCGGGGTAGGGGGGACAAATCACAACAAACATACATTCTGTTTCCTTACCCAAGGCTCTTTTCACTATATTTTTTCATTGGCTTTTTTTTTTAACACCTGCCTACAAATTAAATGACAGCTTACAGTACATATTTTGAAGGAAAACACCTAATACCAATAGGAAATAATTGTGCCCCATCACTTAGTCCGTGCATTACTAAACGAGGAAAATGTTAACACATGGAAAACTAAACCTCAGTCACATTCCACTCAAGTGTTATTTTCACAAAATTAAATAAGTTAAAATAGTCATGACTTCTTTACAATTTCAAAGATTACATAAGGGAGTTCCCTTTGACTTCCTTTGTTCCTCACATTGTATTCAGAGCTACAGAAACACTTGTTTACAAATTGTTCTTTTGTATTTTTTGCTTATCTAAACCCCCCCGATGGGTGTTCCAGCACAGGAATTACAGGAAACCTACTTATTCTGACAGCTAAGCCTGTTGAGTGCAGGTGGGGGTAGGGGTGCTCAGTAGTTTGGAAGGGGAGATCTTTGAATGCAGTAAGGGAAGAAGAGGCTGGTGGTATCACCGTAATAGCCCTAGGTGCGCGGGTTATACAGCAGAGAAAACTTAGGCAGACACCATCGCCATGGGATGGAGCTAGTCATGGGTGTGGGAAGTCAAAAGTAGTGGTCACCCTAAACAAGAAATATCTGAACCCCGGCTGATATAGCTCAGTGGACTGCGTCAGCCTGCAAACCAAAGGGTCACCAGTTCAATTCCCCAGTCAGGGCACAGCCTGGGTTGTGGGCCAGGTCCCCAGTAGGGGGGCGCGTGAGAGGCAACCACACATTGATGTTTCTCTCCCTCTCTTTCTCACTCCCTTCCCCTCTGTTTAAAAAATAAGTAAAATCTTAAAAAAAAAAAAAAAAGGAAATACCTGAATCCAGACAAGTGATGTTTGTTTTGTGGGGCACAGATGGGGAGGGTTGAGTAGAGGTTGGAAAAAGTCATTAGAGACCAAACTTCTCTACCTGAAGCTGTAAAAGAATCAAGATTCTTACCTCTGGCACTCAATTTTGGATAATAACCTCTTTGAAGGGTTCACAATTTGCTTAAATTACTGAAGAAACCATTTGCCACAGTGTAGATGGACTTAGAGGGCAAGTGAGTCAGAGAAAGTCAAATATTGTATGATTTCACTTACATGTGGAATCTAAAAGACAATATAAATGAACAAAAAAACTAGAAACAGACTCGTAGACACAGAGAAGAGAATGATGGTTGCCGGGAGTGGGAGGTGGGGAGTGGGGACTGGGTAAAAAAGGTGAAGGGATTGAGAAGTACAATTGGTAGTTACAAAATAGCCAAGAGGATATAAAGTGCAGTGCAGGGAATAAAGTCAATAATACTGTAATAATTATATATGGTGCCAGGTGGATACGGGAAATGTCAGGGGGATCGCTTTAAAGTATATGATTGACTAACCAATATGCTGTACACCTGAAACTCATACAAAATAATATTGAATCTAAACTGTAACTGAACATTTTTTTTAATTAAAAATGAAATCAAATAAACTTTATAAAATTAATGAAAGGTACACACCAGTGCACATGCATGTCAGTGAGGAGATCTTCAGACAAGGCATTAAGGAAGTTTCGTCTCAGGTGGTGACATTAAATAGTTAAGTGGCAGCATGCACAGCTACATTCAGAAATACTCTAAAACTAAGGACATCCAGTCAAGATGGCGGCATAGGCAGATATGGCTCACCTCTTCACACAACCACATCAAAACTACAACTAAAATATAGAATAACTATCACTCAGAAACATCAGAAATCGAATTGAATGGAAGCCTGACAATTACGGAATGATAGAAATCACATCCATCCAAACTGGTAGGAGAGGTGCAGACACAGGACAGGCTGGTCGCACACCTACGTGTGGTGGATAAAAATTCAGGAGGGATATCTTGGGAGCATGGAGTCCCAGCCCCATACGAGGTGCCCCCAGCCCAGGGTTTCAGTGCCAGGGATGTAAGTTCCCACAACTTCTGGCTGCAAAAATCAGCAGAGATTGAGTCAGTGGAAGAAATTTCTGGAGCCTCAAGCAGTTCCTCTTGAAGAACTCACATATGGACTTACCCACTCAGACTCACTCCCGCTGAGCTGCAGCACTGGGGTAGTGGCATCAAGGCAAGCAGAATCCATTGTTCTTTTTCAAAACCTCCCTATCCCCCAAAGAGCCAGCGAGCTCGCAGGCTGGTACCATATCTGAGACTCCCACCAACCTGGCTAACACTGTTTGACCCACCTTCAAGATCCCCAGAGACTCTGCCCCACCCAACTTACAGGTCCACCCAAACTGTTCTTCTATTGAATGGTCTTGGCTTATGTTGCACAACTTATCAGATCCTCTCAAACAAGCAACAGCTGCCCTCAGTGTTGCCTGAATGGCCCAGCACCAGCAGCAGACAGCCTAGATTCACAGCTTGGCTTTGCCTGGGACTCTTCAAGCCCAGTACAAGCAGCAGCCATCTCAGACTGCACTATAGCTCAGGAAGGGTGGCCCCGGGCCAAACACTAGTGGGGGCTAACCTCGCCTTGCATCACCTAGGAAACACCAGGGCCAGCACACCCAGTGGACAGCTACAGACCACAAGGGAGCAACGCCACCCTGCCCCTGTACAGGTGATCCTCCATGGAGGGTGGAGATTGGAGGTAAGTAGTCACAACCAATCCTTGCAGCTGACTGGCCTGGGTAAGTCCCTCCCATTGATCTGCCAATAGTAATCATAGGGGTGTCAGAAGGAGAAGAGAAAGAGCAAGAAATTGGAAATTTATTTGAAAAAATAATAGATAAAGATAACTTCTCTAATTTGGCGAAGGCAATAGACATGCAAGTACAGGAAGCACAGAGAGTCCCAAACAAGATGGATGCAAAGAGGCCCTGCTCCAAGACACAGCATAATTAAAATGCCAAAGGTTAAAGATAAAGAGAGAATCTTAAAAACAGCAAGAGGAAAGAAGTTAGTTACCTACGGGGGAGTTCCCATAAGACTGTCAGCTGATTTCTTAAAAGAAACTTTGTAAGCTAGAAAGGATTGGCAAGAAATACTCAAAGTCATGAAAAGCAGGACCCTACAGCCAAGATTAGTTCTACCCAGCAAGGCTATCATTTAGAATCAAAGGGTGGATAAAGAGCTTCGCAGACAAGAAAAAACTAAAACAGTTCATTGTCACCAAACTATTATAATATGAAATGTTAAAAGGATGTATTTAAGAAAAAGAAGATCAAAACTATGAACAATAAAATGGCAATAAATACATATCTATCAGCAATTGAATCTGAAAAACAAACTAAGCAAACAAGAAGAACAGAGACAGAATCATGGATAAGGAGAGCATTTTGATGGTTGCCAGATGAGAGGGGGATGTGGGGAATGGGTGAAGAGGTGAGGGGATTAAGAAGTACAAATAGATAGTTACAGAATAGCCATGGGGGTGCAAAGTACAGTATCGGAAATGGAGCAGCCAAAGAGCATGTATGGATGACCCATGGAGATGAACAATGGTGTGGGGATTGCCTGAGGGAGTGCGAGTGTTGGGAAGAGGGGGGAAAAGGGGAAAAAATCAGATCAACTGTAATAGCATAATCAATTAAATATAATTTTAATAAAAGAAATATTCTAAAACTAATCACAGGACTTAGGGGACAAATACAGGCATACACGGGTGTTTAACAACATCTGTTAAACACTTGCTTTATGCTTAGCCTGATCCTAAGAGTTCCACTTAAATAAGCCTGTTGAAGTCTCTGAACAACCTGTGAGGTAGATACTATCATGACCATGTTAGAGACGAGAACACTGAGGCATCCAAGGCTACACTGTTAGGAAGTAGCAGAACTAGATTTTGGCAGAAGCGAAGGCTGGGATACCTTTTTAAAACAAGATGGGAAAAGGGCGAAAACCAGCCAGCATTTGTAGATGAGAATGATCAATTCTGAATGGTAAAATCCATTTTAGAGTTAGTAATTGAGTTTGGAAAAGCAATAGTTTGGGGGTTAGGGTCTTTGAATTTTAGACTGCTTTATAAACTATACACCATGTAATCATTTCATAGTGAACAAAATGAAAAATTTGCACACAAGGGTGTTTACTTAGTTTAACAAGACTAAATTTATTACTTTAACAGATTTCAAAAATATGCCAATAAGCTATGCTTCGTTTATTTGAACTTAACGGTTTCTCGTTAAATTGTAAATGGCAGAGACCACATCCATCTTTACTGAGTCCTTGGGTTCTGAGATATAGTAGCTATTCAATAAATGTGCTAGGGGCTTTCTGTTAAATTAATGTCAGCATGAATGAACAGGTAAATATAAATGAAGAAAGAATGGAAGAAAAATATGAACTTGTTTTAAAATGTATTTCTAGGACCCTCAGTAGATTATAATTGGTCAGTGACTTTATGGGCTTAGTTCTCCAAAACGTGAACTATTATTCTATGTATGGTCCATAAGATTTCCAAATGCCGCATTTAAGATGCTGCATCTAAAGTTTTCAGGTTTTTTTCAGTTTGGTTTTTTAAAGCATATTTGCAGCTTCCTTTAAAGTCTGTCTATTAGGTACAATTTTGGCTTTCTCGGGGATCGTTTATATTGGCTGTTTCTAAATTTTCTTTCTTTGTATGAAAGCCACACTTTCCTATTTCATTACATGTTTATTTTTTGTTTTATTTAAAACATTACATATTATATAATATGATACATGTGTACATTAGATTCCTCAGGCCTGCCAATGAGCTTCTGGCCTGTGGTGGGATTGGAGAAGGAGGGCAGTGTTGCCCATGCCAGACCAACGTTCGTTCTCCGGGCACTATCTGTGCGGCTCTCCACAGGCACTCAGGAAAATAAGTATGGCTCACTCCTCTAGGAGTTAGTGGTCTAGTGAGTGAGCGGGAATGGAAATAATTGATTGTATTCATTCTGCTATGGTACTTACCACCTTGATGTGAAATATGCCACCACAGTAGCTCGGTTGCAGCCACCTCTGCCCCTCTCTGTGGGGAGTAGAGGTCCTGGGTCTTGGAGAAGCCTTCACAATAGCACAGTCTCCTGAGGAAGAGCTGGAATTTAACAGACGTACGGGAATGAGGTGTAATCAGGGCACTCAAAGTAGAAGGAAAATATACATGCAGAGCCATAGAGGTACAAGTGAGGGGTCACAGAAAGTGGAAGGAAATGGATATGGAGAAGCAATTTGGACCGTCGGCTTTATATGCTTCATGCAAAACTGATAGTCATTGGGATGCTCATTTTATTGAAGATGAAGCTGTAAATTTCACCAGTGTCTTATTGTACTTTATATAAAACAGAGAGGTTTTGAAAGTTACTTTTATTGAGGAAATGTCAGGTTCATATCACTTACGGAGAATTTTTACATAAATCTGAAAATATGGCAGGTCACCTGACCTTTTGCTGATTTTTCTTTTCCTTTTTTATTGTTTCCAGATGGTACGAAGGGGAGGAGCAGAGAGATGTGGCAGTTGAAAATGTACCGGGTTAATATCAGCAAAAAATGAAAGAGGCGGGGTGGGGGGGTGGAAGCCTTCCAATAACAGGTAATAGCAATTTTAGTGTAATTATATTATGGAGCTATTTTTAGAGAATCGAGTGGGAGGTTCTGGCCCCTAAATTGCATGCCAACACTATTAATTCCCATGTATATACTTTTAGTAAATAGCTAGGGAAGATAAACAACTTAAAAACCTAAAAATTTTGAGGGTGGTTATATTGTATATGAAGATGATTTTATTAGTTTATTTTGTGCTGACAAGATTATTTAAGAGAGGTTCCCAGTAAAGGGAGATCCATGAGCCCAATGAACAACTTAAACATGCCCAAAATAAATAGTTTCTGAAGCATTAACGGTACATAGTATCTAGCTGTGTGTGGATTGGGGGAAGGATCGGTCCAACAGGGACGCTGTGGAGGGTGTGAATATTACATGTGTGCACACACATGTATGTGCATGTGTGTGGGGGTAGTCTCAAGAGATGATTATCTTCCTCATAGATTTTGTTCCCTAATCCACACCTCTTAAGTACTAGGTTATACTGTCTCAGATGCGTATATAGACAATTACAAAACACCGTAAGTTTTCTGCACACTTTGGGGGTTAGCAAGTTACTTTAAAAACATAATGAGGAGATACTTGGACTGGATTCCTGAAGATAAGATGAGAAGGAAATGTCGACATTTTATTTAAAAAAATAATATAGAGAAAGGGAAATGACACATGAACTTTCACAACATGTTAGGAAATCTCTACAATCAATGGAACTATATTTTCATTGCAAATTAGAAAATGTGTATGTATCTGTTGTGTATTTGTGTGTGTGAAACTAAGTGTAGGTTGGAGTCCAGTTGCTAAAGTCGAAGCTTTCTCAGTACAAACTTTACTTTGGGGGGAAGAGAAGCCCCTGAGGATTTTTTTTTTAGAGGGTAAGGATAATAATGTAAGAAACAAACAAAAAGAGAAAATTCTTCAACTTTTTCTGTGAAAGAGAAGGCTTGGAAATCTAGCGAAACCAAAATAATACAAACAAAAATATGTATATGATTTTTTAACCAAATTACTCTCAGTGACCCTGAAGCTTCCTTTTTTATGTATTTTATTATTTTAAAAAGAGGAAAAAAGAAAGGAAGGGAGGTTGGAGGAAAGAAAGATTTAAGGAAGAGAAGAAAGAGAGACTGAGGGAGGAAGGAAAACAGAAAGAAGAAAAAGAAATGAGAGAGAAAAAGAGAAAGGAAGAAAAGATAGAATTGGTGATTAATTTTATCAGGGAACATAATTTATGGGGAAAAAATATTTTTTAAAAATCCTACATTGCTGTGGCATTGTTTCTTGCTTTAGTGTCCCATAGTAGGACAGATGGCTTTCAGTCAGGCAGACTGTTTGGAACCCTATTTCTTAGTGTCCTCATTTATGTATTGGTTAATACACAAAGTTAAATAAATTGCTATACTTTTGTCATCCCCTTCTTCACATACACCCTCCCCCCCAATTTGTCTTTTAAAAGTGTTTTAAGCAAGTAGAGTTTTTTTGGATAAGTGGATCCAGAGAGGTTTTTAAAAATTGACATACAGATAAAAATAAGATTAACATTTAGGAAATAACCATCTCAACCACAGAACGTTTTTATAATATTTACTGTTTATTGTCTATTTTCTTCATAATGATATAAGCACTGGGGAAAGAAGAAACTATATCTCTTTTGTTTAGCAATATTGCCCAATTGTCTAGAACAGCGCCTATGACAGAAAAAATTGACAGTAAATGTCTGTTAAATGAGTGAATGAATGGATAAATGATAAAGGGGACATATGTTGAAATAACAATCTTTTAGCACTGTTAATTATGCTTGAAATCTACAATGGCCATTTTATATTAGTAGAAGGCACAATATTTTATTTCAATAATGATAAAACCTCCATTTTCTGTTTTGCTACAGGATGGGAAGGAAGCATTCTCAAGGAAAATGCTGTCCAGCTCTATGTTGAGATTGTTTGATTGGAATTCCATGTGAACCTTGATTGCCCGCCGACCTTTGAATTGGCCTCTCCTCTAATGGAGAGTTAGACAGTCACTCTTTCTAGTTATTGATATAACTTATTGTTTTTCTATAGCTGGGGAGTGAATTTAAAATAGTTCTCCCTGGAATGTGCCCAAATTTTTTATTGAGAACATACCTAACAGAAACGGTGCTACATAAGGCCCAAATGAAGTGTCTCAGGTCACTGCTTATTGATGAATTCATGGTGGAAAAGCCAATGTGGATACCCCTATGGGAAGGCACTGAAGTGAAGGAGGAGGTCTAGGGTCTCTCTCTATGCTGTGGCATGTATGTCCAAGGGCCCGCCTGGAAGAGAGGTTCAATTAGATTCCCTTTGGAAGAAATTAGGGTTCTTCAAGACTGTAAATATGGCAGGACATGAGGACTGAGATCTAACTTTGATCTTAATTTAGAGAACATTAACTGGCATTCCTTGAACCCGTGTCTCCAAATGTGAAGTATAGAATTTTCCACTAATGACAGCAGACTCCAAGCAGAGGCCATTTCAGATTTCCGAAGAGGACAGAGCGTTCTTTTTCTGGCTCCACCAGGAAGCTCGTGTGTGTAATATTGTTCCCAGGCTTACTTGACAGCCATCTGCATGGACCACTTATAGAGCCTGCAGCAGGAAACGCAGGAGCAAAGGGAAGTCTCTTTATTGAATGTTCTGTGCTATATCAAGGTTTGAAAAATGTCAAGGTAGTTTCTTTCCTTCATAATGCTGATGTGTTCTTTTTTCTTTTTTTTTCATTTTCACCAGTAACTTTATTGATTTGGATATTTTGAGTATGTCGGCTATCTCCTGCATGGTAGAACATTGATTGTTCTCAATTAATGTCTCGATTTTGATGTGTTCTTAATTGAAGCAGTAGATAAGAGAAAGGCAAATTCAAACAGAGGAGTGTTACCGAACACACTGATTGTTCAGGTGTTATGCCTCTGTTTTTATGGTCTGAAAGGACGGAGACACCTTGGTATAAATTGGATGAGGAAAGGAGAATATATCTTAATACGGTCTACGGCAAATATTTGCCGGATGCAAATAAAAAAAAAAAGAGGAAGAGGAGGATAACAGCCCCTGCTGTAACTACCACAGTGGTTGACATGAAGATTGGCTGATTTAATAAATGAAACTGAGATAATTAAGATTCTAAGGACTTCAAAATGCATAAAAAGTTCTCCTCTTTTCCCAAAGTGGGGAAAAAACATCTGCATAACCTTCAAGCTAGAGTAGCCACTCTGAGTAACATAGCTGAGAGAGAAGGAAGGAGAGAGAGAAGGGGAGACTGAGAGATCGAGAGATATTTAGGAAATAAGACTCCCTGTATACCTGTGAAGGTATTTTACAAGTCGTAAATTAACAATAATTTCTTTTTTAAAAAAGATTTATTTATTTATTTTTAGAGAGAGGGGAAGGGAGGGAGAAAAAGGGGGAGAGAAACATCAGTGTGGGAGAGAAACATCGATAAGCTGTCTGTAGTACAACTTAACGTTCCAGCCGGGGACCAAACCCGCCCGAACCCGCCGCCCAGTCATGTGCCTTGATGGGGAATTGAACTAGTGACCTTTCCTTTGTAGAATGATGCCCAATCAACTGATCCACACTGGCTGGGACAGTAATAATTTATATTAAACATTAATTTCCCTTTAACCAGCCCAAGGCACCTAGAAGAATTTTAGTATCTCACTCCCCTACATTTCATTGAAATGTGTGTAAATTCATTTTGCCTTATTGTAGATAATATGTATGCCAAGAAGGAATTTATTTGCTTACTGTGGTTGGTCTCCCTTTCAAAATTATGAAGTCTTTCTGATTTTATGGGCCACGAAATATAGTTTCCACAACCACCCCCTCCCTCCCTCAGCCTCACACTTCTGGTCCATGTTTTCTTGTGGATATCAAAGAGTATACATTTTTTCTAATTTTCATAATTCATGGTTACTGGAACTTAAACTCTCATAATTTCCTAAAAGAATCACCAAAGTAAATTTTTACATAAATTGATCCTCGTCTACACAGGAGTAATTGGTACCAAAATTTTTCCTTGTAGCCTAAAAGCCATATAACCTCCCATTAATTCTCATTATAGTTAATGTAAAAATGCACTGTTACTGTTAATGGGTGTAATTGCATACTGTAGATAACTATAAACTCTATCATTATACTAATGAAATGTAAAACATTTTAGGAACCAAGAACTTTCTAAGCAGCTGAAACATCGGATTACAGTGTTTCACTAGTTATCAGAGACAGTAGTAATACCTACCATGTATTTGACAAGTTTTGCACAATGTCCAGGTGATTTTTTAAAATATTAGACATGTGTTGAAAGGATGTAGTTATCATGTACATTTAGTCCATTGATTAGAGTTTCTAGAGATTTAGTTAGCTTCTCTTTTTGGTACGAAGAGGAAATCACCTTTGGAGATTCCCTTCTAAATGTAAATGTCTCTTCGAAATGGTAGCTTGTCTTGAGTTTTTAGAGCATTTTTGCTTCTGCTATTTCTTAAAAATAATCAGCCTGAAATAACCCTTATCCCAAAGAGGCCTGCTTTGGGTGACCAACGCTGCCCCCTTCATCTACCTCCTGCCCCTGAGTGAAGCTCCCGGGGGCCGTGACCGTGTCGGCCTTGCTGACCTGCTCATGCACAGCACCCAGCACGGAAGCTATAAGCGGAGTAAAAATTTAACGAATTCTTCTGTCTTTAGAATGAACGAATGCATCGGTCATTTGTGTTCTCTCTTATTACAAAGGTTAAAATGGCACCACTCTTACCTCAGGCCAATTCTTTTACATCTTTTCTGAATTGCAGACTTGTTGGGGAGGGAAATTTTCCTTCTACCTTCCTAGGTCCTTTCAGCTGGTCTAATCATTAAATTGAGGTGGGGTAGATTAATAATACCTAAACCATGTCATGAGCTCTGCTTGCTTACAGAAACTGAAAAGGATTCCCAACAGCGAAGACCACGGTGCTGAGCCCCAAAACGAAGATGACCATGGGTTATTATGCACAAAAAGGACAGAAACACTGTGTCCAGCAGAGCTGGTAATACTCCTTGAGAGTCTTATTATTTTTTTAAAGAGATTTTATTTATTTGTTTTTAGAGAGGGAGGGAGGGAGAAAAAGACCCAATGATTGCCTGTTGCAAGACCTGGCCTACAGCCCAGGCATGTAACCTGGCCAAGAATGGAACTGGCCACCTTTCACGTTGGAGAGAAAAGCCCAATCCACTGAGCTATACCGGTCAGAGACTCTAGGGAGTCTTTTTATTCACTAGACCTTATCTGGCCAGGGGTGAGTCACCTCCTATCTACCAACCAGGGCCAGGAACTTTCTGATCTGATCCATACCCTCAAAGAGGCTACCAGCAGAATATGTATGAGGTTTAGAAATTGAGTGGTTAAATCAAATTCAGCCCAAAATTATCCGTTCCTTCCTCCTTATGCATGAAAGACATTGACATCCTAGATGTGGGTGAATTTGCGGAAAGAGATTTATTCTTAGAAACCCCTATTCAGCAATCCTGTAACCCCTGGTTTCCACCAACTGCCTTTCTAAATTCAGCCCCAACGTCTGCAAGCTGTCTGCTGTGAATTGTAGGCTTCACAAGTAGGGAACCTTATTTGGGTGGGTTATAGAGCATCTGTGTGCCCATAAGTCACAAGAATCTCCCCATAGGTAGTTGAAGGCAAACCCAGAACCAAAGACCTAAGATATATGGGAATCATGTGTCCACCCCCATGCTGATCAAGAGCCCCCAGAGGCTACATCCCAGAGCATGGACATCTTTTTCCATAACAGGATCTGGTCCCGATATAAATTGGAAGATGGGAAACATGGCCCACAGACAGCTCCCTAAATTATAATCCAATCCTCCATTTAGACTTGTTTTGCCAAAGAACAAAGAAATGAGATGAAATCCCCTACGTTCAGGTTTTTATGGCTCCGTATCAAGATACGGACCTCTAAAGCAATGCAAATTAGACCCCACTATTGTTATCCTTAAAGAAAAGCCAAGCCGTCTGTCTTGACAGTATTAGACTTTCCCAGTGAGGGTCCTCCATCTTCTATCCCCTCTCACTGCAAGTGCCTCCTGCTGATCTTCAGTTGGCTTCTGAGAAAATCCAGATAACTACTGAGGAGCCTCAGGTGACATAAGACACAGGGAGTCTAGCTGTCAACTTTTTAGTTGACGCAGAAGCCACATACTTGGTTTTGAACACCAGACCCAGCACCCCCATCAATAAAGAATGTAATATTATGGGAGTGGCAGGGAACTCAGAAAGCAAACAGTTCATTGAACCCCTTAATTGTTAATTGGACAGAAGAGAGGTAGTCTCTCATTCCTGCACACCCGGGAACGTCCTAGACCTCCACCAGGAAGGGATTTCCTGCCTAAACTAGGAGCAACCATCCCTCTGGATGGAAATATAACGGAAGTAAATGTCTCTTTTGAAAAAAGGCACAAATTGGTCATGTTCCTAGATAATAGGGGACAAAAAGAACCTCCCGTAAATGAGGGGGTTGAATTATCAGGACTAAATGTCCATGTACAGGCTCAAGGGCTCCAGGGACAATAGGATGGGA
Source organism: Mormoops blainvillei (assembly GCA_004026545.1). Lineage (NCBI taxonomy): Eukaryota > Metazoa > Chordata > Mammalia > Chiroptera > Mormoopidae > Mormoops > Mormoops blainvillei. The sequence continues at coordinate 333,529 of PVJD01000678.1, forward strand.
CAAAGGGGCTAGCTTGATAATTGTCTGCTTAAAGCCAGGACACAGCTGTCCTAACAAAAAACAATATTCCCTGCATCAAGAGACCTTGAAAGGAATAATCCCAATAATACAAGAGCGAATCAAGCAGGGGCTTACAAGACTTTACCAGTCAGCCTGGAACACTCCCATCCTCTCAGGGTGGGATAATATTGGATAGTACAGGACTTAAGGGCAATAAATGAGGCCACCAAAGACATTCACTTGGTGGTCCTCAATCCTTATACCTTATTAGCCACTCACCATCCAAGAGAACTTGGTGTTCCCCTAGATCTGAAGGATGCCTTCCTCGGTATTCCTTTCGACCCAGAATCCCAGGAGAGCTTTGCCTTTGAATGGCAGTTCTGCTGCAGGGTCTTGACCCAGGAATTTAAGAACTCCCCCACCCTTTTTAGGGAGGCTCTGGTAAAGAATTAAGGGACCTACACTTGGAGGAGGGTACCCTCCTTCAGCATGTAGAGGACATTTATTGGTAGGCTTACTAAAGAATTATCAGACAGGAACACCACAACCACCCTAAACCACTTGGCTGACAAGGGAGATGGGCCTCAAGGAGAAGGGCTCAGATATCCCAGACAAGTTACTTATCTGGGATTTATCATAACTGAGAGGCAGGGAAACTTGCTTTGGGAGAGGGAATAGACTATTTTCAGCTTCACCAGCCACCCCCACAACCCCAGCCTCAAGAAGACAACTTAGAGGGTTTTTGGAGATGGTCGGATTCCCTTGTATTTGGATCCTTAATTTTGGATTCTTAGCCAAGCCTCTCTAGAAGGCCTAAAAGGGAAGGACAATGAACGATATGAGTGGAGCTCGGAACTGGAAAAGGCTTTCTGGAAACTCAAGGGACAGCTGCTTCAAGCCCCAGCATTAGGTCGCTCAGATTTAACAAAAACTTTTGGGACTTAGCACTGTGGGTAGGGGTCTCTTAACTCAGATAATTGGCCCTCTGACCCATGTAATTGCTCATTTATCTGAACGATTAGGTCAGATAACCAAAGTATGGCCTTCTTGCCTTAGGGGCAGTTGCTAGTATAGCCACTCCCTTAAAAGAGGCAAAAAAAAAAAAAAGAAAAAGAAAGAAAAATTGACTTTTGGACAATCTGACCATCTGGACGCCCCTCCTCGGGGACAGAATGATTGTCATCTGGAAAAACAATCCAGGTTCAGACCTTGCTTCTGAACCAGTTGTCACCATAAAAACAAGCCACACTTTAAACGCTACCGCTTGACTCTCAGTTGAGCCGGGACATCTGGAACACTGCAGCACGGAAAATAATAGATACAATATACTACCGCCAGCCAGACCTAGAAAGTGAACCCCTCCCACACGTTGAGGAAACACGGTTCATTGGTAGAAGGCAGCTTCCTAAAGGAAGGTAAAGGACTGGCAGGCTATGCAAGTCTATTGTCACCCTAAAAAAAAACTACAGAAGTGGAGGCCCTACGTTCTTGGATCTCCACTCACGTCAGAGTTAGTGGACATCCTGATGGCCCTGGAATTGGCAAATGGAAGACCCTGGCATCTATACAGACTCCCGGTATGCTTTCTCCATTCTACGGTGCATGTCCATGGGGTCTCTGGGAGGAGAGAGGCATGCTAACTACAGAAAACAAACACACGAACAAGTTAAGCCCTAACATACTCCAGTTCTTACAAACTGTTCACCTTCCCCAAAAGTTCGCTGTTGTCTCCTGTAAGGTACACCGAATGGGAGAGGCTAAAATAGGGAGATAAGGCAGATGTGGCGAAGGCCAAAAGAACTGCTCCAAACCAACTTATCTAGCAATGGCTCCTTCCACCTGGAAAGCCTAACCCATCAAATGACTCCCCAGTACATCCAGAGGAGGAACTCCATAAGATGGAAAGGTGGGGCTTCAGACAGCACCTCATCAATCGTGGGTGGCTAACCAACTAAGACGGGCAATCCTTCTTCCCTAAAACTGTAGCTGCGCATGCTGTCCGGGAGGCCCATCAAGGAAGCCCCTGTGGGAGGAAGGCCTTATGCAACTGGCTGCTAAACACCATGGCAACTCCAGGTATGAGGGTTCTAACTGAACAGCCAATGAATGCTTGCCCGACCTACAAAGCTGATGACCTGAGTGCTCCGTGTCCCCCCTGATCTCTGGGGTGAGGTCAGATAATAAGAGGAACAGATCCCGAGGATGGGCAAGTGGACTTCACTGTCATGCCTATATTTCAGATAACTCTTAGTACCTTCTCTGGTTGGGTGGAAGCCTTCCCCACCAGGACTGAGATGTCAACTCAAGTGACAAAGGCCCTGTTGAAGGAAATAATTCCTAGGCTCAGCCTCCTCAAATCTTTACAGAATGACAATGAGCCAGCATTTATCTCTCTGATTACAAAAGATGTTACTAAAGCCTTAAGAGTCAGATGGGTACCACACTCTGCTTGATGAGACCTCAATCATCAGGAAAGGTGAAAAGGGCTAATCAGACTCCCAAGAGGACTTTACCCAAACGAAGCCAGGGAACAAGAGAACTGGATAAGGCTCCTTTTAGTAGCTTTACGGCGTGTATGCCTTGCTCCAAACAAAAAGTTAAAATTAACTGCTTTTGATTTAACATTTAGATGACCAATTCCTTATATACAAGAACAGGAATCACTCAACCCCCATAAGCAGAGCTATTGAAATATGCCTCCCAGACAGTGGAAACCACGGAGGTCCTTACGGTTCACGAAAGTCAAGGACTACCGGCTCCCGCAGATTTAACCCTTCGTCCCTCCCAACTTGGAGACTGGGTATATCTCAAGACATGGAGAACTGGCAGCTCTCAAGACCAGCTTCTACCAAAATGGGAAGGACCTTTCCTAGTCATTTTGCCCACTCATTGCGCTCTAAAGCTACAGGGGGTCCCTCCATGGATTCGTCACACCCAGATAAAACGATCTCCTGGACTAGAATTGCTTTAAGCTCTGTGAGGCCGGAAGGCCCCATAATGCTGTGTGAGCCAGTGTCTGACCTGAAGGCACTGCTTCATAGGACACCGTGTGACATAAATAATGAATCGTAAGTCTGCTCTGACCTTGGGCTCCTGCCTTCTAACGGGCTCGTGGAATCTGTATGCTTTTCCTCACCTGCGCTCCTCTGGGAACACCTATAGCTCCTTGATTTAACTTCACTCATTCCTCCAAATAATTTGTTGTAAGTCCTATGTCAAGTCATGATTACCCTCCTAGCAGTCTTCTCCCTCTTGGCAATTCCTCACCTTGTGCTCACCTGGCAAACCGATCTCCTTTATCATAACACTCAAAATACTCAGAAGGAATGGAACTTTATTGACTGGTAGATCTGCCACCAACAACCCAAACTAAACAGGAAAACTCTTCCATACCCCTCCTTTACTGGAAGAGGAAATAACCAATGGCACCCCTTATGCAGGAGACCCCAAAAGAGATAACCTGCTTCCAACCACACAAGTGGAACCTGCCCAATGGTACTACCAACACAGAACCTGACTTTAATGGCCTTGTCAACGATTTCACATGCCATCCCTATTACGTAACAGGGGTGTCCAACTTGCGGCCCGTGGACTGCATGCAGCCCAGGATGGTTATGAATGGAGCCCAACACAAAATCGTAAATTTAGTTAAAACCCTTTTTTTTTTTTGCTCATCAGTTTTCATCAGTGTTTGTGTATGTAATGTGTGGCCCAAGACAACTCTTCTTCTTCCAGTGTGGCCCAGAGATGCCAAAAAGGTTGGACCCTCCTGAGTCATAACAGATTGTATGGAATGCATAAGCTGCCAACCACTAGTAGCCAATAGAACAAGACTCAGTGATTATTGCAAAGAAAACACTGAAATGAGTCGTGATTTTGAGAAATAGGAAAGGTGGCCTCGACCGGCAGCCTGGACCTGTGGGAAACACTGTGTTTGGAGTTGGAAACCTGCGGTCCCTGATTCTCAGCCCTTAGATTACTGGCTGTCCACCCCAGGTTCAATAGTCCACCCAAACCAGTCTCACAGTCAACCCAAGACAAGAAGTAATCTTACAAGAAGATTACACGTCCCTAGGGAGTGGAGACGGGTTCAGCAAAGAGGGATGGGCAGCCCAGTGCCTAAACCACGAGCAGGTTGAGGGGTGGGGGTTGTCTGGGCAATAACAAGAGTGCACTCGGACCCTAAACATACAGAGTTATAACCATGCTTTCTTAACCCCCCAGGAAACCAGGGGGAAACTGGGAAAAGGACGGCAGGGCTCCTCACCGCTGGGGTCGTCACCTTAAATGGGCCATTAGTAGCATTAGTGGGAGCCACTGTTTATAATACAGTAACAGTGAAAGAAGTCACTGCCACTGTGGCCATGCTAACCGATGAAGAAGACCTGGATTCCAAAATATTACAAAAGTCTATTCATTCCTTAGCACAAACGGTTCTAGAACACAGAATAGCCCTAGGCCACCTTCTAGTGGACCAGGGAGGAGTATGCGCCTTAGCTAACTCATCTTGCTGCTTCTTATGTGAACACCAGTGTTATTATTGAGGAAAGTTCACTACGCCATTAGATAAAGCCACCTGGCTGACAGGAAGAGGGCAACTTGATCTCACTGAAACGGACTGGGGATGGAGTGAGACTCTCCCTGAACTCACGTGGTTTCTACTTCTTCGAGACCTCTTCATAGCAATCCTACCTCTAAATTTTGGGCCCTGCATTTTATTTATTTATTTATTTAATTTTATTTTTCCATTTCAGTTTACATTCAATATTATTTTGTATTAGTTTCTGGTGTATAGCATAGTGGTTAGACAATCACATACTTTACAAAGTGTCCCGCACCCCCACTATATTTCCAGTACCCCCCATACATAGTTATTACAGTATTACTGAGTATATTTCCTATACTGTATTTTATATCCCCATGACTATTGGGCAACTGGCAATCCATACTTCTCAATCTCTTCACCTTTTCACCCATCTTCCCTCCGCCCCCCAGTCTGGCAACTGTCAGCCTGTTCTCTGTGTCTGTGAGTCTGCTTCTGTTTTGTTTGTTCATTGGTGTTGTTCTTTAGAGTCCACTTATAAGGGAAAGTATATGGCATTGTCTTTCTCTATCTGCCTTATTTCACTTAGCATAATATCCTCTAGGATGGACCCTGCATTTTAAATTGTTTGCTAACTTTTGTTACAAAAAGACTAGAATCCATCAAACTACAGGCGATAGACCACAAGCAGTTTGGGTTTAGCCCTGGTGACCAGCAAACTGACTTGAGACTAACTAGAGAAAAGTTCTGTTCTCCTGTGGGGCCCCACGGCAATGTCCAGGCTCAGCACAAAGCAATTATGGAAGATGGACTGTCACCCCTTATCCCTCAAGAATAAAAAATAAGGAATAGACAAAGGAGGGATTTGTTACTGGGCTATCTCATCCAAGAGACCCGAATGTGGCAATAAACAAAAAAAAAACAAGAAAAAAACAAAAAAGATTTGTTTGCGTGTGTTTTTTTCCTGACTTTTTAAATCAAAGCTAAAAGGCTTCTTTCCTTGAGAATTAGCATTCAGTTCAAAGAGAAAGGACATACCTCAGGAATGCTTCCTGGATAACACATTATGTTTATATACACAGCTACATGTGCCTTTCCCCCCAATTTAAATTCATCATAGATAAATATTTCAGGATATCCTCATTTCCATTAAGAAACATTTCCGATAAGTGAATTCATCATACTCCAGCCAAGAATGAACTCACTAATATGGAGCCTTTTTTTTTTTCCACTTCTAGAAAGCAAAAAAAAAAGGTCAAACTAATCAGTCTGGCTGGACTTTTTCTGCCTGAGACTAAGCATGTCATTTTTGACCTTTATTGATTCAGCTATGGATGTAACAAAGAATCAAAGTGTAGTAACGTTTCCTAGAAGGTTCTTTACATGTCTCACTTGGAAATTTCTACAGGACTGTAATTTCTGTTATCCCTTCTGTTGTGAATCATTAGAGGGGTCTGGATGTCTATTTTTGATAACTAGATCCTCTCTGTCACCCTAGTTTCTGTAAACAGTTCCATCAGTCACATAGTCGTTCAAGTCAAAAACTCTACGGGTCACCCTTATATAAAATACTTCCTTCATCTGGCTTTAAAGCAATTGCTAATACTGCCAGTTTTATATCCAAAATACATCTGAATTCTATACATTTTTTCTATTTCTATTACCACCTCAGTAGCCACCGTCAAGATAATCTGCTAGTGCTACTGCAGCAATCCCCTAACTGGGTTTCCTGACTTTATCTTTCTTTGCTGTAATCCCATTTCCATAGCAGAACCAGAGTTATCTTTCTAAAAATATAAGCCAAGTCATTCCTTTGCCTTTAGAGACCCCCTCAATTGCCTCCTCTTTAACATGAAGTAAATCTGAGCTTCTTATCCTGGCTGGCCAGAGCTTGTGTATTGTAGCCTCTGCCCAGCTTTCAAACTGCATTGTGCTACTTTTAACCCTCCTTAACTAAGAGCCAGCCCTCATTTTTATTGTTTGTGTATGTCCATCTGTGTAGTACTGTAGAGCAATCAACACAGACTTTTCCAGAAACTTTGCTATGGTCTGCTCTTGTCATGGCAACTCAAATATTACCCCATAAAATACTTAATTTCCCATCCATCCATTTTATATTCTATCACACCATCTTCTCTCATTTTTTCGCAATCTTACTCATCTATGTGTCTCCTGCACCACCAGACCTTTAAAGAAACACACTTTCCTGTCCTACTTATGGCTGTATTCCCAGCACCCAGTTTAGTGAAAAACCCTCTGCATGTATTTGTGAAACAAATAAGGGTATTGGAAGTTTTGTCACATGGAGAATCTCATATGGTAAGAAACACTAGCCGTGAAGTCTTTTGGGAGATATCTTACCCCGAGAGCACAATTCATTTTTAAGCGTCTGGGTGCTAGCCTGTCCATACCTGCTGATCCTCGCAGTCTACTGTGATACCCCCTCCAAGATTCACTGTAACATTCTCCAGCAAGATACTGTGCCTTGGCAGGGTGAAGTGTTGTTTCTCTATACTTTCATAAAACTGTACTCACCTCTCCCATAACATAGACACATCTAATGTTGTATCATTTATTTGCTTCTATAATTTATCCAGTTAGACTCTAGGTCTTGAAAAGGCAAGACAAGCGTATTACTTGTCATAGATTAGATCTAGTCCATATTTTTTTAGAAAAGCAATTGACAAAGGTCTTTTTTTTAAAAGTTTATTTGCAACATGGCTATTTGTAGCTCCATCCTTGAGCCTAGACCATCCAGTCACTTGGGCAGCAATTGGACTTGACACATACAGAATTGTTCTCCAACTTCAGGGCCTGAATTAAAGAAAATCTGAGAAAGCATGAGATACAGTTGCAGTCAGGGAATGCTTATATTAGGAAAGGGAAATGACCCCAATGTCCCCAAAGTGTTGCAGTCAATTAGAACATAGTGTTAAAATCATGCTCGTATTTATGAGGACACATAGGATGGCCCTGGATATCTTTGCATGTCAAAGGAGATCTGAAGGAATTACTATTTACCTTCAATGACCTCTCATTTCCTTTTCTCGCCTGGACCTTTAAGTTCATTGAAGCCTTTGTTTTCTACAGATTTTCTCCTCAGACAGCATTGTTCCTACGTAAGAACTTCCATATTCCTGTTGAGAATTTTTGACAATGATTTGTTTGAGCTGAAGAGAGGATGCCCCTGGAAGCAGTTTCATTCGTGCACGCGAGACCGAGGGAGGAATGTCAGGGAGGTTCCATGAGGGTGGGGGAAAGCGAGATGGTGCTTTGGTCACAGCATAGTCAAGGTTCCCTGCTCTGCTGCAGGCTTTAGAAGGAGTGGTCCGAAAGGTGACATCTCAAAGGCGTGTTAACCTAGAAGCACAGAGACAAGGGAAAGCTAAGGCTTTTACTAAACACAGAAAATGCTCGGGGCATGACTACTCCTCAGACCTGCCTCTGAGGGAATTTATGCTCAGGCCATCCTGTGAAGTTACTTTTCATAGAACCCCCTTTTCCATCCACAGCATTCGGCATTATTCCTCCTAATGACCCCCCTTCTGCCATCTATGGATAATAATGAAGATAATTATTGCCATTGACAAAGATTCCCACAAGAGGTAGTACTTACAGTCAAGATGTGAGTCAGGTAACGGCAGGCAACGCCAGAGGGGGGAGACAGTCCCAGATGCCAATTCCTCCAGGAGATAAGTGCCTTTGGCTTTGAGACCCAGGTGACGCTTCCCTAAGTTCAGGAGCAGATGCACGTGCACAAAAACACTTGCAACCTACTTTTGACCCTGGTTGAGAGCTGGAAGGCCAGGCTGAGATTTCAGTCTCTCTCACTTACGGAATCTGTATTTTTAACTCTGAAAAATTCTGTAACACATCTCTGAACATTTTTTGTTTTTGTTTTTGTTTTTGTTTTTTTCCATCCGCAAAACATGCTACAATTTAGGTACACTTAAGTGGGTCTTATGAGCTCCCAGTTTCTGGACCTTTTGGAATGTTCAAAAGGTGTTATTAACCTATAAACATGGCACTTAAAAAAAAAACCTCCCCCTCTTAATTTTGAGTGTTTGTGAAGCTCAGATTTCTATTGCATCTATCCTCCGGCTTCCAACTTTTTTGAAAACTCCGCGCAGGTTTCTTGGGTCTTCCATTTTAAATCACTTCCTCCTCGGTTCTTCTGTATCACTGGAGACAATTTAGCTCCTATTTCTTATCATTATAAGTCTCACATGATAATTACAGAGAGTTTTGTTTAGTAACGAGTTACGGGGCTTTAATGTCAGGCCAACGTAAGTTTAAACCTAGATTGGAATACTATTTACAAGACTGTTGACAAAGAATATTTCGACAGTTAGTTTTATTTTTTTTTAAAAACATTGTATTTCATTTTTGATTTTAGACAGAGGGGAAGGGAGGGAGAAAGAGAGGCTAAGAAACATTGACGCCAGCGAGAGACGTGGATCGGCTGCCTTCCGCGTGCACCTGAAGGGAGCAAACCACAGCCCAGGTGTGTGCCCCGGCCGGGAATAGAACCCGCAACCTTTTGGTTTGTGGGACGATGCCCAACCAACTGAGCCACGCCAGTTGGGGCTCAACAATTAATTTTGGATGAGATTCATTAGCTTCATTTTATAAATAAAGAAAACAGGTTTGGCGATGCCATCTCATTTAATCTTTCCATATCACTCTATAGACTCACTCCCGAGCTGGTTCATGCTCAGCATATGTAGGAGAGACAATTGTTTCCTTTTAGGTAAGCCATCAAGTCAGGGGGATTTTAAATTGCATTGACTGGAATTTTAAATACTAAGATTGGGTCAAAAATTTTAAATACTAAGATTGGGTCATAAATACGGACTAAAGTATCTTTAATATCAAGGGTATATTCATGTAAAGAACAGTATACCATGTGACATATAAATGTGTGTTGACTAAGAAGGAAATAATAAAAATAAATGTCTACTCAAATAGAATCCCTGTCTTCTACAGAAGATAATAGAGAACAATGATTGCATGGGGAATAAATGCAACCCTGACCAACTGAGTCACTTTGCAAAGAAACTTTGTGCAACAAATAAAACAGTACTGTGATTGAGGAAAATAAAACTATGTTGAAAACTACTCCCTGAAAAAATACATTCTATAATTATTTTCTCCACAAAAACACAAGAAAATAAAAACAGCTAAGTCCAGTCTCACAATGTGATATATTTAATCTAATCCTGGGTACTATAAGCCATTATTTTGTTCTGAAATAAAACCCTTTACCTGCAATCCAAGTTCTTTCAAATTCAAGTTCAGAGTCAGAAAACGAAAAGTTACAACTCCAGGATTTGAGTAGTGTGTGAGATTGTGAGATAAGAAATTGCAAATATAAATTAATTCCTGGTAACATAATTAGATATATGTGTATATGTAAAGAGAGACGTGTATGTGTATATATATATTTTTTTCAATGTTGACACTCCTGTTTAAATTGTGCATTTATAGAGCTTTATAGTGATGCTCACTGTTACCTTATCTTTTTGACTGACAAAAATGGGATTTCAGTCATGCTCAGCCTTTCCTACAGTGCCAGTGATGGGATTTTTTGAAATCTTATTACTGGTTGCACTGCCCTGATCTCAGATGGAACTTTCAATCAAAAAGGCAATCAGAAGGTTATACATTCGTGAGATTCCCTGCAAAGCCAGTGATCGCATAATACAACTTGTTGGAAGGGCCTACTTGCCTCCAGTCCTTATGTGGCTATAAAGAGTAATTGGCTACTTAGCTCTCAGCACCCGCGTTTCCCGCTCCAAAATATAGCACAGCCCAGAACTCTATGGAGACTCAGCGTGAAACCTGGCTGCTCCTAGGAGATTTCTAAGTCTCACGCAGGGACTTGTCTTCCTTTAAGCATCTGATTAAACAAACTCTCCCAAAGACACATTTGGCTCTTTCCAAGCATTTTTGCTTTCACTGGTAAGGCCAGTGAATCTAAGTTTTCTTTTATTTTGTACACACACAAACACCCACGCATTCTTTTCTTGAACATTTTCATTGTAAAGTCCATATCCTAGAAATCACAACTCTGTACGGGAAGGTGAACACTTGAGTTTAATATCTAGCATATTTTAACCATCCTATTATAAATTATTTTTAATCTTAAAATAACTACTCATCAAAGATTATTGTAAAGAATGAGCTCTGAATACTCTAGAGTATACGTATATGGGTGTTTCAAAGGTCCTTTTGTAATTTGATTTGATCTGTTAGTGGGCAGGGCTGAGGCTGAATTGATCCCATGCAATGTCCAGTCACCCAGGATGCATCACTTCCACAGACAGGAGCCCTAGATTTGTGAGGTAGGAAGAGGGAGGTCAATGGCTCCATCTCAATGGTTCTCCATTTTGCAGAAAACCCTTGGGCAGGGGTAAGTTTCAAAAATGGAAAACAACTGATGGGTGGGACATAGTAAAGACCTACAGACACATTAAAATGCCTAGGGATGGAATATGCATTTTATTTGAAAAATAACCACACAGGAACATGTAAGACATGTCAGTATATGGCTGCAACAGAAAACAATGCACAGAGACAAGACTAGTCACTTCGATAAAGTTAAAACCATGTATTAAAGAGCTGAACTTGAGGTACTCACATTTTAAAAGTTGGGGAACCCTAGTGACCTCTCGATTAAGGAAGTCCTGGCAAGTATATTGCTAAAGGAAAATGTAGTTAAGTCAAGGGGTATGTTCGTGTACGTGTGTGTGTTCATGCATGTATATGTGTGGTCCTTGGACCTTTATTTAAATTCAGGATACTGAAAGTATCACTCAGCCCTAGTATAAACATGATGTTATTTATTTGATCCCATATTATAACACCTTCAATGGGCTTTTAATCACAAAGTGCTAGTATGGTGGGGACGAAAGAAAATCAGCAAGAGATCCATTATTTTCTTCTTTTTTAAAAAAAGATTGTATTTATTTATTTTTAGAGAGAGGGGAAGGAAGGGAGAAAGAGAGGGAGAGAAACATCAATGACGTGTGAAGAAGGTGGATCCATTGCCTCTCACACACCCCCAACTGGGGACCTGGCCTGCAAGTTAGGCATGCCCTCCGACCGGGAATTGAACCATTGACCTTTCGGTTCACAGGTTGGCACTCAATCCACTGAGCCACATCAGCCAAGGTGAGATCCACACTTTCATGCTCTTTTCACAGGCAAAATGAATTGTGAGGTAAGGTTTGGGGAAATGGTATGCCAGACACGATCTTCTGCGCATGGAAACTATCATATGGCCATTATCCTATTGATTTCCAAGATTGGAGGATATCGATTTTATACTCCTAAAATTAGTGTAATTTTTGTCAGACATATTTATATATCTGTAATCTATGGCACCTCACTGAGAAATAGACTAGAAATGAATCTGGTATGCAAGAAATAAGCAAAGCAGAATCTCACCTTGGTTTAGAAGGTGCAAGGCAGTCAGAATATTACTACTCCAGAATATTACTACTGATTACTCCTGCTATTAATAATCTACATACTTGTTTCAGATACTGTTTCAATTTCCAGATAAAATACATATTCAATCCATAGGCATTTTAATGTGTCTGTAGGTCTTTACAAAGCCATTTTGGGCAATCACTTTGACCTCCAATAACCATCGTCATGTTCTTCTCAGGCAGGTCGGTGGGGGACTACCACCTATTTTTGCCCCATGAAAACTTCTCTGATAGGCAGTCTTTCACTCAGGAGCTCCTGGCTGGCTGGCAGAGACTCATCAGGTCTGTGCTGCCATCTAAGGCTCTTTTGCCAAATTCTGCTTTTTAATCTCTTTATTTTTATATCTTCTACACTTTTACATTTTTGACATTATACTGCCCTGTCTGAAACTTTCCCTGCTCTATCCTGCTTCCTCCCTCTTTTACTTTTTACTTGTAACTCTGATTCAACTGTCTGATTCTGGGAGAACTGGGTTGCCACGGTTGTCACAGCTGGACCAGCCTTTGCGCACACCATGTCCCTTTAATGTCCTTGTTGGTACCCTGCTGTGAGATCATTGCCAAGCCATTTCACTTCCCTGGTTCTCTACATAAAGACTCTTAACAAAGAAAGGTGATTCCTGGAATAATTTAGTTGAATGTTTTACAACTCTAGTGAGACTGGAAGCCTCTGTTAGTAGGTCTTCATCTGATTGGGAAAAAGAAGAGTGAAGACAACAAAGGTATTTATAAAAATATATTTCACAAAGTAGGAAACAATACAGGAGTTTCTCTGAATACAATACATGAAGTAAATAAACAATATTGCATTAAAGCAAAGTAGAAAATTAAAATGATCTGCATGTAGTAGTTCCGTTTTCATCATACATTTTCTACTCCTAAGGGTCAGGTTAGCATTACAAACGGAATATGCTCACATCTCGTCGGGCTGTTCTCTTCTGGAGGCTAAGATGTTCTGTGTATCACCATGAAGATCAGGGAGAGAAGTGCTAAAAACAGAAGCAGTAAAATTATGTACAAATCAGTTCCTGCTGTCAAACATTGGGGGCAACTCGAAGCGTGTTGATTGGGCAGGGCTTTGTGTAGGTATCTAAAAGTCTAGAGTTTAAATATTCACAGGAATCAATATACTTTTGGATGTTTGTGCTTGTAGTAAAAACACCAAATACTAGGATTATGAACAAAAATAGAAAACAGTCCAAAAGTTTCTCTGGGAAAATGCTGTTCCTGTCGTCACCAGTCACATGAACACTTTCTACGCTAAAGAGACTATTAATTCCCCTTTTGATACTATTGCCTGCCATACTCATCTCATCAAAATGTACATGTATTAAACATTCATTGTATATATATATATATTCATATTTATATAAAACAATCTAAAGGATTATTAATGGATATAATTTAGCTTTTTTCCATATAGTCCCTTACTCTATAGATTACCAACCTTAATAAATAAAAGCCTTAATGGACATCAATAAAATATTTATTTTTGAGGATTAAACAAATAAAACCATCTGTCTCTTATGTAGTCCACTGTGTGAGATAGTTTATCTTGTGGAAGAAGGTGAAGTGGAGGGAAGGAGTAATCCTGCTTCCAAAACACCAGCCCGTTCAATGGGGTTTCTCTCCTCCCACCAGAGTTGGCAATCCCCACCACGGAATGGATTACAAACATGTGAATATTTTAAGGCTCGACACAATGTTTAAAGATGCTCTTCAGTCTCTGATACGTGGGGCCAACAATTATGTACAATGTGTGGTCACCGTACTGTGTAATCTAGGAGGACTTCCCAAACTCCCGAAAGTCAGAATGTACAGCCGACCAAGTATTGCTTTATCATGTGCGGCGGGATCCTTATTGGTGAAGGGGAAAAACCATTCACATCTATAAAAATCCTTGCAGAAGACATATATCAGCAGCAAATTCCTTGCAAGTCCGTTTTTCTAAGAAAGCACCTTTTAATTTTGATTTTTTTTCCTCTCTTTAAACCTTTTTTTTTTTTTCTCTCTAAGCATTAGCCAGGATCCCAATCTTTGTCTATGGTGATCAGGTAAATATCAAATATCCAAAGACTTCTAGACACTCCACATAGTTTAATTCACACTCCACAAGATTTATAACCTCCTAACATATACTTTTTATTTTTATTATCAATTTTTTGGTTCAACATTAAAATGTAGTTGAGTTTATAGATGATTGGTGCTAAACTTGCCTCTAAAACAAATAGCCACATTGGTTGTATCTAAGGGGAGTGATCCTAGAATATTACAGAATGCTCAGTTCCATCACTTTATTGAGAATCCACTGTCAAGTTTCTTTGTCACTTTCACCAACAGAGTAAAGTTCACCCAGTCTCTTAAAGCGGGGACCCCAGTCACTGAGGTAGTCAAAATTCTGGTCCGAGTCTGAGGTGGTGGACTCCAAGGAGCTCAGGGAGCCGGCCACGGACCCTCGGCCTTCGTAGCCGTAAATCTGAATGGAGTCATAGGGCGGGGCCGTGGGATCGTTGTCGGCCTCGTGGAGCCGCACGTTTATAAACTCATCCACGTCAACACCATTCGGAACTGGAGCAAGCCCTTGCCTGGGCATAAACTGCAAATCTGGTTTAATATCCTTACGGGGTAAGAATCCATTAATTCCATCTGGGTTTTGTAAAGTCGCGATATCAAAAGCCTCTGTGTCTTCTTCCCCCCCTCCTTCGTCGTCATAGCGGATGATGTTTTCTCGTACGTCTTCATCATCTTTAATAATTAATGGCTCATTTTTATGTCGCCGCAGAGTTACAAACAGCACCACAATGACTGCAGGAAAAAGAAACAAAACAGGAAATAACAATTAGCCAAAGTCACGTAAAATTTTATGAGCAACATCCCATGTAGGTTCAGAGAGAGGGTCATTATTTTAAAACTTCTGAGCATATAGCTTTAATAACATTGACTTGGGAATTTAAGCATAATACCTTTGTGAAGGATGACCGTTGAATTTTGAGTGAACACTATTTGATTTTAATATTGAGAAAAATACCCGAGGAAGACAATATAATTTTGAAGGTGTGTGTGTGTGTGTGTGTGTGTGTGTGTGTGTATTTGCTTATTTCCTTTTTTTATCTCACAAACTTTGTGATTGGATGGACTCAGCAAACCAATCTACAAGATGTTTAGATAAAAGAGTATAAGAGTATTTTGGACATACAGGACCCCCTTATGCAGCAAACTGGGGCACATCTGAAGGTCTAGGAGTCTCTATTACAGATGCTCTTGTCATCACATTCAGGCCCAGCCCCACTTGCACTACCATGATGCTTTGCCTATGTTTTTCACTGGTGATAGGATTGAAAAAGGAACTGAATAGTCCTCTCCAACTGGGATATTTACCATCACAACCCTTGTTCTCTTCTCTGCCTCTTCGTGACCTCAAAACTTGGAGAAGTACAAAGATAGTCCCTTTTCCCCAAAGAATGCGGATGCCTGGCGGGGTCAGGGTTTGCTGTCCTTAATTCCAGTAATTTATGAACCAGAATAATGGTGACCATTAGGCTAGAAAGGAAATACGTACCTAGCAGCAAAACAATGCATGCTAATATGGCAATTAAGGCGCCCATACTGAGTCCGATCGGGAGGACATAAGCTTCGACATTACAGGACTGGACAACGCCGTCCGTGCTGCAGCCACAGACGCGGATGGTCAGCGTACTGGTGCTGCTGAGAGGAGGGTTCCCGCTATCGCTGATTATGATCGGTAAAAGATAGACCTCTTGCTTCTGACGGTTGAATCCGTTGTGCTTTGCCAAAATGCTGAGGGAATTATCTGGAAAAGGTGAAAATTACAACAGTTTGCATCACTTCAAAAACGGCTGCGCAAACACCACTTGTTTTTCCAGTTCATAAATCCTCTGCTAGCCTCAAGACAGCCCCAGCTCCACTGGATCCCTCGGGTGCTTTGCCCCGCCCCTCTTCCCCTTTTCCCAGTTGGCATGGACCACAACATCCACACCCCAACAGGCCCCACGCAGGGGGCCCTGTGATGAACAAATGGAATTTTACTGTCACCTTGTAAATGCAACGTATTTCTTCGATTTTAAAAAAAACAACTCTCCTTTCAGAAGACACAAATTACCCCAAGTTCCATAAATAAGTTTAATTTTTGCTTACGTATACTGATCATGCAAAATCGGCTGGACAGGGTTTCACCACATTTGAAGAACATGTTTGAGAAGCTCTGTTAAAAGATCGGCTACATGACAATATGGCGTATAAAACAATGCGCCTTGACACCCACAGGTGCCTAAAAATCAGTCACCCCCAGAGCATGTATACTAAGTTAACAAAGCCCTATTCATTGCCAGTTGGAGGAGATATGACGAATATATTAAAATTTTGTGGAGAAGACCTCTAGTGATTTCACAAATAAGAATAAAATGAGAAGTCATGAGAGAAGGTGTTCCATTTCACATGTACCAATTAATTATATGCAGAAATATATTGGTTATCTGAAGCAACACTTCAGGACATTTGAGCAATATTTAAGGGCATACCTCGGTTCATACTAAAACTTGCCTGTGGAAATTGATTAATCCCATGTTAGCCTTATGGTTCTCTAATTTCACCCCCAAATGGTATATTTTTTTGTTGTTGTCTTCATCACTATCTCCCAAACTATAGTCATGTTACATATATTAATCATTAATCCGTTTTCTCATTTTGTTTAATGAAAGACAAGTCTATTCAAAATAGGAATGCTAATGATCTCATACTGGTTTTCTAGCCAAAAGCAAATAAACATAATTTTGGTAAATGTGTGTAATGTTTTTTTGGGGGGAGGGAGGGGACAAAATGATTATTTCAGTTGGAATTTCTTTGCAAATATTGGCACGTTTGCAAACCCCTAACCATTTGGCGACCTCACTGCTGTGTATTAAGGGCAGGGATTCCAAACCACTGCTGTCCAATTCCTGGTCATTGGCATCTCACTGTGCCCAGGGTACTCAAACACGTGAACAGAGAGTCTGTTCAAATGACTTCGAGTCAACATGTTAAATCTTCTGTACCATGTAGTGCTGTACCGAGATTTCCAAAAAATGATAGACATTACCTAAAACAGATGCATAGATTATATTTATTATATTTAGTTTCCTTTGTTTAAGGTATAAATGGCCCTATAATGCCTTACTATTAAGCAGTCAGACAGAAAAAGCCACTCTTAGTTAATATTTTTTTTCTAAATTTCTTCTGATTGTGCTTCATTATTTAGTAATTTGAAGAGTGAAAAAGAGTCTCTAATGGAGTTAAACAGTGATGTACCAAATGATCCAGTAATCTTCATTTCCATGACCTAGAAGCAAATACCACTAAGCTAAAAAGAGGAGAACATTATCTCCAAACCCATACAGAATATATAGCTGTGTTCAATTTTCTGAAAATGTGCGACAAGTTTGAGTACAGCTAATTAGTGCAAGGAAGGGACATTTGTGGATGATTTCATATACTACAGTTCAAAGCAGAAGATGGGACTTCTTCTTCAAGGTGTAATGAATAAAATGACAATGAGGCTTTTTTTCCTTTTGGCGATTGACATTATTTACATGAGAAAACTATCTTTGTATATTCCCTTTTTAAAAAAACCTATCATAATAATTTAGGAAGTGCAGCAGGCATATCACTCTTGCAGGGACAAAGCTATCTCCTTTATTATGCACAAAAGCACTGGTGGGTCTAACACTAAACTCATACCCACACATATCTTTCATTACTCCTGGCACCTACACATGTTGTTCTCCTACAAACAGAAAATTATTGACTGGGTAAGGAAGGTCTGTGTTTTTGTAAAATTTCCCTGCTACCTCCAGGGAAAGTCAACTCCTTATTTGCCAACTCACATTTTTTTACAATTGTTTTTTGATTGGTATTTGTGTTTATTAAGGATTGAGTTTAGTTATTTCATTAGGCCAAAAAAATTGCCATTATCGTATACATAAGAAAATCGTCATATATCAGCACATTTTAAATTAATGTATTTAATTATTGATTTTTTTTTTAGAGGAAAACTATTTAACATCTCTAAGCAGTCATGGAGGCAAGTAGCAAATGAAGAAACATTTAATCAAGACACGCAGCTGGAGCTTGGTAAGAATGGTGAGACTGTGGGGTGTGGATTGGAACCCGCTCCTTCTACCCCTTCCCCCAGGTCTGTTACATGGACACTCTACTCCAAACTGGTGCAGCCGAGAACCCAGGGCTTCCTCTCCCCCAGCTAGCAGTTAGAAGGCTGTCTCAACAGGAGAGAAAGGATGTCAGCCATTGCTGTCCTGCTCCTACCTACCTGTTGCTGCAACTAAATTTTGGGTCAGTGTGCCAAGAGATGGGCCTCCTTTTTCACTTCTTGATCCCTACTTGTGTAAGAGAGGCTCTATCTGGGCACAGCTCCCCTGGAAATATAAGGGAGAAGCACAGGGCCTCGACTACCTGTGCCCTGGCCAGTAAAGCAGTGGTTCCATACCGGGTGGGGCAAGTCAAACAGACTTGAGACTGCTGTCCCCCAGCACTAAGTGTTTAGCTCCAAAAGTAGAAGTGTCATGCAGAGAAATACACTCTAGTCTCTAACTCAGTTCCCGACCTAATGGCTTAGAGTCTCACCTCGATGGAGAAGCAGAGAACTTGGGAAGGAGATGGCGAGTCTACTTGCATCAGAATAAATGTGAACCACTGATCAAGGAAAATACTCTTTTGCAGAGGCCCAAATGTGATGGAATTCATCTGTAGAATAATTTAGGCCCCCCAAATGGAACACAATTCAGAAATAATCTGGCAATTAGTGAAGTTTAACAATCGGTAGGTGGTCAGGGAAAGAGTCAAAGAGAATTCTGCCAAAACCACCATCATTCTCTGCTGACCGTAGGCATACCCAAGGCTGGGGTCCCACTACAGAGGGGAAATAAACTTCTCTAAAATAATCCAGCCAGTCATTAATCAAATAAATAAATAACAATAAGAAGCTCTGGGTTGGAGGGCTTTAATATCCAGATTTACTAAAATATATTATCTCCAATGCCCAATAAAAGATTACAAGACATACAAAGAAACAAAAATATGACCCATACACAAGGGGAAAAAAAGCAGACAAAAAGAAACGGTCCATGACAACAACGAAATGCCAGAGTAATCAAAAATGTCTAAGGAACCATTATAAAGGTGTTCAATGAACTAAAGCAAGCTATGATTAAATAAGAAAAAGAAGGTATGATTACAAAGTCGCATCCAACAGAGAATATCCACAAACTGATGGGAATTATTTTTTAAAAGAACACAGTGGAAATTCTGGAGTTAAAAAGTACAACGTGAAATGAAAAATTAATTAGAGTGGCTAAATAGTAAATTTGAATCAGCAAAAGAAAGCACTGGTGAATGTGAAGATAGGTCAGAAGAAAATACGCAAGATAAAGAATGGAGAGAAAAAAAGAATGAAGAAAAATAAACAGAGCCTCCAAAAATGTGGGACACCATTAAGTGCACCAACACACATGCAATGGGAGTACCAAAAAGGAAGAAAGAAAAAAATATGGCTGGAAACTTCAAAAATTTTTGAAACATTTGCCTACACGTTCAGAAAGCTCAGTGAACTTCAAGATGGTAAACACAAAGAGATTCACAAACAGATATATCACTGTAAAAAAGCTGGAAGTCAAAGACAAGAAGAAAATCTTAAAAGCATGAGAATATGTAGTTAGCACATCCAAGGGAACCCCAATAAGACTGACAACTGAATTCCGAAAGAAACAATGAGGACCAGAAAGAAGTGGGATAACATATTTACAGCTTTTAACTAAGAATCATATATTCGGTAAGCTATCTTTCAAAAAAAGGATATGAGAGACAGTCTCAGATTTTTTAAAAAATGAGAAAACTTGTCCCTAGCAGAAATGCCTTATAAGAAACACTAAAAGAAGTTCTTCAGACTGAATAGATGGTAATTCAAAGTCACATTAAAAACAGAGTTTCCAGAAAACTAATTATGTAGTTATATAAGACAGTTTAAATACATAGTTATTTCCCTTCTTAACTCTTTTAAAAACCAATTGTATAAAACAATATATGCATAATATATTGTTGAGTATAAAATATCTAGAAATTCCATAGTGATAACTGAATAGCTCAATATCTGAATTTCAATAATGGATAAAACAATAAGGCAGGAAAAAAGAAAGAACATAGAAGATTTGAACAATGATATAAATCAACTATACCTAACGATGTCTGTAGAACACTCTACCCAGTAAATTTTCTTCTCAAGTATACATGGAACATCCTGCAGTGCAGACCATATGCTAGACCATAAAATAAACTTTAATAAATTTAAAAGAATAGAAATAATATAAAGAATGTTCTCTGGCCATGTGAAATAAAATATGTTGATATTTTAAAAATTTGGAAACTCATAAATATGTGAATATTAAACAATGTATTTCTCAATAACCAATGTGTCAAAGAAGAGCTCAAAAGGAAAATTAGAAAATATTGTGAGACAAGATAAATGAAAATACAGCAAATCAAAATATCAGAGATGTTGCTAAAGCAGTGCTTAGAGGAAAACATGTAGCTTTAAGTGCCTATACAATATCACTTACTTTTCCTTATCTTACTACAATGTCTAATACAATTTTGTGTATAATAAGTTATGGTAGACACATGTACTTTGATCTTGATATTAAAAAGTGAGAGCCCTGACTGGTGTGGCTCAGTGGTTGGGCATTGTCCTGCAAACCAAAAGGTCACCTGTTCAATTCCTGGTCAGGACACATGCCTGGGTTGTGGGTTCGGTCCCCAGTTGGGGCATGTGCAAGAGGCAATCATTTGATGTTTCTCTCCCTCTCTTTCTTTCTCCCTTCCCCTCTCTCTAAACATAAATAAATATAATCTTTAAAAAACATTTAAAAGGCATAATAACTTTTGACTTTGTACATTAAGATGATTGATGGCGTTTATTAGAAGGCATCCTTTAAACTGTATGTTTACATGTACTCTCATTATGTTCTTTTAAAATTTTCCTTTAGTTTTATTTTCTTCCCAATGACTCAAAGGGAAAAGGCAGTCACATAAAGGACAGTAACTTGGCCCTTCCCCACCTCTAACCCTGGCTTCAATGGTATTATTGCAATCTTAAAAGCTTCTTTTCAGTCATTCATATTCTCATGCATTTCTATTTCATATTATCTTATTATCTCTGCATCTTAATTTGTTTCACCTTATGGCTTCAGTTCCTGCTTATTGTATTTATTGCATTTTTTCTTTTTTAAATATATTGTATTAATTATGCTATAACAGTTGTCCCATTTTTTTCTCCCTTTTATTCCCCTCTGCCCTGCACCCCCTTCCCATCAGCATCCCCCACTTTAGTTCATATTCATGCGTTGTATATAGAAGTTCTTTGGCTTCTCCCTTTCCTATACTGTTTTTAACCTCTCCCTGTCTATTTTGTACCTACAAATTATGCTTCTTATTCACTGTATCTTTTCTCCCTTTTCCTCCCTCCCCTTCCCTGCTGATAACCCTCCATGTGATCTCCATTTCTGTGATTCTGTTCCCGTTCTAGTTGTTTGCTTAGTTTGCTTTTGTTTTTAGGTTCAGTTGTTGATAGTTGTGAGTTTGTTGTCATTTTACTACTCATAGTTTTGATCATCTTCTTTTCCTTAGATAAGTCTCTTTAACATTTTATATAACAAGGGCTTGGTGATGATGAACTCCTTTAACTTGACCTTATCTGGGAACTGTTTTATCTGCCCTTCCAATTTAAATGATAGCTTTGCTGGATAGAGTAATCTTGGATGTAGGCCCTTGCCTTTCATGACTTTGAATACTTCTTTCCAGTCCCTTCTTGCCTGTAAGGTTTCTTTTGAGAAATCAGCTGATAGTCTTATGGGAACTCCTTTGTAGGTAAGTGTCTCCTTTTGTCTTGCTGCTTTTAAGATTCTCTCTTTATCTTTAATCTTGGGTAATGTAATGATGATGTGTCTTGGTGCATACTTCCTTGGGTACAACTTCTTTGGGACTCTCTGAGCTTCCTGGATTGCCTAGAAGTCTATTTCCTTTGCCAGATTGGGGAAGTTCTCCTTCGTTATTTTTTCAAATAAGTTTTTAATTTCTTGCTCTTCCTCTTCTCCTTCTGGCACCCTTGCTATTCGGATATTGGAGCCTTTAAAGTTATCCCAGAGGTTCCTAAGCCTCTTCTCATTTTTTTGCATTCTTGTTTCTTCATTCTGTTCTGATCGAATGTTTATTTCTTCATTCTGCTCCAAGTCATTGATTTGAGTCCCAGTTTTCTTCCCTTTACTGTTGGTTCCCTGTGTATTTTTCTTTATTTCACTTTGCCTAGACTTCACTTTTTCCTCTATTTTGCGACCATACTCAACCATTTCTGTGAGCATCCAGATTAGCAGTGTTTTGAACTCTGCATCTGATAGGTTGCCTATCTCTTCATCGTTTAGTTCTGTTTTTGGAACTTTGATCTGTTCTTTCATTTGAGCCATATTTTTTTGTCTTTGGTGCACCTGTTGAATTGCAAGGGGAGGAGCCTTAGGTATTCTCCAGGGTGGGGCAACCCACTTGCTGCTTTGTGGGCTGCCTGTGGGGGAGGGGTCCGAGAGGGAACAATGCTGCTTCTTGTTTCTCTGGCAGCTTTCAGTCACTCCCCCCACTATCCACAAACAAACTGGGTCCTTTTGATGCTGGTTGCTGGATGGGTGGGTTTGTGCATGTTCTAGGACCTTGAGGGCTCCTCCAACGAACTCTCCTGGGAGGCTGGGAGTTTCTCCTGCTGCTGCAACCCCCACAGATTTTTATAGTCAGAGGCTTTGAGGATTTCTTTTCCCGCCCTGGAGCCCTGGGTTGCACAATCTGTCTTGCTCCTCTGTTGTTCCTTCCAGTTTATCTGCATGCAGATGTGGGACCGCCAGCTGCCATCTTGCCTGTCTGGTCCTCCAGCCACCGCCTTACTGCGTCCTATGTGCCCCGCCTTCCAGTCTCCATCTCTGCCCCTCCTACCAGTCTGGATGAATGAGTTTTTTTTTTAATTCCTTGGTTGTTGGACTTCCATGCAGTTTGATTTTCTGGCAGTTCTGGTTGTTTTTTGCCTTTAAATTTGTTGTTGTCCTTCTTTTGATTGTGCGAGGATGGTTGTGTGAAGAGGCAAAGTGTATCTACCTATGCCTCCTTCTTGGCCAGAAGTGCATTTTTTTTCTTTTTGAACATAGCAAAGAGAAGATCATATCCTAATAATGATTTGATAGAGAAAACAGAGCCATTTTCTAAAACTGTAAAGCATATAAGACAAAAAATATAAAATGATCGTTGAAAGCCCATAGACATATACATCATAATTTTTCAAAATTAAATACCTTGAAGTTGACTAAATAACAACAGTGTTTGACAAAAGATAGAACAATTTGTGCCACAGCCTATTTAAGAAGAGGTTGGACCCAAAGCATTGGCATTCTCTAGATGTACTCACATCCAGATGACCAGCCTAATGTCCACTTGTTGACTATCCGGTGCATTTGTGCTGCATTGGAATAGATATATAACTTGATCACCTGGTTCTCTGATCATCTCAGTAGGTGAAATAGTAAAATATTTTTATTTCCTATTATGTCCCCTTTAGAGACTTTCCTGTTTTCTCATCCTTCTGGAATGTTTTACCTATGAGTACTACACCAGGGAGGATGAATGACTCCATTTTTAGAACCTTGCTTCATACTCCACACCCGTGTGTTTCTGTTTATGACCAGCCATGCAAGGGAAGAGCTGACTGGGAATTAAAGTAGACTACTAGGGCCAGGCATACTTCAAAGGACACTATTTCTAAAATAGTGGTACACTTGTATTCCTTACTCCTTAGCTGAGTAATACAAATTATATACCAAATAAATAATAAAGAAGAGACCAGGTAAACAATAGGTACATAGGCTTACTGAGTTTCAAGTGCATAATCTTGGTTTTTTTTTTTCAGGGAGCACATTATAAGTATGCCATTTTGCATGAAATTTCTTTCGCATTCTGACAACAGATTATTTAAAAAATTGACTTCTATTTTTAGTTTTTGTCATTTTGTTTTTCAAGAGCACTTGTTAGAATTTTAATGGAGGTGGTTAGAGGCTGTCTCAAAGGTAGTCATTTTAAAATTAAACTCTTAGAATACTTGTGACATTATAGAGACAAATAGATACTTTTCAATGAAATGTGTGTATTATCTCACTAGAGGGTGGCCCTCTTCAGGGAGATTAGCCTTCGTCACCCTATTCCCAGTCTCTAGCACAGTACTCGGTATGGGACCAACTTCCTGGTGACACATTGGTCGTGGTGCTTAATCCACTTTTATTGGTAACACTTTCAGGCTTAAGAAAATGAACACCTAACTGATTCCTTAAAAGTTTGCTAAGTGCATTTAGAATTTTTATCACAGATTGGAGATTTATCTTTCTTGCCATGTGACCTACATGGTCTAGTCCCTGCCTTGTTAGCTAGCTTTATGTCCCACCATTCTCTGTCTGTGTGTTCTAGCCAACCCGGCCTCTTCAGAGCCAAGGATCTTCTCCCGTCAAGGCTTTCATATTTGCTTTTCTTCTCCTGATAATCTCTCTACCCTCTTTAGCCTTAATCTGAATTGTTACTATTTATGCATTCTTTACATCTTTGCTTAATATTGCTTCTTGGTGGCTAATTCCCTCCACTAGCTGTCTCCCATCTCCCCAGATAAATATGTTATGTAATCTTATAACAACCTTTTATTTTTCATCCCAGCTCTTATAAATAAATGATGTTGCAATGGGGATACAATAGACACTAGTAATACAGAAATAAACTAGGGAATTTCTAAGTAACAAGTAACCAATTTTAGATGCATAATGGGTACTCAGCCAACATTTGCTGAATAAATAAATGACCGTGTAATCAGTAGCCATATTTTGTGGGTCTCATATTTACACCACCTTTGTTATTCTGTCAGAGTGAATTATATGCAGTTCAAAATAAGTCATTGAGGAAGTTCAATTTCAGGATATTGGACACAATGTAGAAATTTAAGAGAAATATTGATAGTTTCCAAGTCTTTCTCTAGGCATGCCTCATATCATGTAACAAGCAATAAACTGAAGATGATTAGATTCAAATAGAGAAGGCTCAGAGAGGAAAAACTTCTTCTAAAATGACTGAAATACCATTATATTAAAGACGTGCACACTAGAATTCTCTTTACTGAGCTGAAATTGAATGGCTTACATTCAGATGGGGACACAGAGTCTGAATAAGTATCTCCTATGGCCAGTCTAGGAAGACTTTCCTCTTTGATTATTTGATATTCAGCTTTCGGATCATTTAGAGTTGGGTATCAAAGGACCGCCTTTCATACAGCATTAATATCCCTATAAGAACAGTTTCCTTTGGTAAATAAGTCAGTAAGTATTTGGTGTGGACTGAATGTTGTTTGTGCCCATTCCCCATGTTCATATGTTGAAACCCTAACCCCCCAATGTAACTGTATTTGAAGATGGAGTCCCTTCGGAAGTAATGAAGGTACAGTGAAGTCATCGGAGTGGGGTCTGATTTTATACAACTGGCGTCCTTATAAGAAGAGACACCAGAGCTCTCTCTCCACGCAAGGGAACACAAGGATGAGGTCCTATAAGCATATAGCAACGCAGGGGCCACCTACAGGCAGCCAAGAGGAAAGACTTCAGAAACCTTGCCTGCACCTTGACCTTGGACTTCCTCACCTCCAGAACTGTGAGACAAATTGTTGTTTAAGCCACTAACCTTCGGTATTTTGTTATAGTGGCCTGAGCCAACTATACTGTATTCACTAGTTCATTCTATATGCACAGTCAATGAAAAATTAAAAGTGTGTCAACAGAGAGAGACTGAGCCTACCTGGATAATTCTTCAACTTTATTTGTATAGTATATTTTTAACCCACAGACGACCATCCTCCCACTCTCTCTCTTTTCTTTCTTTCTTCCTTTCTTCCTTCATTTCTTTCTTCCTTCATTTCTTTCTTTCTTTCTTTCTTTCTTTCTTTCTTTCTTTCTTTCTTTCTTTCTCTTTCTTTCTTTTCCTTCCTTCCTTCCTTCCTTCCTTCCTTCCTTCCTTCCTTCCTTCCTTCCTTCCTTCCTTCCTTCCTTCCTTCCTTTCCTCCCTTCCTCCTCTTTCCTTGCTTCTATTTATTTACTTTGTATTTTTAATAAAACAAGAATTATCATCATCATCATTATTATTGTTATATCCCCTGGTCTTTCCACATTGTTCTTTTTTTTTATTTCAGAGGAAAGAAAGCAGGAAAAACCAAATTCTCTATTTGTCTCCGTGTAGTTTATCTCCCATCATTGCCCCGATGCCAACTTTTACTTTGATCTAAGTCCCATTTATCTGATATCGTGGAGCCAGGGCTTTTGTTCACCATTTAGATGTAAGCAAGTGTAACAAGGAGGCAGAGTTAATGAAGGCACTTGCTAGACAAACATTTTTGACAAAAAACAAAAAATGAAGAGAAGATCAGTAGATAGCATGCTTTTTTTTTTTTTTTTGAGAAATGTATTCTGGTATTTGACTTGCAAATTTAATTCAAATTTTCTTGTTCAAGTGAAATGGAATGAAAGTGGCAAGAAGGTCAAAACAAAAGGAAAATGTCACTCTGTTCAGTGGACAAGAGATTTAATTAAGTTCTTATCATTACTGTATTTATTGCTTATTTATAAAAACCTGACAAAGCAATAAAAATACTGAAATCCATGAGCTTTCAGCAGATTAGATACATATATAAATAGGATCTGATATCTAGAAATATGAAGCAAATATCATACCATCTACACTTTATTGATATATGTTTATTACTCTAGACACTAAGTCTTATTAGAAACAATCAGGCTCTAATGAATTAGTAAATACTAAGGCTCTGCGAAGCCAGTTTCTCCTAGTACCATTATAACTTCCCACGTAACTCACTGACAGTGTGGCAACACAGTACACCTGCAACAAGCAGCTGGATTTGCAGAGCCACCTAATTAGTTTGTCACCCTTTTCCCTTTTTTCCTCATTAGTTTGTCCACATACCCCCGATGTCAATAATCTCACTGTTTACCTGAGTGTTGACTCATTACCAAATCTTCTAATATTTAATAACAGAGTATAACTAGTCATTAAATATTGTCCAAAGTTTACTTTGGCTTTAAAAATAATTATTGCAAATTCCTTTGAAAGTTCCTAGACTAACATTTGACTTAAGATGTAGTCAACAATTTATGAGTACACAGAATGAATTGGTCCATTTTTAACAGAAAATCCATTTTTCACAATAGTTCTATAAATAGCTGAGTGATTGTCATTTTGCAGAGGAAATATGTACAGAGGGTGGGTTGTGCCTTGTCCTTTACGCAACTTAGGACTCATTAGGTAACCGATGAAACTGAAGCATCTTCTAAATTTCTTTAAGCAGCTACATTTACTGTTTCTAAACTGTCGATATAAAATAATTTATTTAGATTACATATATAAAAAGAGTATTTAGTGTAGCGGTCTGAATGGGGACTTCCAAAAAGGTATGCCCACGTCCTATTCACTAGAACCTCTGAATGTTACCTTCCTTGGAAAAGGGTCTTTGAAGGTGTAATTAAATTGAGAGCCCAAAGGGAAGCAGTGCATCTGAGAACACTGCGTGGACACCAAGTTCAATAACATGTGTCCTTGTCAGAGTGAGGTGGACAGAGATTTGACACAGAGCAAAGGCAGAGGAAGGGAACCTCAGAGGCAGACACTGGTGTGATATGACCGTTCCGTGATTGGCATGGAATGCCAACAGCCTACAGAGGCTGGAAGAGACCAAGAATGAATTATCTAAAGTCCCTAGAGGGGGTGTGGCCAACACCTTGATTTCCAGTTTCTAGACTCCAGAACTGTGAGACAACAAGCTTCTGTTGTTTTAAGCCTCCTAGTTTGTCATAATTTGTATGGCAGAGCTAGACAATGAATACAATCAGTAAATCTAATGAACTATGATATACAGAGGCAGGAAGGGCACCCTTAGTCACATTTTATATGTGAGGAACAGGGTTTTTGAAAGATAAAGTGACTTCCTCAGTTGGCAGCTAAGAGTTACAACCAACTCTAATGTATTCTCTACAATCGCTTTGTCCTCTTCACAAAAGTCACCTCAGAAAACAAGGGAAAATAGGCCCTAAGAAGGCTATATTAAAGCTCAAAGATGAGATAAAAAGAAATGTATGGAGGGAGGTTTTTCCATGCCATGACACTTTTATCAGAGGTAACAAGAAAACTAAGTGGTAGGGGTACCTTGGTAGGGGAGAGTATAGGGTTTTAGAAGGATCTAAGATATTCAATATAGAGCTCTATAAATCAAAGCCCTGTATCTTATGAGCCAACATAAAGTAGTGCAGTACAGGACATCATAGCCAGAGTGGCGAAGCGTCCAACCTGGGCAATTCGTTCTGTACCCCTACAATAGCGTAGCAAAACACAGTCTTGAATTAACTGCCCAGATGTGGTCAATTTTGGTGCCAGAGAACAATGCAAGTGTCACAGAGTACCAGTGCCATGCTAGATATGATCACTCTGCTCAAGATCCTTGAGTTTGATGATTTTCACTTAATTTGTGTGCTGGCTCTTACAGAGGATGTGTCGTGCACCTCCTGCAGATGCTCAGTGCTTGGAGGAAGGCAGGTCAGTCAACTCTGGACTCTGGGGAGGGAAGGAGGATGCTTCATACTGTCATCTTCATTTTATCTGAGGGATACCTGCATTAACTAACCCCAAGAAGTGAAGGCTACACCAAGAGCCAATTTCTATTTCATTGGGATGGAAATTTTTAAAGCGTTTATAAATAGTAACTGACCAGAAAAAGAATATTGCTTTCTATTAGGATTTATGTAGATGTGAAAAGAATGCATCATTTTTTTCAAAGTGTGCAAACATCTAAGGGAAAAACAAAATGAAAGAAACATGGAGGCTGTTAGTAAAATTTCTTGTGAAAATTTCAGAAAAAAAAACTAATGGTTAAAAACCCAGACATTGGAAAGCAAACATTTGTTGAAGAGTGACTTTTCCACAACATGCCCATTAATTGAATAGATACAGCTAAATATTTAAGACAATGGGAGTCAGAGACGAATTCATTTTGCAGTTGAGCTGATGCATCTGTGCTCATTAACACATTTGATATATAGTGTAGGTGGAACAGGGAGTAACACTCTTTTTAAAATAGCAGTTTAATTGAAGTATACATTGTGTATAAGATCTTGAAATCGTTAAATATAGTGAACAGAGAGCTAAGAATAAGAAAGAGAGGAAGTAACAAAAATAGTTTGTTATCTAAATAACCTGTTTTGACTTGAAGGAGGTCAACTATCCCTGGACATCATTACTGTGTTGGATACCAGTATCTCCATGGAGATTTTTTGTTTGCAAACATGAAAATGAGCCAGAAAATGAAAGCCATGAAAAAGGCACAAATCCACACATGCCATCCTCTTAACTTCCTTCAAGTCTACACCGACACACTGTTAATTCTGTCCTCAGTTACTCAGTGCCTATTGTCTACAAGACATCACTGTCAGAGGAAAGCCTCCCTTGGCACGCGTCTCACCAGCATGCTGCCACAAAGTCAGATAGGATGGTTTTCTGGCTCACCAACCGAGATTTTGTCTTCTGCAGTAAATGCACCCCATTGGCTGCCCCACGTGTCACTTGATAGAAGTCTCCATGCACGGACTTCAATCAATCTTTGTGGAATGAACAAAGGGATGGCTAGGTAAGTGAAGATATAATTCCCGACCTTAAGGAACTTCTGATGCAGAAGAAGAAAGGAAATAGCCTACAGACTGGTGATCTCTTCTTCCCTAACTGTGATCCCTGTCTTCTGTCTTGGCTCCCATATCCTGTGGTCAACTATGCCATCTGTTCCTGATTTAAATTTCTATCATCACAGACACAGGCACGAGAAGGATTAAGGGAGGAGTGGGACGTGAACTGGGTGCAGAAGACAAGGCTGGTTTGTTAAAGGAGGACAATGGCACCCCTTCTCTCCCTCCTCCCATGGCTCCGTTCTATGACATCTACCCTCAGCCTTGTCTCTAACCTCTTTGTAACTGTTTGAATCTGATTTCAAATACTAAGCAACACTTTTTCCCTAAAATTTTAGCTTTATGCCTCCTCCACTTACCTACTGGGCATATCTAACTGGATGTTTAGCACCCAAACTCAATCTTTCAATAAGAGAACTATAATATGTAACCCCTAGTCTTCCCATTTCCAAAATTCTCCCTTGGCTCAATTTCTTGCATCATCTTTGTGTCTACATAATTCTGTACGTCTTTTCCCTTTGTATCCAATAACCTTACATCCTCCTTTTCAATGTACGGAAGCTCTATTATCCTTCAGTAATAGGCTGAAAATTTATGGCTTCCTTTACAAAGGAGGTAATAGGAACACACAGCCTTAGGATTTTTTTTTTAACTTAAAAAAAATTGTTTATTGTTGTTCAATTACAGTTGTCCCCATGAGATTTTGGAGTACCTAATTCAGAGATGTAATGGAGGTTTGATTATAAAGTAAATAGTGATTTTAATTGGTTCGTTAAATAAATACATAGACAGCAGTGTGTATGAGTGAGTTAACATGTAACAAGAGGCTTAGCATGGGAAGCAGTGCCTCGAGAACTTCAAAATATATCTAACCCTACACAAATAGAGCACAATGAGAGAAGCAGGTACCACCGAGCTTACATTCATTATTACATTAACTTTAAAAATAAAGTACCTGTTATATTCTAGGCTCTGATATATACCTGGTCTATCTTGACATTCCAAATTTCAAGCCCATTTAATTACCATTGTGCCTGAGCAGATATTCACACAAGCAGAAGCCCATTGCAAAATTCAGGCAGTAATCAGATATAAATAACTGAGCATGTTAAAAAAATGCATATTCTTGGATTTCACTCTAAATCAACTGCATAAGAATTTCTGGGGATAGGCCCTGGACATCTGCATTTTGTATAAATTTTGTTTGCATAAAAATCTCTGGGATGCCTGGGAGCTGCTCTAGTCTATTTTGTTTTTCCCCTTAGGTGCAAGCAGGGGCTAATGGCTTGGCCCAAGCCCTCAGAGGCACCACGGGGGGAGCTATTGCACGCTGGGTTCTATAATCCAGCAGGGGTAGGGGCTGGTAGCAATTTTCCTGCATAATTCATGCTTTTCTGGCTTAGTGGTAAAATAGCTGCTAAAAAAGGAGGAGAATGATGCAAGAAAACATGGCATCCTACAGAGAGCTGAAGTCCAGTGTTTGTCCTTGAATCATT
Source organism: Mormoops blainvillei (assembly GCA_004026545.1). Taxonomy (NCBI): domain Eukaryota; kingdom Metazoa; phylum Chordata; class Mammalia; order Chiroptera; family Mormoopidae; genus Mormoops; species Mormoops blainvillei. Next base: position 364,919 of record PVJD01000678.1, read on the forward strand.
TTAAAGTTTAATATGTTATATTAAAACAGCTTGGCTAAACATATATCTTTGGGCAGAAGTCTTAATATACAGTGAAGGCAAGAGAATGGAAGGCAGTTATGTAGATAAAGTTATCGTTCAAGCAGTGGTCACATTATCATTCCTCCCAGGTTGCCGAGAATGGCACGTGCTTTTGAATCTTAAAATCCACATTCTTTATAGTATTGGAAATAGTACTGTTTTGATCATACAAAAATGACTTTTCCTTAAAGGTCAAACTGATTTGCTTTTCCTCGAATTCACCCACGTAGGAACAGGTTAAAAAACAGATGGAGAGAGCAAAGCTAAAATGATCGAAGAAAAAGATACCCATGTAGGTCACCCTTATGATGGAAATAAAAATCACATCGAACTCATTCAAACTCTTTTTTTTATTGAAAGTGTAATCTGATAAAATTCCCTATTGTTAAGCGCAATGGAGAAATCTCAATAAATTTCGAAGTCATGCATGACTTCATTTTAATACTTTCTTATAAAATAAAAAGGATTTTTTTGATGAGTCTTTTAACATATTCTCAAGATAATATTTGATTTTCCAAGCTTGCCATTTCCCATTGACAAGGAATGTGTGGTGTTTCCTGGCACTGGGCAGTGATATAAAGACCCCTGCCACCAAATTCTCTGCCTTTTGGAATTATTGGAGGTCTGTCTAGCAAGGGGAGAGATTTAGGGAAATGTGTTCCCTTTTCAACATTCTGATTTCTTAATTGCTTATATTAGGTGTAATTTCTTCAGAATGTGTGCTTCAGAATGCTTCTGAATATCATATTAGGTAACGTTCAGGCTCTGGAATCACTCTTAATTGTGTTTACTTTCCAGTCTCATTACTTACCTGGTTGTGTTTTTAAGTAATTTCCCCAAGGTCATCGCAGGTACTCTTATGGTGCCCAAATTACTATTTAGGGTACTGAATGTCAGACGGTGTTTGAGGAGTGCGTATGTTATTCCACCTAAAATATATTTTCAGGGTCTCTGATGTGCAAACTGCTTAATAAAACTTAAAATAATAGTGGTTATTATTAATATATGTAAGGTTATCTGTTACCTTAGTTTTGAGAAAAAGCAAAAAAGCTATATAATCTTTTAAGAATATTTAGATATCATCCTTTCATACTCTATGATGAATGTTTATTTGAAAGACTCAAAGTTGGAATAAAAGTAAATTATAAAGTAAAATATAAAGTAAAAACTAAGAAAATATATGATAAGAAGTATATTAAGACTCTTCAAGATGAACATTGAAGAAGTTTTCAGAAGGGGATATGAGGTTATTATGGTATCCGGATGCAATATAAAATGGTTCCCAAGGGAATATTCTATCTAAATCAGTGCAAATTCATCAGTCAATGGCTTTGGTAATCCAGATCTTGATTTACAACTTTATCTTAATCAAAGACAAGCCCATGTGAACTCACACCTGCCCATATCTTCAAAGAAAATGCCAGGGACTGCAGTTCTAAACCATGTTCAGGTGCTCTCCATAGAAACATTGATGAATGTTTACATCTTCACATCTCCAGGGAATAGTTTCAGGTTAGTGCACATAGTACATAACATTAAATTGCATAGTATTTTTTCTTTTATCTTAAAGTTTAAGCCTTTTTAGCTTCAGGCCATTGATACCACTTGGTAGATTTCTATCTCTTCATTTTTGTCTTAAAGCCTCTTCTAGAATTTTCACATTTGTGTCTCTACTAACCAGAAACACAAGTATTCCAACAATTAAGGGAAATATTTGAGAGTTCTCTAGGAAACCTTATTTATGTCACCTTAGAATACATTTCATTCATCAGAGAAACCTCACTTCTTTCTTTAAAATGGTCTGTTTTAGGTCAACTCTTTTTTTTCTCCGACTGTGAATCAAGATTGTTCTAAGAAGAATATACAAGATTCCCGTTTCAAATTGAATGATACTTATTTTGTATATTATTTTGATGCATGATTCTTGCCTTCCATTACTATTTTCTTTTTGTTATTATAGTAAACATTTTATTAAACAGCTATGGGAATTATAACTCATTCATATTTTACAATAAATTTACTCTTTTTTACCAGGGAATATTTACTGTCACAGAACAGATTTCTTCTTTCCTGTGCTTGAAACAAATTTGGGGCCATTACACAACTTCACCAGTAAGTTTTAATGATGAGATGACATCTCATTTTAATATTCATTTTCATATTTAAAAGTACCATTTAATGTAATTTGAAAACTCCCCACTTGAGCAAAGCTCAAGCCGAGGATGACAGTCTTGCTGAGCTGGAGAGACAGAAGTAGGGGTTTGGAAACATTTGCATGGCTGGAATTTGCAGGAGTGAGTACCAGAGAGGAAGGTTTTAGGTAGAAAAAGAGTCTGTGAAATGTCATTAAGATTCTTGTCCATTCTTTGGTTCAGCACTGAGCTACATGTGCGTGTGATGCAACCCCAAGAGACTTGGAAAGGACAACTCTGTAGATCATATATCTGCTATGATGCTGTAAGATGAACAACTACTACAGCTGCCACAGGGTTTGGAAGTACTTCATTGCTGGCCATTCAGAGTAGAGAGACCTTCCTGAAACCCCAGGCATTCAGTAGAAAAATCAGAAAGGATATACCATTAAGAGTAGGGATAAACTAATCCTATGATAATGACTACTCTAGATGTACCCTAGATTTATTTAAAAAAACCCCACTAAACCTCAAACAGACCAAGCCAGTCTAAAATTCAATAAATTGTTGCCAAGAAAAACTCAAGATATAATAAAAACTATCAGAATCTGTATACCTAATAATGAATAGCCATGGTGTCCAAACAAAATTACAAGACATGCGAAGGGACGAACATGTGACTGATAATCAAAAGAAGATCAGTTTGTAAAAATCAACACAGAAATGGCAGGGCTGATGACAAATCACCCCAAAATTTTATAACAGCTATTATAAATGTATTCAAGTGTTTATAACAAACATAGAAATAAACATAAAAATAAGAGAAATGGAAGAATATATATATATATTTAAAAATATATACATGGATATTATACTACTGAAAAATATAAAACCTAAAACCTAATGTCTGTTGATAGGTTCAACAGCAAATTAAGTATTGTTTAAACAACAGATTTGTGAACTTAAAGACATGGAAATAATGACTATCCAAACTACAGCACAGGGTTAAAAAAAAGTCCTGGTATATAGATGAAAGAATTTAACACAGATATGAGTATTAATGAAAGAGTGAAAAACCAAACAAGATATAAACTTAATGAACTCAAATATTGTTCATCGAGAAAGATCAATAAATGCCATCAAAACTTAACTAAAGAGAAAACACAAATTACTAATTTCAAGTATTAAGTATAAGGCAGTGATATAAGCAGTTTCATGACAATAGATTCCACAGCTCAGATGAATTGTACAAATTCGCTCACAGTCCCAAAAATGCAGAAACTGCCTCAAGAAGGAAGAGAAGTTCCAGTATACTTGATTCTGATCTCTCCGTGATCTGTCCCTGAGAACACGCAGGTCACAGAAATGGGTGTAAACTTTCATGGTTGATACACTATAGCTCTAGTCTGCAGCTGGTGTCCCCCAGAGGGAGCTAGAAAGAGCTGGCACTTCTACTCATGGGGATTCTTCATGTGTTTCTCAGTCTCCCATCTCCACCACCATTTTTAACTCATTGACTGTAAAGGGTGTCTTTTCCTAAAAAGTTCTCAATTGAGCTGTTAGGCTTGCCCTGTTTGAGTGCGGCTGCCCTTCTAGGACTCAAAATTCTTTTATGATGACCCCACATTCAGCTATAACTTTACACAGATCAGAACATGAGACCACATAACAGTGGATGAGTGAAACAACCTCTAGTCCTGGAAAATTAAAATTGTGATTGGCTTTAAAACATAACTGAGAGAGAATTTTACCCCGGATCTCAACACATCTATCCATTATTTTGAGAAGACAGAGTTGTTCTAAAATTAGATTGTGATGATGGTTGCATCACTCTGTGAATTTACTAGAAAATCATTATGGTGCACCATAAAATGACTGCATGGTTTCATGAAATATAAATTATAGCTGAAAAATACCTATTTAAAATTTTGAAAAAGAAAAAAGAATGCTGGCCTGTTTGTATTAGCATTCACACAGTGGAGCTGCATACACTAACCCTTTGAAGATTGCAAGACTACGCAGTGTCATGACCCTACAGCCTGTCACACAGTGCTCCTTCGAGCATACTCTGCATGGACTGGCAGCTGACCATATGTGGCTCCTAAAATGAGGTGAGTCCCGTATGGTCATTGGGATCATCCTGCCAGGATGTGTAACGCCTTGTGAAAACTGTAGACGCCTTTGCCGAATCTCTGGGAAAATAATCTCTTTAAGTAAAGAAGAATGAGCTCTTGAAGATATTCCACGTTTTTAAAAAAGGAGGTATTTGCAAACTCAATAAGTAGATCCTTGTGTTTAACTTGCTATTCTGTAACAGAAAAGCCGATAATCTTTTTTTCCCCTAGTGAAAAATGTAATATGAGCCAATCTTCTGAGAAGTCATAGTATTTTTTTTTTTTACAAGAAGCCATTCAAGGCTGAAAACAGTTTCTGTGGATATTCAACAGCTCATTAATTTTTAGTGATCAGAAGCAATGAGAGTTTATTTATTAGGAAAAAAAGTACAATTTTATTTTTTTAATTAGAGATGGAAAATATTTTAAAAACTAGGGATAAATGGACCCAGTTCCAAAAGGCTCCCAAGGGATGTCATAAGTGTATTTTCTGCTAATTACTCTGCATTCTCCCCTTTTAAACAGTCATTTGCGAAGATCTCAGTACCCACAGCAGTATGTGGAAGTACTACTTAAATTTTTGTACTACTTTTGTTACCATGCATTTACAGTTGAATATTTATCAGTTTTTAAAAATTTCCTCTTACAATATCTGCAATTAAATCCTCCAGTTCACTGCAATCACAATGTTCTTCCTTGATTACTGTTCTCTCTCACAGTTCTTATATTAAAGACGAAGGCATTTGAAGAAAAATATGACACGTGTTTTTGACGTACATTTGTTTCATTGTAAATTCTTGTTGTGTTTCAATAAGCCAGTGGAACATCTATAATGATCTTGCTTAACTTTTGGAACAAAAATCCACCATCTATGTACAGGCTGAAATGGGTAAGCCACCAGTGACAATTAAAAGTGAAAATAGATTTTAGGTTTTAGGTAGATTTTAACATTTTCCTGTAATAGTGAGTTCTGCATTAAAATATTCCATCGATCAGTACAAAAGTTGTTACATTAAAAAAGAGCACAGGATCTGACCTGACAGCTCAGTTAGCTAGAGTGGCATTCTGATACACCAAGGTTGAGGTTCTGATCCTCTGTCAGGGCACATACAAGAAAGAGTCAACCAATGAATGCATAAATAAGCAGAACAACAAATCGATCTCTCTCTCTCTCTCTCCCCGCCCCTTCTCTCTCTCAGATCAGTAACTAAAAAAATTTTTTTAAAAGTTTAGAAGGACTGTACTACATGCTCTCATATCTGGGACTTGCTTCAAAGGAGTACAGGTGGGAAAAATAGTAAAGCAATAAACAAAATAAGCTCGGACATGAGCTAACAATTTTTGAAATTTAAGTATGGGTATGTGGAGTTCAGTAACATGCTTTGTCTACTTTTATATAGTTTTGATATTTTTCATAATGAACAGTTAAATAAATAACTTAGGTAGTATTTCTAATTACATAATTTTGTCTTTATTAGCTTTGTGAAATTGGGCAAGATGTTCTACATCCTTGAATCTTCATTCCCTTAATTGAATAGTGGAATAATAACACACAACTCATAGAACTCTTAGAAAGATGAGAGTACTATACATGCAGAAAATAGGGCACAGTATAAAACCTAAAGTCAATAAATGGTACCCTTGATTTAATTAATGGGTTCTGCTAATGGAAAACAGAGGGCTGGAGAAAAGGCAACTCCAAGTCACTCAGCTCCTTTCTCTATCTCAAGTGGCATTTCTGGCAGCAGCTGAACCTCCTCAGAGGCTGCAGCTCCCCTCCTCTCATTTGGCCTCTTGTGAGTTTAACTTTTCTAGTGAGCACCAGACCCTGGGCTCCAGTAATCCTGCATGTGCCTTTATTCTCTCTGCTTAGGAAAAGTCATAGCTTTCTTTTGTTGTCAAGCTTTGGGTTGCCTCCTCGTCCCTGCTTTGGCTTTCCAGAACCTTCCATCATCCTTGTCATCATAGTCTTGTAGTAAATTTCCTGTTTAAAATGCTCAGAGTGGTCTTTTCTGTCTTGGTAGGATCCCAGGTCAATACACTATTTTGAATCAAGAACAGAGAGTAGTCAAAAGGAAAGGATTTGTTTCCTCTAGAAGGTCTTTTCTGGAAGGAAAATACTAGAACTTTCATCCAATTTAGTTTAAGTAGCAGGAGAACTGGGTACAAGAGAGTGATAGTGAACCATCACAGAAACCGAAAATTGCTATGAAGGAAGAGGAAGCAGGTTTGGGGGACTGTGGAGAAAAGGAGAAGAAAGCCTCCTCAGCGATGGTGACACTTGAACATCTGAGCAGATGTGAGGCAGCTCATGAGTGAGTCAATCATGCAGGTATGTGGGGGCCAGGAGAGGGGAGGGAAGGGTGTGTCAAGGAGTGTGGTCAGTAAGTTCAGCGGCCCTGAGGCGAGGACGCCTATGATGAGTTCAGTGAGCTCAACAAGAAAGAAGCCAGTGTGACTGGGGGCAGCTGGAGTGAAATGGATACAAAGCCAGTGAAAGGAGACGAAGTCAAGGAGATAAAGGAGCGACCTAGCCAACCAGAGAAAGACAAGTACCGTATGATTTCACTCACATGTGGAGTCTAATGAACCCAATAGACTAACAAAACAGAAACAGACTCATAGATAGAGAACAGACTGACAGCTGCCAGGGAAGTGGGGTCGTAAGGCTGGGTGAGCAAAGGTGAAGGGATTAAGAAAAAACAAACAAACCACAAAAAACTTGTAGACATTGACAGCAATGTGATGATTACCGGAGGGAAAAGGGAGTAGGGGGAGGTAGAAGAGGAAAAAGAGGGGATGAATGGTGACAGAAGTAGACTTGACTTTGGGTGGTAAACACACAATACAATGTACACATGATGGATCATAGAACTGTACACCTGACACCTATATAATTTTATTAACCACTGTCACCCCATTGAAGTCAATAAAAATAACCAAGAAAAACAATAGAAGAGACCACATACTTAATTTTACAGTTTCTATAAGACTATTTAGAACATAAAGCTTTCAGTTTCCCTTCACATAAAATGGAGATGATAGAATCACTTGCCACATAGGCTAATACTGAGGATGACATGATATAGGCAGGATGTGTATACAAAGTGCTTAACACAGCCTGTACACATAGTAACAATTTTATTTTTATTACTTTTTTAAAATTGAGTAGGTTTTTTAAAAAAAGAATTCATTTATTTATTTTTAGAGAAAGGGGGAGGGAGAAAGAGAAGTAGAGAAACCTCAAGGTGTGGTTGCTTCTTGCACGCCCCCTAATGGGGACCTGGCCCACAACCCAGGCATGTGCCCTGACTGGGAATCGAACTGGCGACCCTTTGCTTCACAGTCCGGCGCTCAATCCACTGAGCCATGCCAGGCAGGGCTTATTGTTATTATTATTATTGCCTGTTTCATGCTTTGTTTTCCCTTGGTGTTGCCCCGATCGGTGGAGATGAAAAGTTCACCTTATTCCACATAGACTTGGAAGATGGCTGTTGGCTTTTAGGGCAGAATCTGTGGCTCTAAATCAAAGCAGAACTTGCTTTCTCACCTGAAAATGAAACTAACTCAATTAATCACTACTGTGTTTGATGAAGTTAAATGGTAAATTCCTTTGTGGGCAGGGGTCATGTCTTAAATGACTTGACTGTTTCCGGAATGAAAGATGAATGTTTTGGCCCACCTGGGCCATCCCATCTGGGGAAATTAAATAAATGTGAAGTCACCAGCCTTCAGTCATACAAAACTGAAGCAAAAGGTCTTCTTCATGTTAGGACAGTTCTGTGTCAGTGAAACTGAATTCTCAAAACCAAAGTAAAGCCACCTCTATAAACACAAAGATAATGTGGATGTTTAGACAATTATTCAAATAATGATCGCCATTCATGCAAGAATGCTTCCATTTTTCTTTCTCTATTTTCATGACAGCTGGATTTTTTTTTTTTGTCTGAATGCTCGTTTTTCAAATATGTTAGTCACCTACTCTGTGCAAGGGACTGTTCCCGGTACTGATTGCCTCGACTCTCCGTTTGATTTCTGCCAGTGAAAAGAAGCCAAAGAGAGATTGCAAATCCACTTTCTCATTCCAGTGCTCTTATTCAAAAAATCAGTAGTCGGTGTGTATTCAAGTGCTACTTTGTAAGTGTCCCTCGTCTGCTTCCTTTAATTCTGGTCCACTCTCTTTAATACATTCAGATCACTAGACACAGCTGCTGTGTAACCTTCCACCCACCTACCTCAGTCCGTTGCTCTCTGCAACAGGCTTTGAAGCTCTGCAGAAAGATCAAATCATTAACGGTCTTAAAGAGGTTGCAGCAAAATGGTTATCTATGCTGGAAATGTTACTTGAGTACAGAAAAGGAGAAATTTTTAATTGGAAATCTTGCAGCTAGAAAACTGGACAAGGTTGGGGCTTGTGTTTCTTTACATTTGTTGAAGTTAATGCGTCGTAGGTTAGGCAGTGTGTGTTCAGAAATTATAAGGATATTTCTGCATCTTGTGTGTGTCCTTTTGAGGTTTGAAGGCAGACTTTACACTTAACCAAATGGCTGTTGGAACAGGAGGAAATAAGTTTCTCACTGGTGACTAAGCTGTCTTGAAGAGAGCAGTGACAGTGGGTTTTGTGAAGGGTCCTGTAGACCTGCTCCTCAGATTCCTAACCGTAGAACTGTATGGGAGCTACATGACTGCCTCTCCCTCCGTTTCATAAACTTTAAAATAGTATTGACATTTTCCTTAAAGGCTGTGATGGATTGAATGGACCATTGACCTGTATGCTTGGCTTGTAATAAATTAATTTTGGTCTGACTTATTTTCCCTCTTCCTTTCACACCACGATAACAAAAAAATGAGGAAATGTGATTGTAAATCAAAGTCAAGAATTGTCAGTCCACCCCATCTCAAAGCCAAAAGTGGTCGGAGTCACCCATTTTCCAGAGTTCACAAAGAATGTGTCCTTAGCTAATGCGCCCTGTGCATACACGTGTTTTGTCCAACAGTGTCCAGTATTAAATGAAGGTACGATCATCATGCACCCATTTGGTAGATTAGGGTTCTGAGGCCCTGACCGTCTGAGTAACTTTCCAAAAGTCTTTCTGGTTTTTGGCAGCAGCACTGAGCATCTGAGATTCCTGATGCTAAAGCCTAGTCTCATAAATTTAAAGGACATTATGAACATCTTGCCGATTGTCATGGGAAGGATATTATCAACTGAAACATCCTACAGGACGATCTTATACTCACAAGTCCATTAGTTCTCACACAAACCTTCCCACCAGGAGTCATTATCCTCATCTTACACTGCAAGAAACACTCACTAACACAGTGTTTTGGTTTGCGCGTTCTCCAGTCAGATTGCTTGGGGTTGACTTTGGCTTTGCCTTCATCAACGAAATGCCTGGGGCAAGGTAACCCTTACAAGCCTCAGTTTTTATCATCTGTAAAGTGGAGAAAATAACACTACTTAGCCTCAGGAAATTCTAATGACTTTTATCAAATAGGTGTAATAGATAAGCTTGGCATCCTAGTGGGTCCTTTCTAGGCACCCTCTCATTTAGCTATTATCGTACTTGATTTTGCCATGCAATACTTCAGTCCATTCCCATCTCTTTTGGAGAGGAACGTCACCAACCTTGTTTGGCAAATGAGAATGAGTGAGAGTAAAAGCGGTGAAAAAACCCATCCCATGGAACCGGCTGGGAGGGCTTCGAATCCGTCTCTTTCTGTCCCGAGAACCTGTGTTCTGAATGCTTCGAAGTCTCTTCCCCCAAGGAACTTCCAAACTGCTGGAGAAGTAGCAAGGAGGGTCACACCTATTTGTATTCACTCATTCCTTTCATTATGTCACATACCAGTATTACCTCCATTATTCCAACTTCTCGGCCAGAGCAGCTAATTTACACGTTGCTCCTTCAGGTCAGATGTAAGCCAAGGCTGTATTGATAAGTACTGCCTGTGTGTGTCCTTGGAAACGCTAATGAAAGACCCCAGCTTTCTTCACCTATGACGCTAAGGACTGAAGACGTGTACAGCAGAAACTCTCTCTATGCCCCTAACCTCCTGCAAGGTGGGCCCAGGCTTCTCTGCACAGCAGCTTGTTTTGAAAGGAGTTTAAAAAGGATGAGTTTTGCTCCTTTGACAAGCGCTCGCTTTTCATATTGTAGATGGACCACTGAGCAGTGGGAGGAAAGAAATGCACTTACTGTCTGGGATGACCCCAAAGGCACCCTGAGGCCTGGAGGTCACTGTAGTCTCCCCCTGTGGTTTGGGCTTCTGCAGAATTATCCCACTGAGATGACAGTGGGGATAATGAAGTTCTGAAGAGCGTCAGCCCCATCCGCTTTCTCACCGGCTAGGGATACTCTGTACTGAGGGACCTCAGGTTGATTGACAGAGAAAATGAAACCCATTTAAAAAAAGAAAGTTTTCTCTCTTTCTGCCTTTAGCGGATAAACCACACTTAACATCAATTCGAATGGTCCTTATCATCTTCAAAGTGAAGTTTTCAAAGTCATAAGGAGTCCTGAACCTATGCTATGCCT